>VWZX01004970.1:0-131121 GCA_013399015.1 Galbula dea
TATTTCAGTCAGACTGAACCAATCAGAAGACATACTCAGAGAGAGTGGTTAACGTGCTCAAAATGACTAAACTGCGTTTCATCTATGGGAACACACTACAGCTAATCCAAAGTCAACCCTCATATAGACATTCGTGTGCCCTGTGAATTCACTCATGCTTGCTAATGTAAACAGCCAATGCTTGCTATAACCAAACAAGTGAAACTGATCCCAAATACATTAAGAATGAAAGCATCACCTTTTTATTGGTTTCATCCCCATTTTAGCTCTTCGGCTGACTCATCCGAGTGTAAAATAAGTGCAATAAATTCAAGGCAAACAGGTCTATCATGGCTGGCAAAGTGGTAAGGGGTAAGAGCAACTGAATATTAGATTAGCTTAGCTCTAATACCATTCTATGCTTTGAGCCTGAAGATGAAAGCAACGTCTCAGCTTTATTTTCAGTTCCAGTCAGCATCTCACCACATCACACAAATTCATTGCAAACTGATTTGCTCACAGTTTGGGATTCTATTTGCTCCACCATTGAGGGGCATCTCAGACTGCAAAGCTGTGTCTTACGGTGGATTCTTTTTTTTAGTATTTTAAAAAAAAGCATACACTAAAAATCCTTTTTTGAAAAATATGAAGTCAAACCTAAGGGATTTACATTTCAGAAGCAATTGTTTCAAAATGAGGAATCCAAATTCTGTAAATTGGTTCCAGATAAAAATGAATTCTCTATCAGTAATTTTCTCAATGATATACAGACTCAGTGGAGGTTTAAATTCATACTTTGTAATTCAAAATAGACTTGCATACAGGAAGTGGTGAGCATGTATGTGTGTGTCTGTGTATTTTACTCACACTTGCAGAACTACACAATGATGTAATTTTTTTTTTTTAATTAGAACCTTTCAGTTGACTGGAATACAAACAGCAGGAGTCATGTTCTTTTTTCACTCTTCCAAGTAGTAAACTACCTATTAGTGGAACAGATGCTGATGCCACAAATACCTTTTTACTACAGTCATTTCCTTCTCCACACAAAACACTTCCAGGACATCTACAATGATGTTATAATGAATTATTAAGCATTCCTCCCATCTTAAAGGAATGAAAGAGCTAAAAAAACATGCTCAAAAACAAACCCAATGCCAAAACTCCTTAGCCTTAGATCCCTAAAAGTCTTATGTATATCCCTAACTCTGTATGTAATTTCTTGGAATTGAACAAGACGACACACATACAAAATTCAATATACAGGTCTTTGCAGGACCAGGGCCTTCTTCAAAAGAGACTATTAAAATAGGTTACAGGAAATAAATGTTTTGGGGTTTTTTGAATCATAATGCTATAAACAATCTCGAGCAGTTTTAGTTCATTGGTTTTCTTTATTACTTCAGCTTTACTTTCTGCATCAACACCTTCTCTTCTGATTTCCTGGCACAGTTTCAAGATTGCCTATACAGCATGATGGCTAAGCCAGTACATTTTCTATTACTTAACTAACAAAGATCTGAACAAACTTCAAGCCACTAATATTTATCTAGGACATGAATATGACAATGTTAGATGTTCATAATTTAGTAACAAATGTAACATCATATATTTACTGTGCAAGTATAATTTCACTTTAATTTTACAAGATTCCCATTGGTTTTATAATTCAACTTAAATTCTCACATTTTGATCACCTCTCAAAGAGCCAGCCAACTAAGATTATACCTCAGCACAAAACAGTACTTGGTCATTTTTGCTTTGATTAGGTTATTGCCTGCATCTTATCTACCTGTTTTCACGTTCATACATCTCTTTCGAAGTTCTTCTTAGTTGCTCAATTTCTTGATTTGTTTTCAACCTTATTTGTTCCAAATCTTCATTGAGTTTCTTTTCATATTCTGTTTTATAATGGTCTCTGTAAATAAACAAAAACACAAGATGGGAATGTAAAATTAACTACACAAGCAAATATCAAAACTTCAGGTATAGCTGTACAAGTACAGCAGAGCACTTCTTGATTTTATATTTTATTTTAACTCTTACTAATTTTCCACCCAAATTGCTTGAAGAACATATTAGCCTGTGTTGTTAAGCAATTTGATTGAAAAAAATCAAATCAGGAATAGATAATACTTAACTGGAAATAAAGAAAAGCTTTCTGCATACTATTTAAATTTTAAGTAATTTGACACTGAATGCTTAACACTCTTCCAGAAATTCTTTGTTAGCCTCTACTTGAGTGTTGATATTAATTAACCACTTAAAAAATAAAATAAAACACAATAAAATAAAATTTAAAAACAAAAAACTCCTTTTTTCTACAGTTTCCTAGCTTCTTTGTGACTGGGTAAGGGTTGATTAACTTGCTAACTTACAATACTTGCATGCTAATACCAGACTTATTTGTCCCCATCTCATATGGGGGAAAAAACACAAGAAACATTGAAGATTACATGCTGTGGAGATTTGTGAAGCCAAAAACCCCCAAGATTTGGGAACTTATCCTGTCAATGTGATATATAAAGTAATTAAAACACATACCTGATTTTTTAAGCAGCAGCTATTGGAAGATTTCAGGATAAAAAAATTTTATGTCAGAGTAATATTGACATTTTTTTGTAACTTTGAAAGGTTGTAACAGATTTTAGGGAATCCCATAAAGAATTTTTCCTACAAAACTATAAAAAAGGGTCTATGATGTAAGTACTTAACAGCTACGGAATGTTAAAATTTTACTCAGACAATTTGCTACTACCGTTACAACTTGCCCCCCCAAAATTCTGTCATTGGAGACATTACATCTTCCCTTCCATGACAAGACTGCTAAAAGTCACAGAGGTTCACTGGAAAAATCAGTAGAATCTGTAAAATCTTGAACACCCATAGTGATGTCAGCAGAAGACAGTTCAAAGCAGAAGACACTTATCTTTATGATTACTAAAATACAAAAATGGAAAGGGCATGCTGAGTATACAGTTTGACAGTCCTGCCAATGCCTTTTAATAAACACTGAATTGCTGCTGACACAAAGGACTATCATTTGTGATTTTAACTCCTGACCTTCTGTTACAGTCTTTTGCTAGGGCAGCAATTAAGAACATTTTGCCTTATCAAGTTGTTTTGTCTTCATCAGGCTGCAGGCTTTAACGAGCTTCTTTCCAAGCCCATTATTCACAAGGCTTTATACTGTGAATAAAGTAAACATCATCTGAGCTTCTCAATGCAACTCTACATTGTGTTTTAAGGTTAAATGTACAAAAGGAAATCTTTTCTTTTGGTCTGTGTTTTAACACAGAGATTCCCGAGAACTGTAGCTACGAGCTACTGCCATTCATCTTGCCACAATCTCAACCTATCTTGCCGTGTATAATTTTTAAAGTATTGCAAATAAATCCCTGTTTCCTGAAGTCTAATTTTCTAACTACAGTACCACAATGCCAGCAGTTCTGATGTTGACCAGAAGATGAACTATTCTTTATTCCTAAAAAGAGATACTTGGTTTTGTTTTCATCATTTGCATTCCTGAACAAGAACACTAAGAAATCCAGATGTGAAGTGAGCATTAGACCTTCAACAAAGGTAGCAAACGGAAGCTTATTACTCAAACAGATGTCACCTCCAGATAGCACTGAAGACTGTAGAATGTCCATTAGTTAGTTGGTACAATTATCTCTGGCTCTACTTTTGTACCTGTACTCTAATTTATCTAATGAATAAATAGGATTCTGCAGAGCTCTTTAAACAAAACCTAATACTGCAGATATTTGAACTGAGAGATGGATGGTTTACATTGCTGACCTGACAGGAATCCCCACTGTGGGGTGCAGTTTCAGAAGATGCACAAAGCACATAAATGTGCGTGGGAGAACTTAAATGGGCAACTTCTACAGCATAGCAGATCACATGCAGGTTTTAAAGCACTTTACAAAAGGAAACTATCACTCCTATTTTATGAAAGAAAACATACATTAACATTTTTACATTTTACATTACAAAATGACTTATTCAAAGTTCATCAGCAGGTCAGCACCAGAACCCTGAATAAAACCCAGGCCGCCCAAGCTGCAGTGCAGTACTGCACATACTGCTCAATACACTTAACTGTCTTCTCCGCTATGTTTACTGTCCTTGCAAAAGACAGTAACAGCCACTGAAGGAGAGCAGACTTACCTGTGTTATTCGTTACAGTTAATCTGTCCCATAAAACCCAGCATCATGAAGAGAGTCACCAATACAAATGATGTCTAGAGAGAGATCTGCTAACAGTACTGAATCCCAATTACAGTATTGAGACCTCTAAAGGCAAACTAGAGTCACAGAATTTCTCTTTATTAGTATCAAAAAGCAAGAGGGAGATCTCTGATATTCCTGAGGACAGTGAAGCAGGCCTGCACAGTACCCCAGTCTGTGGTAGAAGCAAGCTACACACATCTCTTTCTAGGTTCCTCAGATGGAGATAGCTCTGTACAAGTGCCACTGCATCATTATTGCAGGATATGGATTTCACAATGGTTTTCTAGAAATAGAAATCTAGCTGCAAGAGTCACTGCTTACAAGGATATATACAGAGGAAGTCTGATGATACTTATGTGATTTTTTAAAACACTACTTAAAAAGTCTTAAAAATTTATTTAGAATGCAGAAGTTCCAGATAATCATAATTCTGAGATGCACACAACACATAAAACAAATGAAAAAAACGTTTAAAGTGACTACATTGAAAAGAAAAATAGTATTAAAACGACTTCTGATACTAGCTGGAACTGCATAGCTGATTATTTCAGTATAGTGCTCTTCCATTTCCATTTAGATAAAAATTTGTCATTCAGCTGTGTTACAGAAGAGTCATATTACCACACGTCATCTTAGTTATACAAAGACACAGTATTTATAGATGCTGTTTGCAGTTCCATCTTCTTGATTCAAATGGAAGAAAGCAGCTGAAGAGAAGCTGAATGTATTTCATACTTTACTTCACACTTTAATAATTATTCATTCAACCCATAGGTGTTTTTTAAGGACATTAATAACAAAAAACCACAGTTTTATGTTCATTAATGAAGTACATACAGGCAAATATTTGATGTAATTTTGGAATCTATATTGTGATGATATTTCTGTCATCTAGATGTAGGGAAATAACATGAACTGGGTAACTTTTGAGTTCTGAATATGAAAAATGTGGTTTGAAACTGAACAACACAGTCATATGACTTAGTGTTAGGTAGTCCTGTGAGGAGAAGAGTCAGACTTGATGCCCAAGATGTGAAATTTTGTAGTATAGTGTTACATATGTAACAAGACATGTAGCTGAATAGTATAGTGTTTCCTGTTCAACATCCCATACATATACCTAAATTAATTAAAAAAGCATAAGGATCTGACACTATTTACCATTGTGGTTAGTATACACTGGTCAATCTATTTCTCAAGGCTATGTTTAGAGAATCTGTATTCAAACTTGAGATGAGCTCTAATAGCTTATATGAAACATACTATATCCTATTTTAAACATTTGTGAAAACTAAGTATATTTTATTCTGCGAAATTTAGATTTTCTTTCAAATACTCCTGTTTTTAAGAGAGGCCATTTGGAGTAGGGGGAGGAAGGTAAGATGAGTAACATATGCACTTAAAAACTTTCTCTCTTTCCTAAGTAATTACATTTACCTCTGTAAATTTCTGTATACACTGAAGAAAACAGTTGCCACAAACTTTCAATGCTGACATTTTCATTACCATTGTCTTACATCAAGATTTAAAAAAAATTTTGTGATACACATTAAGACCCACCAAAAAATGTTCTGCTTCTGGTTACACAAACATGGACCAGCTTTCTGAAAGTTAAAATTATTCTTAATTAAACAGGATTTGTGCAAGAAACAAGGGAAAGCAGCTAAATAACTTCTCTACTGATAAAACTGGACACACAGTGACTTACCTAGATGCAACATATTTTTCATACATTTCTTCCCTAGCTTTTTTGGCATCCTCTAGTTGAATCTGAACTCTTTCAAGACGATCTTCTTCATGTGCACAGCGAACACTAAGCTCCATGTTCTGGCAGTTAAGATAATCTTTATCTTTTTGCAACAAGTTCAGGGATTGTTGTATGGTTGCCAGCTATAAAAAGCATTACAAAGAATACTTTAACATGAACTTCAAGATAAGTATTTAACCTACATACACATATTTCCAATTTCATTTTAACTCTCTGGTGTGAAATCACCTGAACCAATAAACTCTTTACACTTATGTTTAATATGAGTAACTCGGTGAAGCTTTAGGCTGGGANTTTATTTTCCTGATTTATTTCTGGTTTCAAATTCCCAAGGTGAAGAAAGACAGGAACTGAAATAAGAACTTTGTTTACCTCTTTTGATAAGTCATTTATTTCTTTAGCTTGTGCTTTGTGTGACATCTTCAATATTTCATATTTTCTTCTGAGTTCTGACAATTCATGTTCAAATGCATCACGTTCACTGTTAAAATAAAGTGAAACTATCAGATGCATAAAGTATTATAAACAAGATTCCTGTGCATTTGTTATTTCTCAGCCTTCTTTCAGATCATGACATTGACTCCTTCCAAACAGTCACTCACAGGACAATTAGTGATAATCTTACATTTTTTTCATTATTAGTATCTGCAAGTATTTTCTCATGTGTAAGAATTTTCTTTGTGTCTCAGTATTTAAAAAAAATAAAATTCTAAATTATAACAACAATCTTAAATTATTTCATCCTCCTTTGACTATTCTTTAGTGTAACTTTGGGCTACACATTTCTCTTCTTAGCAATGAGCTGAGTACCCTTGTCCATCGTTTTAGCTTTATCAAACTTTTGATGGCATTTCCCACTACATTTTCTTGACTCTTGCAGACATTGAAGTCTGATGGAAAAGTAAAGCAACTCCATTGCCAACTTCCTAATCAAACAGAAAGCAATGTATACTTTTTTCTAGAGTCCCTTGATACCAGTGCGCATTGTACTACTCCTCTCATGTTTAAAATATACATGACACAGCTGTAAAAATTATGTTGGTGTCCTGAGTAAGAGTGCTTTCCAGATGAACAAAGAAGCAGCTCTGTGCCTCCATTCTATCTGATCCTGTCAGAAGACTGAAATGAATAAGCCAGTATGAGCTTGCAGTTTGGAAAGAAGCTAACCAGTTTTATATTAACTTTAGTATAACTTTAAAACTGAGAGAACTTGTAGCACACAAGAACTAGAAGATCTGACATAGCATTTTTAAAAGCAGAAACAAGCCTGGAAGTAATTAACTCCTGCAATGCTCCCAAATATCCTCATGCACTCATGCCAACAGCACTCTCCCCTCCCCTTCGTTTGTGCCTACCAGATGAATACAACCTAGTCTCTCAAATCTAGTTTTGGCATGTTCATTCATGCCTTTTTCAACTCAAGACTATTTTAAATGTACACTGTTAAACACTGAGGCCATTCACACGAATGTTATTACAATCCATTTATTAAGATGCAGTTACACACAGGAAGCAAACCATAGCACCAATCCATCCTATTTGCAATAGGCTTCCAGGTAGGTTCCAAGGTTGTTTCAGTACATATAGCTGTGAACAGTTACCCAGAAGACAGCCTCCTTCAAATGACTTAATGGCAAAGCCATTTGTGTCAGTAACTGTGCCTGAGCTCATTTCATACGAACAACTAAGGAGCTAACATGGTGTTTTCTATTCATAATCCCATTTTTTTTAATCCACTGCCCAACAGATGTGCCAAATGCCTGATTTCCTGTACTTACAAGCATGCTAAAAAAGGCATTTGGGAGTTGGACTATGAAGTGCACGTCTGTGAGTGTACTTAAAAGAATTCCGTTTTCACGATTTTGCAATTGTTGTTTACAAGGTGAGCATTCAAAGCAGAGGCTAGAACTATAAAATCTGTATTTTAAAAATGAAGAGACATATTGGAACTTCCACACCAATTCACTAATGTAATACTAAGATTCTCTGACAGAGTTGTCATAACAGCCCTTTCAAAATTTATGGTTACAAGCATATCTTAGGTTGAAAATATTAATTCCCATGGTCCCACCCTCTTAATTCACTGTGTAGACACCACCCACTAGAGCACAGGGCCTTTTCTTAGATCACTGCTTTTAAACTAGGCGGAAAAAAAGAGTACTTGTTCTAAGATGCTTGGCATCAAAAGCTCCCACTGCTTTAGTTGCAATGAGACCAGTAGGCTTTTCTGAAAACATAGTAAATTCTTAAATATAAGCTTTTATAGGAAGGTAACCTGATGCATTACATTTCAAAATGTTGTTCATCTTATGACTGCAATATGTTCCAGGAGATAACTGAACCGTTAGTGGATTGAGGTAAGGAAAGATTTCTGTTGTATGCATAAGCCAAAATTCAACCCAAAATGTCTAGTCAATCAAGGCTGAAGTTTATCTATGAACATTTGTATGTTAGTAGAACACAATCTATAGAGATACCTACCATTTTACTTTATCATAGTTCTCTTGTCTGTAATCACCTTGCTGAATCATTTGCTTGGTATCAGCCAGTTCCAGTGTTAAACGCTGGCATCTAACCTCAAGCTCTGACCGATTCCTCCTCTCATCTTCATAGCTCTAGAAGGCAAGACATTTTGGAATGATCACAGCTACACTAACATTGACTTAGTAATCACCAATTAAGTTTTGTGAAGACCTCTAATGAATATTCAGATGGTAGTATTTTCACTTGTTTCAGTATTAGGAAATCTAGCACACATCACAAAGTAAACAGCTATATTGATACTCAACTTGTTTTTATTTTTTCTAAGTACTTGACTGATGTATCTATTTTTTGCAACGCATTTGTCTGTTAGCACAACTTCCAAGACCAATAACCCTTATATATTCATGTGGTGGTCTCACAAAAAAGGGAGAAGAGAGGGTTGGAGAAAAAAGAATGCTTCTTTAATGGTCTATCAGCATTAATTTCCCCTTTCCTTTCTTTTTCTTCCTCATACACCTTGAGAGATTACCATAGGAACTAGAAAAAAGGGGATCAAAGCAAAAGAACATACAGAAATTATTTGTCCTTTAAAACACTGGTTATTCCTTTTGAACAGAAACAGATTTTTCTAATTATCATACTCCTCCCTCTAACCCCCAATGGGAATAGCAGACTTCTGTACCTTGATCCCCAATCTAGACTCCATTTCTCAAATTTTTTCTACAAAGTAGCTACTTATTTTCACAAACTAACCTTACCTGCTTGTCTCACATGCTATACAAAATTTCTTCACAAACCAAACAAAAATATAAAGCTCATCCACCTATCCTAGGGAAAAAATGATGGACAGCAAAACCAGTTGCTTAATAAAAATTTGAGACTACTCCCTGTGAATCTAGATTTCTTTTCCATATTCTGTTCTCAGAATACTGCTGACTTCTGGTTTGGGTTTCTCTTTTCCTCCCTGCCCCCCCCCCATAACTGATACATTGCAAACTTAATAATAGATGCTTGATAAACAATAACTCCATCTGGTTATACTGAATGGACTGAAGGTGAACATAAAACCAAATGACTGCTTTAAGATGCAATTACTGAACTAACCATTTAGCCACTGCAAGTTAAATTTATTTTGCATTGAGAGAATTTATGAGCATGTAATTTTTCAAAATATACTGAAAGCCATGCTTGCTACAGTTAGAGAGGATAGGAACTGTGTCTAGCTAGTTTTTCATAGAAAAGGACATTTACACCAATAGCATATATGGAGCAGATAACTCCTAAATACAGCTTCCTAGGAGGAATGAACCAAGGATAACACTTTAGAATAGGGATGGAAAGATACAAAGAACACTGATCAAATTCACAGGCCCCATAAACTGAAAGACTGACAGAAGGCCTTCTTGAAAAAAAAAAAAACAACCCACGTCTACATACTTGTAAGACTCTACAGAAAAGCTCCCATAGCTGTTAAATATACTCTTAACTAATCTGTTGATAAAAAAGACTTTTTGTTTTTTTTGTTTTATATTTAACAAATCTAGTAATTCTCACTTTCACTTAAATCACATTAGATCACAATCACAAAACAACACAAAGTTTTCATGAGGATTTCAGATGGTATATCATTAAGAATACATCACCTAAAGACAATGGTTATTCACCCTAACACTAATATATATGGATTATTTTTAGGTTTACCCTAATTAATGGAAATACATTAAGAAAATTAACACTATAAAGCACTTTGTTAAACCAATTAACATGCCACCTTTTATAAAGAAGGCATTATTTTAATGGTAAAGCCTCTGTCAGACGATTTTAAAGGTGTTGTGTACAAATTAGCTAGAGTTTCAAATATATAACATACAGGTGCAAGTACCCTGTTATAAAGTGCAAACATGACTCATCTTGGAACAGGAAATGGTGGTAAGGGCACTTAAGTGCAAAATGAAAGATTAAGTTTGGATAGAATTCCTCTGTGAAGATCCTGTGCCATTCTTCTGCTAATACCATGCTGGAACACACATGCCCTTCACAGATTGGGCTATTGAAGCTCCTATAGTATTAGACATTTAGCAGCTAGAAGACAACTACCGAAAGTGTAAAATTAAAATTAGTTAACCTCTGGACAAATTGTCATAAACATCTGTAAAGCATCAATCAACAGAACAGTTAAATAGCTACAAAATTAGTTTCTTATAATACCCGAGATCTAAACTAGCTTTTGAATTTTATCTAACAAATCAGTTGCTAATGTAATGTAATGATATAGTAACTCCAGGGACGTGGAGGGAAGTTAAAATTCGACTTTTGAAAAGTGATACTAAGACATACCTGAAGTATCAAACTGTTAAAGAACGAGGGTTTGTTTTGCTTTGTTTTTTAAAGATTTATTGATTCTACTGCATAGGTCACTCTTTTTCAACTACCTAATCTTTTAAGTGCCAAAGTTGTATTTTCATGACAGGAAGCAACGTGACAAGGCAAGCTAATAAACAGTCCATAGGCTAACACACAAAACCCCCTAGATGGTATGTGTATCTCCAGGTAGCAGATACATAAGTTTCTGGACTTCGATAGCAGTAAATCTTAGAGACACAAAATCAAGCTGTTTGCACTTAGGAAGAATAAGCCTTACTTTGCATGTGAGGAAGTTAATTTAGTTTATAAAAATGTCAATTTATGTTGAATTGATTTTAAGATTTCTGCAATGGAACAGCTTTATCTTTAAATTTACCTTCAAGAGATAGCTTGGAAGTCTGATGGACAGCTTTGTCCTCCTGAAGTAAAAGAGGGTCTTTTAAAAGGATCAAGACACAGAGCACTTTTAAAGACATGAATGAGGTCCTAGAAATAACACCAATAAATAAAAATAACACAAAACATTAAAGGACAAAGAGGACTTCCTTACATTGAATGTGATTGCAACAATCCTACCAACAATGCATGGCTTTTCTTCAGCTTCTTACTTGCTACTGCAGAGTAGCAACTCAGATGAAATGGTTAAAATAAACAAATCTGTCCTTTGTGAAACGACTAGACAAACATTGTATAAAGAAACTGTTATCAGAGATGTCCAAGAGATGCAGTATTAAATAGTACAGGATGTTTCTACAGAGCATATAAAGCAGTCCCTATCAAGAAGCCATTTGGTTTACAATGTTGACAGATATTGCAAGCAAGAAGATTCTGAACTTGCCTGATTCACACCATTTAAAAATCAGAACTGGTAGAGAAACTAAAGATCTAATGACAGACCTCAGTTTTATGATATTAATTTTTGCTGTTATCCTCCATTTGGAATGAATAGCAGCTTATAGTAGTTACCGAAACAAACATCTACCTAAATGTCAAGTACAAGAACTGAGTGGCATAATTTTGAACAAAGTTAGTGATATGTAAAAAAAGGTAAAGATTATCTGATCTTTCAAAAAGCTTTTTGGAATAAAAAGATAAACAACAGAAAAGCAAGGAAAAAGATTAATCAGCCAATCAAGCAGAAGGAGCACAACTTCTCAACACTGTCTACAGATAAGCCCATGGAAGAAAGTGATCATGCTTTTAGAAAGCTTATTAAAAGAACTTAATCTTTGAAGGATCACTTATACAAGGCGACACTTTCCATTCATATTGCAAGGTACCTAAAGGCCCTAGGCAAATATAAAGCTTTTATACTATTGTGATGCAAAACCCAATTCCTTCAAGTTATTTGGATGAGGTGCTGCTAACTTAGTAAAGTATCTGTCACTAAAAATTATAAACAAAAATGTTGAGCTACTTCCAAACAGAGAAGCTGTGCATAAAAGGTAAGAAAGAAAAGCTTAAGTGCCTCTATTGCAAAAGAAAATGGAGGAAATAAAGAAAACTCTCTCTCTGGATCTGAGCTGACTAGAATCTTCAGAGAAATATCCTCAAGTGAAAATGATCTTTGACACCGTTGCACTAGAGACTAGAATTAAACCATTTGGTACTTCAGAAAAACAACAAGCAGTCTATAGGAGTCATAGCTGTATAGCAAAAGTTAGAAAGACTTTGGATAAAAAAGGACACTATCATAGATACGTAACTTTTCTTTAGTCTTGGAAATGTTAAACTGCTGCCTCAAGCTAAAAGTTAGTGGTAGCATATTTTTTCTTTGCAGCTTTTTTCCTGAACAAGAGAAGTATTAACAATAATGAAGGCGGCAGATATCTCACCTAAGACTGAGGCCTCATTTGTCCTTTCTAGAGATGCGAAGATCAAGTAATCAGAGCACTGCTTGAAAGAACTGGTGTCAATGGTCTGGGGAAGTGTTCTAGAGGGCAGTCTTCAATTACAAATGTGTGAGCTTCAGAGGAAATCTTATGAACACAGTCCTGGAGTAGTGATAGTAGCCTCAATTTCACAACATTCAGATAGGCCTAGCTCCAACTGATCCTTTGAGTGTAACAGCTTTGTTCATTCTTTGAAGACTTTGAAACATTTTTCCTCCAGCTGGGAAACATTATCACAGAGAAAATTGTTAGGTATGTCTAGCAAAACCTGACAGCTACTAATCCTGATTCAGACACAAGGTCTTTGAAGAAATCTTTGTCCTACATACATTCAGCTTTGTCTTTAGGCTAACCACAGCTTTAGATAACTGTCATACTATAAATTTGATTGCAAGTCCTGAAGGCAACATTACAGAAAAAAAATAACTACAGCAAAAAAGCCCTGATAAAACTGTATCAGGACTGAATTCCAGGAAAACATTGCCAAAAAACTCATAGCCAGAAGAAGAAAGCACTACTTAATCTTCTAGAGCTACAAAAAAAAGCAGAATTTCCTTCTCAGACTCTCCCAACCTTGAAAGAAACATGCAAGTAGTAAATTACATCTGTTTGAGGGAAGGTTCTAACCACTTTGGAAGCAAACAACTCTGAAAATAGTAAGCTGATGTTCAGCATGGGAACACCCACATCAGAAGCTGGTTTTGTTTCTGGGAAGCTCCTGGTAATAAAACACTATAGCTGGACTTTCTTCTCTTTCTGTGCCTCCAAAGGTGGTGGCACCAACACTATCTGTACTTGAAGTACTGAGCACTGTAAAAGAAGGACTGTAATGAGTCTGTACTAAACATCTGGTAACAGATCAGTCAGCACTGCAATACACTGCTTTTACCAGTTCCACCACCTCCCCCCAGTCTGTTGCTGCTGCACCTAGAATCCGAGGAACCACACTTATCTAAATTGCAGCTACAACAATTGTGCACAGAGCACCGTTAACTTCGCAGGAGCACTGCAGAACCATTTACACTGACCACTGACAGTAGTGATAAAGATGTTTCGACACCAGCTATGTTTACTAGATTATGCTCTAGTGCTAGAAATCAGTCTTCACACACTGTTCCTTACCACCAGTTGTCAGAAGGAGCTCCCCCAACTACAGGGTTTGTGTTACAGATTGAGCAGGATTTGATGAATTGCTAAGTCAGAGCAGCAATATACAATCAAGAAGAGAACTTTGCTAACAAGTTGTAGAGTTTCAGTGGTCTTACTCCTCAGCATACCAAGAATTGAATGAGTGCTAACAGAGGCTAATACACACTTAGGACATTCTGCTTCTGGACAAACAAAATATATTTTTACATACCTAGAGTACAAATACTGGCGTCATACATTTGAAAGATGTCTTTTATGCCCTGAAGTCAGAAATAAGTTTTGCTAATACAAATGAATTAATAAATTGCTTAAAGAACATGCAGATATGTCACATCTTAGAAAATTAGTTTCTACAAGGTTACAATGACAATTCAATTTCCACAGAACCAAGCTTCCTAGCTGGTACAGCTGAATGCTTATAAATTCAGTTGGCTGAACAGACACTTTGTTGATAAAGTACGTAGAGAACAGAAATACTGCAAACTGTTGGAGAAAACTCCAATTTAAGGAATACTGGATGGGAAATCAGAGGAAGGATTTGAAGACTTCAAGTTATTTAATAACAGGAAAGAAACTTCAACTATGTTTCACATAGCTGGAAATAAAGAATGCTTGGAATACCACAAGTACAGTAAGAGAAGAGTACAAGAGCTTAAGTAAGACACTGAATGAAACTGTTCTTTTTTTATCTCCCTACTGATAAATTTCCTTGCAATAAACTTTGACCTTATCAAACGAGCTCAAACAAAAAAGTTACTCCAACAACACACTTTGAAACCAGTTTTTCATAAACTGCAAGGTATGAGTAGGTTTGTTAGCTTTAGTGTATGAAGTACATTAGAGATTCTAAAGTACCCTCACATACTGATGATGTTCCTCTTACCTTATTATCTGAAGTAGCCTGATGTACCTTGTTACAGTGACACACATCAAGTCACTAGGTCAAATCTGAACTTGCCAGAAGCAAAATACAGAGACTTTCAAGTTGCTCCACACATAAAATACCTCATATCAGGTCACATTTCATTTAATATCGAGAACATATCATCTCTATGCATAACAGATAAGGTGAAGACTTAGGTTTGGGGACTTTTTTGAACGTAACAACTGCAGTAAGTGGTCTTATCTGAAATCTGAGAATCCTAAGGAATAATTTTTATTAACAATTGTTGACCTTTTTTTTTCCCCCCTCTCTCGTGACATTTTAATAATTGGATCTCTTCCTTGATTTTTTTTTTCCTTAAATGACATTTTCATTCTCACTAACTGTCTCTCATTTTAAGCATGATTATGCAAACAAGGTACAAGCATTCAAAGAACTACCTCAGTTCAACACAAGCAACGTTTTAGTGCATTCAGCACCAAAAGAAGAGAGCAGTAACGTCAAATTCTGGAAAAAAAGAAATCAGTGGGAAGGGTGGATACTGCCACCATGTGGTACAAAAGGAAAAAAATTACAAGTGTCAGTATTGAAGAAAGGTCAATATACCAAGAAAACTGTTTCTAGCACAACTTTAATTATTAGCTACTATCCTGTTCAATTGCTGAGCAAAATTTAACACAGATGCCAGCCAAATCTCAGAAAGCAAAAATTGAGTACTTTGTCTAGTCAATCAAAAAGAGAACTGAAAATAATACAAATTTCATAAAATGATCCTGTATAATTAGTACGTCTTTGTATCTGATCACTCCATTAGTAAGCTTCAAGTAAAAAAAAAAAAAATAAGGTGGTAACTGAAGAATAATTCCAGAAGTATCAAAATAAAAGCAGGATTTCAGTACTCTGTATACCTGAAACTGTCTCATCACAGCTCTGGATTTATGCGGAACTAAGCTAAAACACAAATGATCCCAGTTGTATACATACTAAGAAAGAATCTATTGCAAACATCATTTGAGCAAACTTTGCAGGTTAGCTACAATGTAAAATTAGCTGTTATGCAAAGATGTATACAGAATGTTTCCTCTTTCCCTTCCTCCCTCTCAATAGTTTTTATACAGTAAAAAGTTTTTATACATTAATAATAATTTGGAGAATGAGTTTTTTGCTATACATATATACATTGACTTTAATTTTTGGATTGAGACAATTAAGGTGCACAGACCTCTGTCATACACTTCAGCTGGGACTTGTACCCACTAAGTTCTTCTGTTAGGCTCTCCTTTTTCATCTGCAGATCACTTAGCTCTCTTCTTAAGGAATGAACTACTTCATAGAATCGGATCTAGAGGAAGAACAAGATAGATAATCAGACTTGAGACTAGCAAAATTGCAAGCACAATACTACAATCCCCAGTACAAATTAGATCAACGTTTTATAGCAGTAATTCATCAAACGATTTCTAGTGCATACCAGAAACCTTTGTGGGGCTGGAGGAGTGGGGAAATAGTAAAGCAAGCAGTGTCCTTCTTTAGCCTTTGACAGCAGCAACTACAAAATGATCAGTTTATATTTGGCACTGAATTAAAAAAAAAAAAAGGAATAAAAGGTAAAGACACACATTTCCATTCAACTAAGGCAGCTCCCAGTCAGCTACTGATGAACCACTTTTTCCCTTCCCCATCTTACTTCTGCCTCATCTAGAGCCTATTTGATTAACAGTGTAAAAAGAAAACAAACAAACACACCTACCTATTTAGCAATAAACTAATTTAACTTGCTAACTTCCCCCAAGCCTATATACATTTTTGTGGGGTGTGTAGAAATGGAGAGAGAGTAGTTTTGTTTTATGCCAGTTCAGTGTGCTGAACCTGCACCAAGAAAAATGCAAGAGCAAGCACAGGAAGCAGGAACAAACATATAACCAGGAAGAGCCATGACAACCTCACCCCCAAACATTCACCACGTGTTGCTATATAGGTTCAGCTGCATCATGCAACTAAGCCTCTGAAAGACCCTACTCTGCTAAATTAACACTGGAAAAAAAAAAAAGCCTTGTAAAAGGATTTTAAAATAATGATAATAACAACAATAATCTGTAAAACATACTTCTCTCTCATAAGCATAGTCTCAGGCAAATAAGTTTTAAGATCCATAAATTTTCCAGAACACTTCTACTGAACAAGAAAAAACACCAGAAAACACAGTAGTAAAAACCAAAGGGACAAAACAAAGAAGAGCTTTTTTGACATACACACACAGACACAGAGGTTACTACTCCCAGATTAACTTGATGCCTTAAAATGTTTGTTTTGGGGGCTGAAAATAAATTAATAGATAATGAAACACTACCTTCACACAAAAGATACTCCACACACACAGAAAACTAACCATGTGTTATTGCTGTATTTTACTGAGTCACTATTTTTTTCTTGCAGTACTCTATTACTTCAATACTTAGAGTCTTTTCATGTCCAATCTTGAAATCACATTACATCTAATGGGTTTGCATGAAAGCAAACAGTGTAGTTAGTTTTATGGGTTCTTTCTAACTTCTGACGTATAACTGGCTTCAACTACTTCCCTAGGATGAAAACCCACCCAAACTAGAAGTGTGCATGCAAAGCAGTAAGTACAATTTCAGTCTCTTAACTACAGCTTCCACTTACTATAGTTTTTGCCTATCTGGATTCTTCAAGAACCTGTTTGACTACATCTAAAACCAAGCAGCTGAATTTCAATCAAATCCTCTTCCCCACCCCCCCCAAATTAGTGATGATTTTTTTTTAAACCACACCTAGGTTTTCCCCTAAGTTCTTGTATTTTTACTGTGATTTTCCTGGGAAACCTAACTTAGGTCCTCATGCCACATTTACTTCCCTAATGACAACAACTCTAGAACAGATTACTCACTATCAAACCAAGATGACATTAGATACAGGTTTCAAGGATAAATGTATCTGCACAGCCTTCCCAAGTAAAGATCAATCCATGATAATAAGAAAGTGCAAATGAATGCAGCAGAAGAGGGGAAGGCTGTAGAAGTTCAATTGTTGTTATTTAGCTTGCTTGATGGCCAATAAATGTTCATGTAACTGAGTAGTCAAAGCACATGTTGCTTCTTGCCAAGATGACATAGCAGAAACAAAAATTACCGTAATGGGTTTTAAGAAACAACTATCTTAAAAATTACAGATTTATATGGATGTGCTGTAAGGGAAAAGTTAACACTTCCTAGATAATTAAAAAAAACCTGTTAGCATGTGCCCAACATTTTTAATGGAAAACTAGAGTTGAGCTAAAAATGGGTGGTGCAGAGGATGAGAAACTTGGCTTCTGTTAAATGAAGTCATGTGAAAATAATTGTATCAGCTAACTGCCACCTTCTTCTACAGCAATGAACTGTAGTTAGCAAAACAATGCAACTGAAAGACACAGAAGAGGATCAAACATAATTTTCAGATACAATTTTTAAACAACTTGGTGAAAAATTTTTACAGAAGAATACTTAAGAGGCTCACTTTACTGAACAAATTGATTTAGCTGCCAAGCACCAATTCAACAACCTGAAGTGCTTTAAAATTTTCTATAAACAGTTTCTAAAAAACCCATTTTTATAGTTAAAAAAATAATCATTTTTCTACATTTAAGTTCAAAACAAAAAAAAGAATAATTTTAACAGAAAGAAACTTAAAACATCATTTTTCATTTGCTGTCATCATTAACATGAAATATTGCCTAGTCTTTGCTCTAACATGTCACTATTGCACCCCTTTGTGGAAGAAGAGTGAAAAACATTACACATTTGCTTTAATTCTAGTATTTTAAACTTGCAATTTATCTATATACTAAATCCATATTTAAGTACTTCCTATTCTTTGTCCAGTAGACCAAGTTTCAAATAAAATGTGAGCATTATATATACATTTACTTCTACCCTGCAGAATTGAAAGGCAGCATTTTCTAATTGACAAATGAAAGAAAAAACATTCTCTAGGCATAACTCTTCTCTTGTCAAGAAGAATTTCACCCTAACATCAGTAGACTACTCTAGTAGCCTGCACACAGATGTGGAGCCAGAGCTTTTTATCTGCCCAAGAAATGCACAATTCCTCCTTAGGTAAGCAAAGCAGAAAACAGCATCAGACATCTTACTTTTTGCCTTTGACATCTTTTTCCTAGCCAAATGGAAGCATAGACAGGATATACAAAACAGTTCTGTAGCCTCTCAGTATCTGTTTATTATTTTGAGTTATTCAGCTGATAAAATCACTAACCTTAATTGATACTCTCAGGTTCACAATCATCCTGTTGCCAAGAGAAGCATTAGAAAACAGCATCTTACTACAGTGTATCTTTATAATGCCTTCTCCAGGAAAAAAGCAAAAGCAAATTAATTTGGCCAGAAAAGGACTCCTTCAAAAGAAAAAGCATGATGTGCAAAAAGGAAAGGGGTTTCAATGAACACATTTGTAGTGGAGTTTGAGTCACAAAGTAGCATTTACTGGTTTAACACAAGAGGAAAAGAACAGTAGATTCAAGAGTAGAAGGTGGCTGTTACCTCTCCCACTTTCTATCTTTTTATAGAGCCTCTTTCTACTCACATAATCTCATAATCTAAGCTTTATAACTGTGCTGTGACAGCTTCGCTTAAAGCAGCTGGCAAGGTTACTAACTCCTGGTATCTGTCCTGCTCAGCTACAGAGTCTTTTGTACTGACTGTCAATCAGCTCCTAAAGTCCTTGAGCTTCCTACAGACCAACTGCAAGTAAGCTGACGTGGATTTTGGTTTGTGTTAAAAACCTGCTTTTTCAACCACAGTGGTGCAGGAATCAAACCCCTCTCAAAGACATCTGTAAAGGGCAGCAGGTAGAGTAGACAGCTAGGAATAACAACCTAATAGGCTCCAAGCTAAGTATTCTTATTTACCACTCAGAGGCTTAAGATTTTTCCTAATTTACTTCTCTGTATATATCTAGAGCACAGTACACTATGACTTCCATCCAGCAAGAAAACTCATTCACACAGCATTTATACTTCAGCAAATGAACCAAGCTTTTAAATATGTATTATTTACAGCTTCCTTAATAACTAGCTCTATAGACAAATACAATGCTAAAACTGGTGAATTAAGGTTTACTTGCCTAAAACCTTTTCCTTCTCAGAAGTGAGCCAGGATGCTCTGGATACATCCCACAGTCTATGAAGGCACTGTCCCTTTCTTGTAAACAGAGTACTCCCCTACCCCCCGTCTATCCATAATTCATAATTAACAAACTTAAAATCAAGCAAATGAGCCTTAAAGTATTCTTTAAGGCACACTATCTCCTGTGTTTAGTAAGATACGAAAGAGCCAGATGGAAAGCATGATGGAAAGGTAAGAGATGTTCACAAGAGCCATTTCAACTTGTGGTTCTGGCAAGCCGAGCTTCAAATTCCTGTTTTCAGTCTGCTGTATTTCATATCATCAATGCGTGCCCATCATTTAATTGTAACACTCCATCTGCTTAACCTTATTAAAAGTACATCATCAGTTCTACTCTCTTTAAAACATCAAAGTCTGGGATGAAGAGGTTCCCCTCTTTATTGGAATATAGTCATAACGGACTGATCCAGAAGCACATCTACCTCTGAAAGTCCTCCATTCCTAGTTAGGGAAGAATAAGAATTTAAGAGTATAGACTGGCTTCTACCATATACATATCCCTTTAGCTCTAAACCATTAGTTCTAAAAGAAATTTACAGATTGTGGTGGGTTTACTCTGGTCTACACCCAAGCACTCATGTGATTGGTCACTCGCTGCCTCCCAGTGACAGCAGGAGAGTGGGAAGAAAAGCAAGAAAACCCAGGTGATAAGTTATCTCAACCGTTTAGAGAAGAAAAGAGGTAAATTAGAAAACAAACAAAACCCCAAACAAACAAAAGAAGCCACATGAAGACACTTCACTACCTCCCACAAGCAGACCGATGCCAGCCAATCTCTGAGCAATCATCACTTCGGAAGCCACCTCCCCACAACCCTCCTCTTTCTTCCTCTACCTCCAGTTTATATTGCAGATCATAACATTAGATGGCATATAGTATTCCCTTGGCCAATTCAGGTCAGCTGTCAAGCTGTGTCCCCTCTCAAATCTCATGACCATCCCCATCTCGCTGGGGACATGAGGTGGCAGAATGGGGAAAAGAGTAAGCCTTGATGCTGTGCAAGCAGTCTCCAGCAATAGCCAAAACACTAGAGTGTTATCAACAGTTTTAGCCGCAAATCCAAAGCACTGCAAGATTCAGGCTGCTATGAAAGAAGTTAACTCCAACACAGCCAGACACAGGATACAGATATATTTTAAAGGAATACAAAACACAATACTCACAGAAACATATTCAGGGATAGAAAGCTGATCTTCAGGAAGAGATTTTAGCTTCTCATAGCAGTCATCTGTTAATTCCAAGTCTCGCAAACTACGACGGATATCTCCAGCCCTCTCCCTTAACTGATGATTCATTTCCTCCAGTTGCTTTTGTCTCAATAAAATAGTTTCCATTTCTTGTTTCAATAGAGCCTGATGTTTTCTTCAGGATTGATTTGAAAACAGAAGACATTAAGTAGTGAGTAACACAAGTAATGAACTTTTACAGCACCCTGGCTAGGGAGTGAGTTATGCTTATTTTGCAGAAGTGAAAATTTGCAGAGAGACTAGACAATTAGCACAGGAGTGTTTACACAATCATATCAGACACAGTACACAAAAAGTCAGGAACCTCACAGTCATTGACAACACAAAGCTGAATCTGAGAAGTGAGGATCTTATATGTAAATTAAATATGTAAATTCCATGTTTAGAATGGAAATATTAATATAGCTGCAAAATAAATCCTATTCCTGCAATTAATAATCAATTTCCATTAACAGTCCATGAATGAATTTGAATTTGTATTAATAAGTCATAAAAGTTCAGTTTTACTCCCATCATACCTGGCATCTTCTTGCTGTAATGCCAGCTGACTATCCAGTCGTAAAGATAACAGCTGCTTTTGATGGATGGCATCATTAAGTTTCTCTTCCAGCTCTTCAATCTAAATACAAAGAATGTAAGTATAAAATGAAAAAAAGAAGTAACACTGGTAATTAAAAAAAAAAAAATTTACAAAAAGAACAACTTTAAAGAAAAAGGTGGAGAGCCTAATGCCCTGGGAAATGCAATAACTATCATCTAAAAAGACCTCTAGCTGTGCTAAGACTTCATAAAACATGGATTTTTGTCTTGATGAACTAAAAATAAAAAAGACTTCATGATACATACAATTGATCTTTTTCAAATAGCTGTTCAGCTAATTTCAAAATAGGCTTAAATCAGAGCAACAATCCACTGAAAACCACTGCATACAGTAGGTTGTAAACAGACTGCACATAAATGTGGCAAAGGTTTCACATCTTTTTTAGTTTCATGCATCTTAGAGGTAACTGTAGACAACAAAATCTACTATTAGTATGTTGATACATTCTAGCCACATCTTCATTAACAGATCACCAATTCAGTATTCAGATTACTACTTCTAGTATTCCACAAGTTCAGGTTAAAAGCCCTATTAAGCAACTTAGATGAGTGACAAAACTATTTTTGTTTCTGAAAGAAAACATCTCATTAATTTCTAAGTACAATACTTGGACAAGTCAGCTAAGTTTTCCATATCTTTGTGTCCTCCTTTCCGTATTAAAAATAAAAACACAAAAAAATTAAATTAAAAAAATAACAAAAAACATCACAACTAGCCAAACATATCCCCCAACTCTCCCCCCCAAAACCCAAACCAAAATACCTTGAAAAACCACTACATAGGCTTTCAGCACACAATTCACACAAATTCTTTTCAGAAATTTCTACTATATTATAAAAGCACCAGAAACAAGAAAAAAAGACAATAAAAAAAAAAAAAACAGTTCTTACCTTGGTCAAATATTCTACTTTCAAGTTGTCAATCATCAAGTTTTTTTGAGATAATTCTATTTTAAGCAACTGAAGATTATGGAGCAACTCCTTCCGTTCAATCAGTTGCTTAGTGATTTTAACAGTACCTTCTCTCTCTTCAGAGGAAGAAACATCATCAGTCGGTATTGTAGTTTCTAAGCTAAGATCTTCAGACTCCAAAGAGCTAGAAATGTTTACTTTCCTGATTTCCTTAGAGCTTTTATGTGACATTTTCCACTATTCGCAAAGCTTTTTGAAATTATACTTTGAGATGAGCCCCCTGAAGAATCAACTGCAAGAATAAAAACAATTCAGTGAAAGGTATTATGTCATTATGAAAAATTAACCAGTTAAAGAAGACCACTAAGCAATACTTCTCAGCATCACATTTACCAATTTTTTTGTTCACCTAAGACAAGAATTTTAAGAAACTCTGAAGAGGGCAGTTGCCTGAGGACTCTCTTATTAAAGAATTATTAACAAGGGGTTTGACTACAATAAGCTAAATACCACTGTGATCAAGCTTATCGATAAGATATTACAGCTATATTAAGATCACACTGTCTGAAGAGCATGCACCAAAAACTCAGGAAACATGAGGCACATACAGTGTCAGAGAACATCCAATAAGGGGCATAACAAGACTTGCTAGAGAAAACTGTGAAAGAACACTTTGATGATCACTTTTGTTTTCTCTGAAGGAGTAGCTCCATTATTCTTTAAAGGCTAATTTACTTAATAGTTCCATGTACTTTTACAAACACTTGAAGGAGACTGCAACTTTTACATAAGAGATGTACAGTCTAATGTATGCTGTTCAAAAG
The DNA here is from genome assembly GCA_013399015.1 of Galbula dea. Lineage (NCBI taxonomy): Eukaryota > Metazoa > Chordata > Aves > Piciformes > Galbulidae > Galbula > Galbula dea. The sequence continues at coordinate 23,543 of VWZX01004970.1, forward strand.
CCATACAGAAAAACGGGATCATAAAATCACAGAATCATTTAGGTTGGAAAAGACCTTCAATTTAATCACCAAGTCCAACCGTTAACCTAACACTGTCTTGTCCACTACTAAACCATGTTCCTCAGCACCACCCCTGTACGTCTCTTAAATACCCCCAGGGATGGTGAATCCACCACTTCCCTGGGCAGCCTGTTCCAGCGCTTTACAATCCTTTCACTAAATATTTTTTTCCTAATATCCAATGTAAACCTCCCCTAGGACAACTTGAGGCAGCTTCCTCTTATCCTGTCACTTTTCAGTTGGGAGAACAGACCGACAAGGTGCTGCTCCCGGAGCCCAGGCCCAGACCAGACCAGCTGCCCGGCAGAGAGGGCACGGAGCCCGCTGGTGAGTAGCTCTCCAGAGCCTCCACTGGGCAGCGCCACCACCCCTTTCGCCACGGCAGAAGCAGCTCGGTGGAGAAGACGCTCTTCTGTCCGCCGCATACCCAGCTCTACCGGTAACAGCACGCAGCAGCGAGATGTGGTGGTAGTATTGGTAAGCTAATGCTACCTCGCTGATTCCCCCACACACCGCCAAGCTCTTACCTCAACCGGCAACCACGAGCCCATTAGCGCATTCAGACCCGGTAGCGCACACGCACCCTTCCGCCTTCCTTCAAGGCGGCTAAGGCGGAGCTGCGCGACGCCATCACCACAGCAACTGGCAGAGACTTCCGTGCGCCACTTCCCGCGCTCCGTTGCGTGGCATTATGGGAGATGGAGCCACACCTATTCGCGGTGCGTGTCGGGAGACGGTGGCCGTGGTGGTGGGGTCAGGCCTGGTCGGAGAGGGTTGTAGCTTCACGCTATGCTAACTTCGCGGACGTTTCTGAAGCGTACGCGGGCTGGCGCCGTGGTGAAGGTGGTACGCGAGCACTACCTACGTGACGACATCTCTTGTGGCGCTGCCGCCTGCCGCATCTGTCCGCACCGCCCCGACGGGCCCGGTCTTGGCCTCGAGGCGCAGCCCAGCAGCGCCATCAGCACCCTGTGCCCCAGGCCGCACTACCTCCTGCCCGACACCAACCTCCTCCTTCACCAGGTGAGCGACTCCTGGAGACAGCAGCGGGAGGGGACGGGCGGTGGGCGCCCAGCGGCAGCCGCAGGCCTGGGCGTCAGGAAGGGCCCGCCGCCTCCATGTTGCCCTGACCATGCTCCCTACGGAGCCTTAAGCCCTGCTGCAACCTTGATTAAATGCGTGTAGGTGTGATTACTCCGCGTCCCTTTGGCGTTGGGTTCAGGCATCGTTTCTGGAGAGGGGCTCTTTTAAGAGTGCGCTTTCTTGGGCTTGGGACTTCCCCTTGTTAGTTGTGTCTACTTGATCCTTGACTGGGTAGTCTTTACTTTCCCTGATAGCTACTGAGGTGGCCTTTAGCATCTCCGAGCCTAGTCTGATTTTAGGCTATATTCTTCTTGTATGTTTTGCTGCATGAACGGTGGGAATAAAGAACAGCATTTTTGTTTGTTGTCATCTGATAGGAGTGTAGAAAGTAAGGTAAGGAGAAGCAGCAGTCAGGATCTTCCCATAGTCGCTGCATTGTCCCAAATACCTATGCTATTTTATGGAAACTGTTGTAGATATAGGTTCTTTATAGAGTGATGTGGGTTTCAGGTAACAAATAAGGGCTGCGAAATCATACTATGTACAGCTCTGGAAGCATGGGATGAACTTTAATCTGCAGCCCATCATTAATTGTGCAAAAGCTTGAGTCTAGGTAGTAGAGACCGAATTCTTGCCTGGGAGGCAGTGAATTCTCACGCTCGATGTGTGACTTTTTTTTTTAAATTGCTTTTGAATACATCTGTAGAAAGTAGAATCCATCCCAGAAGTTGTCAGTAAGGATTTTCCTTCCAGACTGACAAGTCAAGGGGTGCCTTTTTTTTCTCTTGCACATCATGGCTCTCAGGAGTTGGCAAAGTGCTGAAAATGTTTTAACTGTAATTTCCTCCAAAAAATTTAGTCTCTGAAAAGGTGTAAAGCAGCTAATAGAATTCCAGTTGATTTGAATTTGCAGAAACTAAAGTTGCAGTGCAACGGTGGGATTGCTTTTGGAGAACTTAAGTCTGCATGTGCATAGACATGTCCATGTTAGCTGTGCAGCAGTGTTCAGCTACTATTTTATGTTCTGCATTGCTCACACATACACCAGACAGCATTTAAATTATTATTACTATCCAATTACTGATTACTATCAGATTGTGCACAAATGTATTTTGATTACAAAGATTATAGCTTACAAGAATCGATTTTGTGTAAAGAAAATTTCTAGTTCCCTGGCCTTAAATTTAATTGGAGTCCTGCATATGTTGGGAGCTGAATTCAGTAAAAGTTGTAATAAGTCCTTATCTTCACTCTGGCAAAATTCAGGTCACAAAGAGACTTGAAAATCTTATTTGAACTTTTTGCCCACAACCAGGAGGAAGCAGCTTTATACACTGTTTAGTCTCTCAACAGTGAGAGAAACAGGCAGAAGTAGTTAAGTCATTATTCATGTTGGCTTTTTATGTATTAACCAAAGAAGTATTTCAAGTCCTTTAAATATTGGATAGAATAGGATATATTGAAATACTGGATAGTCCTTGTTATTGGATAGACTTAAACAACAATTTCGATTAATTTCCATTTTGTTCCTCAGATTGATATACTTGAAGATGCTGCTATTAAGAATGTCATTGTGCTACAGACAGTCTTACAAGAAGTCAGGAATCGAAGTGCACCAGTGTACAAGCGAATTAGGGACGTGATTCAAACCCCCGAGAAACATTTCTATTCTTTCACCAATGAACACCATAGGTAAGGTGTGGAATAAGGTATAACCAAGTTGTACTGGTTTCCAGTAAAACATACTGGGATACTGAACTGGAACATGAAAACTAGGTAAAAAAAAAAATTTAGACTGGGTTGCGTAGAACTGTGGCCTTCTGAGGAATCCTATTGGGAAACAGTTGCATGTTCCAGGAGCTTTTCTGGTTTATAATTAATATAAGTATAAATATATTATGAAAAGGTGATTAGAATATTAAATAAAGTTTACAGACAAGACTGTTAATTTGAGCAATGGAATACTGCTTTTCCTTTTCAGGCTTCCTTGTAAACATATTCCAGTGCTTTATTAGTATTGCAAGCTAAATCTGTAGCAGAATTCAAAAAAACCTGTTGGTCACCAGTGACAGAAAACTCTTAAGAATAAGATGCAGTTAATTTCCCTTTTATTTGTGCTCACAAGTAGTTTCTGTTACTTCAGTGCCATAGTTCTAGGAATTTTGCATCAAAAGTTTTAGCATCTTGAATACAGTCCTCTTCAGTTGTCAGTGACATGATTGTATTAGAAATTAACATGTTTAAGTCTTCTTTACCCTTCTGTCTCCTGACTCTTCAGTGGCCTATAGAGTGTTATATGTATTATAAAAATTGGTATAGCAATGATTGTTTTCACCTCATAGTCTTGGTCTTATGTGTCTGAAAGAAATTGTAAGAACAGCTAAATGTTGAAGTTTGTTTTGTTCCTGCTGCCCCTTTTTAATTTATTTAGAGAAACATACATAGAGCAAAAGCAAGGAGAATCTTCCAATGACCGCAATGACAGAGCCATTCGGGTAGCAGTGAAATGGTACAATGAACACTTGAAGAAAATAGAGGATGAGGAGAAGATTCAAGTTATCTTTTTAACAAATGACAGAACTAATAAAGAGAAGGCTCTGGAGGAAGGGATAACTGCTTATACATGTAAGTGAAGTGGTATGTATGTTTCATTTATTGCTCAGATAAACAGTCTTAGCAGTAATTTCATAGCTAAATGCCATGTATGTCTTGCATAACTATTTGTGTGTGTATTTTGTAGGTGAGGAGTATATAAAAAGCTTGAAAGCTAATCCTGATCTTGTAGATCGTCTTGCTTGTGTGTCTGATGAAGGGGTATGTTTATATTTTCTCTATAAAATAAATGAATCACAAGTGGTTTGCAGTACATTGTTGGACACTATGTCAGTTTACTAGCATCATTTCAGAATGTGAAGACTTTGGACTTTATTAACCATTTTGACAATATAACTTCTTGACAACTGGAAAGAAAGAGGAAATACTGCAGCTGTTTTTACAGCCTGTTAGTATGTATCTAATTATTTGTAAAAAGTCAGTTACTTTATATAACTGATGTGAAGACGAGAATGATAAGTTGGTTAAAGAAAGGGTATGACTATTAGAATGGAAACAAAATGTGCGTATTGCAGATCATTTAGATCTTTGTTTTGTGTCTGTTTATGTCAACTTATTGATCTAAAACATTTTCTAACAAAAGCTATGATTTTTGTCGTCATTAAGTTGACTTAAGTGCAGGTAGTAGCCCAAGGGTGAGCCACATCCTCTTCTATTTCCTTGTGCTTTGTATTTATCAGAGTCAAGACTTAACATTTTCATGTAAGGTTGATAAACAGCTGAAAACTAACATCACCAAAAAATGTGAAGGACAGTTAGTTTCATCAGAGTGAGTTGTAACAGAATGAAGTGGGATATGGGAGAATGGGAGGGAAGTGGAGGGCTCAGCTGATCTTCCTAGCAGTTAGCTGCAGTTCATTCAGCTTTAAATAACTCTTGACTGCTCCAAGGTAATGTGTTTTCATACTATCTCATATAGCTTACAGTATATGCTTACATTTGTGCCATACTCTTTACACTAATATTTGCTTTGGTAACTGTATGTTTAGTTGGTATATCCAAATCAACATAAAAGCATATCTCGCTTGCGCAGTATCTTTTTAAAGGGCAACAGGAAAAGATAGAGATGTTCCTAGAATTGCCATGTTTCTGTATGCTTCATACCTTTTATGCATAATTAGAAAAATTACTGTGCAATACTAGTTTTTCATTATTATGCATATTTATACCTACATGTATTACAGTTTTGGACTTTGTTTTCTTGAGTGTGATGTTCCTGAGCTCAGCTTTGGAATAATCATGAATACAAAAGACTAAACATTTATTTTGTTGCTGTTGTTTGTTTGTTTGTTTGTTTTTTTGTTTCCCCCTCCAAACAATAACCCAAAAAGAAAGAAATTGAAAGTGGAAAAATAATATTCCCAGAACATATTCCTCTTAGCAAGTTGCAGCAAGGAATAAAATCTGGTATTTACCTTCAAGGAACTTACAGAGCAAGCAGAGATAATTATCTTGAAGCTACTGTTTGGGTTCATGGTGAGGCTGAAGAAAACAAAGAGGTGAGTTTTTCATTTGACTTCATGCTGTGAACTTTTAACTAGCCTTAGTAATGAATTACTTAATGTAATTCGTTTCTATTTATTTCCATTTTAACCTATGTCATCATGAGTCTTCTGATAATTTTGTCTCTGAGTTTTTTCTTTTTGTTTGTATTTTGACTGTGCTCTTTTTGAAAACAGAATAATATTTTCAAAATTATACTTTGTGCTTTGATAAATTTCTTGGTAAAATAAACCTGAGTCTTGGTTGTTAATAGCTTTTCAGTTGACTCTAATATAACACTTTTTATTTTTTTAAATTAGTTTGAAATATATGGTGAAAGACAGGGAAACAAGTTTGTAGGGGGATTTTCAGAAAAAAAAAAATGTGTTGAGCCCTTGTGGGGCTCTCTTGGTTCACTTCACAGGTATTGTCATACCTGGTGATGACTAATGGTCTGTTCCTCTCCAAGCAGATAACACAGCTGTTTGCCTACTAGATTCGCTCTTGGTACAGTTGTACAGATGACGTTTCAAAGCAGTGACAGTTGCCTCCTCCTTCCCTATATGTGGTGGCAGCTGGAGCTATTTCTGTGGCTCTTTGAGTCTTTCATTCTTATGTCCAAGTAGAATGTGGAGCATTCTAGTCTGCAAAAAGAGGAGGATAAAAAAAGTCTGAGGAATACAAATTATTTTTATAGAGGCAACTGGAATCCTGAAATGATATCATCAGTACTGAAAGAAACCTAGGCAGAGGAGAAAATCCTTATTTCAAACATGCCTTAAAATGTTATTTAGGATGCAGAGTCTGTTTTACATGTGTTTACAGTGTTTTACATTTAGGTCTTCTGTTGCTATCACCATGAATATTTGCTTTTTCATTTTGTTTTCTAAAAAATCCAGATAATCATACAAGGACTAAAACATTTAAACCGAGCAGTTCATGAAGATATTGTAGCTGTGGAACTGTTGGCAAAAGATGAATGGGTGGCACCGTCCTCAGTGGTCTTGCAAGATGATGGCCAGAATGAAGATGATGCTGAAAATGAAGAGGAGAAAGAAAACATTGTATGAAATAAATAATTTTTTACTTAAGTCTTATGTTGAGAGAGGTGAAATCTGCAGTAGTCTGATAGTGTTAGGCTTTAGATTTATACATTCTTTTTATACTGACTCCTAAAAGCTACTGTGAATTAGGAAATTATAAAACTTAATAGTAGTCCTACAGTTGCATTAAATATCTGATATTTAATCAGATGGCATTGAGAACTGCTCCGGAGCCAGCTCAGCCAGCAGCAGAGCAGTAGATCTCAGCATACAGGGATTTTCCTGTGCTTTTCCTGAAGCAGGGAAACACCAGGGGAAAGGAGAGACCACGAGGGTAGGGGATGGTAGCTCTCACAGGACAGACAGACAGAGCAGGGGTGTTGCCAGGGCAACATAATCAAGACTATAAAAGAAGCCCTTAAGGAGCCTAGCAAACAGAGTGTAGGATGGCAGGCAGACTGTGGCGCAGCAGTTTGTGGAGGCAAGGCAATAGGGAGGGTGCTGCAGCATAGCCAGCTCAAGATGTAAGTTTCAACTGGTGACCATCAAGCTTTCAGAAATCTCTCTCCACCTGGCAGAAAACCAGGCTCTTTACTTTTACCAGAATGGATGTGGCAACCCAGGCAGAGCTCTCACAAAAACATGTAGCCATTCAGGTCTCAGGCGGTAGGGAGTGAGAGAGCCTTTGAAGGGTGCAGATAACAGAAATGAGAATACCTGTGTGAAGTGTGACCAGGTGGATGATGTGCTCAGCCTGGTGGCAGAAATGAAAGAGGATGTTAAGGAGCATCGGGAAGGCTGAGCAAGAGATCTGCCCTCTCTGAGACAAACAGGAGCACAAACCTGAAAACACTCATGATCAAGGAGACTGTATCTCTCCCTGATAGCCTGGAGGCAGCAGCCAAAAAGAAAGAAATGAATGGAGGCAAGTCCATGCTCAGGGCAGCAGGCAAACTCCCAGGTGCCTCTGTACGTCGGGTATGAGGCTCTGGAAGTAGAGGGTCAGTCAATGGAGGATGTGGATGATAGTCCATCTACACCAGAGGTGTCTCTGAGATCAGAAAGGTCTATCCCCAGCATCACAACCACCACTACAAGGGAAAAAAGAAGGGTTACTGTTATAGGAGATTCCCTTCTGAGGGGAACAGAGAGCCCAGTATGCTGGGCAAACCCTCCTCATATGGAAGTCTGCTGCCTCCCTGGGGCCTGAGTTAAGGACCTCACTGGGAAACTTTCCAGCTTGGTTCAGCCCTCAGACTATTGCCCATTACTGATCTTCCATGTTACAGTGTAAGGAAGCTACAACCCTAAGTCTAAGCTATTAGAAGAGACTTCAGGGCCTGGGGACAGATGGTGAAGGAATCTGGTGCACAGGTTATTTTTTCCTCTCTTCCAGTTGCGGCCAGTGACATCGGAAGGAATAGAGGCGCATCCAGTCTGTTAATACATGGCTCTGAGGCTGGTGTCACCACCACAGTTTTGAGTTCTTCAACAATGGGATGCCTTAGACGGCACCAGGCTTGTTGACATCTGATGGAGTTCACCTTTCTCAAAGTGGGAAGACACTCTTTGCTCAGGAGCTTGCAGGGCTCATTGACAGGGCTTTATACTAGACTTGAGAGGAGAGGGGAATAATAGAGAGATACGGATTTGATATGGATAGTGGAAAATGTTTTTATAAGCAATGCATACATTTGGAACCACTGTAAAGATCTCTTTAGCTTTTTGCAGTAATCCTGCTTCATACGCATGCAGTGCAGATGTCTGCCCTGTCCAGGATACATGCATTTCTTTAATAACTTGATCTTCCCACTGAATTCTAGGGGAATGTTTTTTAATTACTAATTTTAATTATTTAATGTGTAGAATTACTGGAGGATTTTCAAGCAACTCCTGAAAATCATAATGATAGGTTGGAAAAGAAAATTGAGATCATTATGTAGTAATTAGAGATGGTGGAAAGAGATAGTGTTTCTTCAGAATCTTTTTCTAGTTACCTTAATTCTTCTGAAATTATGTCCATTTTAAAAAAAACCCACAAATTAGTCATGTCACTTATTAAAAATACTAAAAGTCATGTAAAGCACAGGGAGGCGTAGTTCTGTTTGTGAAGTCATAACAGACTTTATGGCATTAAAGTGACACATAAGTTGTCGCCACCAAAGTCAGAGAGAGATGTAGTGGTCAAACGTTACCACCAGTTCAGACAGTTTTGTGTTTTAACTCCTTTGTTTACTACCAGCTGAAGACTGCTGTTAACAAGGACATGCTGAGACCTACGGGAAAAGTAGTGGGCATTATAAAACGAAACTGGCGACCGTTTTGTGGCATGCTTTCCAAATCACAAATCAAAGAGGTAAGGAAACAATCAAGTTATTGTCAGTATAGACTTGTGGGTTTTTTTTCTTTGATAAGAAATGATTTGTTCTTTTTTGTGGCTGCTAATAGGCCAGGCGCCATTTGTTTACACCAGCTGATCGCAGAATTCCTCGCATTCGAATAGAAACAAGGCAAGCAGACACATTGGATGGACAAAGAATAATTGTTGCTATTGATGGTTGGCCCAGGAATTCCAGATATCCTAATGTAAGTTTAAGTGCTTTGTTCTGAACTTACATCTATCTGATTTTTATGTGTTTATTAGCTACGATGTTTATTATTATTGGCAATGCTGAGTAACTTCATTTTGTCATGAATTTTAAGTTCTTTGAGTATGATTGTTTGATAGTGCAAATTAAGGAAGTCCCTAAATGGTTTACTTTTATCCCAAAACCCCAGGTATGGGTTATCATAGTTAAAAAGCTTGGTCCTTAGTTTCTGTAGTGAACATGTATGTACTAGCTAAGGTGCTTTTTATTGACTAACTAGGGACTGCCATTTGTCAGTCTTGAGTTCCTAGAAGTGTGAATCTTTCGCTGTGGCTTTGCTCATCCACATGCTGATCGCTACCTTGGCAGGTAGCTTTAGTTTAAACACATTGGCCAAATACAATCAAATTGCTAGTGGGGCAGAGTTAAAGGTAATGAAGAACTTTAAAGCTTTTTGTAAATATACAGAGGGATATAAGAGAAATTAAGGACACTAGCTTCAATTTGTGTTGAATATTAGGCTTTTTCAAGTATTCCATTGGCTTGTCTAGGAATGCATAACTTGTAATAAATGAGGATGTAGCTGTCTCACGTGTTTAGAGAAATGAAGGAAACTTGGAGTGTGTGGAAGGAGTGGTAAGACAAAGACAGCATTACAGCAGAGGATGAGACTCGTGAGGAAGGAAGTGGAGTTAATAATGTACTAGGGGCCAATGTACTGGGGACCAACCCATAGAGAAATTAGACTTTATGTCTTTTGCTGCTTATGCAGCAATTTTGTTTTCTTTCCTGCAAAAATTTCCACATTTGCAGTTTTTGCAGTCTTAAATGTGGAGAATTTAGTGCCATTCCAGGAAAAGAGGGAGGAAATACAAAATTCAAACTTGGCCAGTCAATTAAATAGTTGAAATGAATTCTCTCTTAAAGATGAAAAATTTAACTGAAGAAGAAAGTATTACTCCTTCTGTGTAGTTTTAATATGCTGATAACCTCTGACATAATGGTTTCAAATACTTAACTTTTGAGCAAACAGAGTTGCTTGGATGTTTATGTGTGTGTATATATTTGTATGTATATTATTTGTCAGGGTCATTTTGTGAAGAACTTGGGAAGTGCTGGGGATAAAGAGACAGAGACAGAAGTTCTTCTGCTTGAGCATGATGTCCCTCATCAGCCTTTTTCCCAGAGTGTCCTTAGTTTTCTACCAAAAATGCCATGGAGCATTACAGAGCAGGTAATAATTTTTAAACTATTGAATTAATTACTGTGCCTTCTCCTTCAAATCAAACTGACTTTTTTGGGTATCTCAGTGCACCAAAAATAGATGAGAAATGTTGTCCGAAACCATTTTGACTTAGGGTAGACGTTGTGCTGTATTTCCTATGGAAACAAGGAAAGTCATCCATAAGAGTTTTTCTCATCTTTCTAAATACCTTTGTAACTGAATGTGGCAGCCTGTTTCATAGCTTAAATAATCATAGAGTAATAGAACTGTTACAGTTGGAAAGGACCCTCAAGATCATCTAGTCCAACCGATAGCCCTACACTACTCAATCTGAGGAGAGGAGACTTTAATATATCCTGCTATAATCCAGTTAAGTAATCAAAGAAATTGATGTTTGCAGAATTGCTCATCCCAAATGCTGTTAATGAATTTCAGGTTCTCCCCAGTAGCATAAATACGGGAAATGGAAAAATGTCATCGAGGAACAATCTGAAATGTGTTTTTGTTTGTGCATTTTTGTTTATTTTTTCTTGGAAGTGGACTGCTTTCATTGTAATTTATTACCTACTCCTGTTTCTTTTGAACATGGAAACTGGAGGAGGGAACTTGTGTAAATTAGTGCTCTAGAAGTCAGTTATATGGTCTAAGATACTGATCTGAGTAATTTGTGTAGCCATCATACCAAGGTAGATGCTTTCAAACTGTGCAGTTCCTTTCAACTGGCTAGACATATAAGCCTCGGAAAGCTGAAGTTGGTTGAGAACAGTCATAGCTGGAACTGTTTTGTCCAGTTGGACATCGGTCAAACTTTTACTAGGAAAACCTTGGTTCCTAATGGTCCTGCTAATTCTGAGATCATGAAAAGATTTTTGGTTTTATTCTGTTTCTCTTCCCATTTGGTGTAAGCTAGAAAAAAAAAAAATCAGTACTTAATCATCTTCTGGCTTACTTTTTCTGCAGAAACTACAGTTTCTCCATATGTGTTTTGATCTGACAAATATTACTGCAGATCTTATCCTAAAGCAAACAAAGAAAAAAAGTACACTGAAAATACTTGGTTGCTTTGAAAAAAATCTTTTAAAAAGTATCCCAAATGATTGCTTTTATTTTGATGTGGAAAATGTTCTTGAAAACAGGTTTGTTTTTTTTTTTTTCTTTCAATTTCAGGATATGAAATGCAGAGAGGACTTAAGACATCTGTGTGTTTGTAGTGTTGATCCTCCTGGTTGTACAGATATTGATGATGCATTACATTGTAAAGAACTAGAAAATGGAAATATGGAGGTATTGTTTGTGTGGTGGGTTTTTTTGGTTGTTTGGGGTTTTTTTATCAAGCCAGTCATTTATTTATTTACTTTCCCCTTTACTTTACAAACAGTGCAGTAGTGGTAATAGTAAATGACATGAGCAGAGCTCTAGATCTGTTATAAAAGAAATTAACGATGTTAGCACAACTGTTGGATGGTAATAAAGAAAGGGAGTTGATTTGCATTACATCAGTGTCAGAAGTGGGAATTTAATGTCTTCTAAATTCACCCAGCTTTCTGCTTATTTGCCATGGGAAATTAACACAGATTTTTTTAAAGTTTTTTTCTTTTACTGCTTTAGCAAAGTGTAAGTATGGGTATTTACAGTTAGGATAAGGAGCTGTCAGTTGAAAAAGTGAAGCTACTTTTGTAATGCCTAAGGAATTACTTTTTTTTTTTTTTTTTTTTTAAAGGCATTAAAAAAGCTACAGACTTAACACCAGATATTTACCCCCTTATATCTGAATTGGTCAAGTTTTCTTTGTTATAAATTTATTTGTAATTGTAATAGTACAAGAGTTTGCCAAAGCGGAGGGTCTAGCAAACAGTGCAGTGAGTCTTGAAGAAAATTAAAGAGGTTATTTGAGTCCTTAGGCAAGAAGAGTTGCACTGGTAATGAATATAACTTCTCACTAAATGTACACATGCACTTTGCATAATTGCTGCAACTGCTCTTAGTTATCAGTATGACAGGTTTTAAGTATTTCTATTAGTAAATATAGGGGCTGGTGAAGGGGATTGGGTAACCTGGGTTGTAAATAAAAACTTGAGAAAGGCTTTTTAATGTTGAGAACTGGTTGTCTTTTGTAAGAAGAATCTTAACATCATATTTGTTTTTTAGGTTGGTGTACATATTGCAGATGTCAGTCATTTCATTCGCCCAGGAAATGCTTTGGATGAAGAGTCAGCAAAAAGAGGAACAACAGTCTATCTGTGTGAAAAAGTAATTGTTTGCTATAGAAAAAGCTTTTTGTATAATTAAGCAGTTGAATTTTTCATTGCTTTCCTCTTTTAATTCTTGGGAGTAGAGCCATTATCTCTATAAATTACAGAGGAAAAAAAAAATTGTAGGCTTCTTTGGACTGCCCTTAGTTTGCCTCAGGCTATCAAACGAAGTTGCTTTCTGTCATTCCACCTGCACAGCAGGAGGGATTTTTTTATTTCCTTTTTAAATCCATTATCTATAAAATACAACTTTCAACTGCTGTTTGAAGCTTTAGTAACATGTAGTTCTGAAACTGAACTACTGTTCTGATATTCATCTGAAATTGCTTAAGTGGCCTGGTTTTGCCTTTTCCACTGTTTTGCCTTATGATACCTCTGGTGTTTCCTGTGATTTGTATTCACTTAGTCCCATTTATTTTAACTTATTTTTCACAGACCACAATTTCTTTTCTGAAATAACTGTTTCTGAAACCCTGATAATCAGAATGAATCATGGAATTAATTTCCTCTAAGGTAGCTTACTTTTCCTTCAGAAATATAAGCTTTCATAGCAACAACAACAAAACCAAAAAATTAGTACTTCCAAGCTTTTACTATACTGAAAAAAAAAAAAAAAAATCAAGAAATTGAAATACGTACTTATAACTTGTCATGACTTTTTTTTTTTCCTTTGCTTTGCAGAGGATTGATATGATTCCAGAGTTACTTAGTTCAAATTTATGCTCCCTGAGATCTGATGTGGACAGGTACAAGTATATGGCCCATACTTTCATCCTGACAAGAAACTCCAGATGTTTGTATGTGTATTTTACGAGATTTTCACCCCTTCTCCCTCTCATAGGCTTGCATTTTCATGTATATGGGAGATGAACCATAAAGCTGAAATTCTAAAAACCAGATTTACGAAGAGTATTATTAATTCCAAGGTTAGTCACATAACTGTTTTTATCTTTCTGAAAAAAAAAGCTGGAGACTTTTTTTACAAAAACAGTGATCAGCAGAGTTGATAATAGTTTTCTTTCTGTTTTCTGATTTATATTCTCTTAGAATTAGAAAATGATGCTTAAATCCTAAAAACAAGAAAATGTTTGATTCTGCCCTCTCCTTTTAAACCTTTAAGGGTGCAATGTTTTTGTGCAGTATCTTTATGATATTTCATTTAAAAAAATAGAAATCTGTTGATGTACATATATTGGACATGGTTGCTGTATACCAGCTAGTCATAATTTTCAGCTGAGTTCAGTGAACTCTGAGGTCTTTAATATATTTCTGAAAATTACACTTCTAATGTACAAAATGCATCCCTGATCAGCATAAAAAAACCCACTGTAAATGCCTGGTATTTCTTAATATCTTACATAGATCTGTCCTATTTTGACCATTATTCTTTGAGAATGACATGCATTTAGGTTTTGAATGTGAAACTGTATTATTGCAAACCAGTTTTGGCAGCCAACTGCAGCTTCTGCAAGACAAAACTGTTTTTCTTTTCAGCATTCAATTATGTATCATGTCTTTTTTTGTCTTTGAACCTCTTCAAGGCTTCTCTTACGTATGCAGAAGCACAGATGAGAATTGATTCAGCAGCTATGAATGATGAGATTACTACCGGCCTCCGTGGACTAAACAAATTAGCAAAAATTCTGAAGAAGAAAAGAATTGATAATGGGTAAACTGTGCAGTGTTCCTGTTACCTTTTTCGATGGTGTTTTTTCTGGCTGTTTTTTGCTGACAAATTGTCCAATGGTCCTCTGTGTCCATTTTCCCAGTGAAAACCTTGTGAAGGAGAAGATGTTTGCCATTTCAATTTACGTTGAAATGCCTTTCTTAATTTTCTCAAACATATAAACTTAGGTTGTTAACTTTTTCTTCACAAGGCCAATCACTATGGATCTCTTACAGTCATCATAAAAACACAAACAGAGGAGTAGAATTTGAAATTGTAGGAGCTACTATTGGTGCATGTCAGCATCATAATTTCTGCTGATTTGAACATCAATTCTTCTATTTTAATTTTTGCTAATTTTTAAAATTTCTGCTGATTTTTAAATTACAGTTGCATGATAAATGCAGGTGTTGTGTACAAGCTTGCAGCTCAGCTACCGTGTCTGCTTTACTGTAATTTGTTACTATCACTTATTGTCTTCCAGAGCCTTGACACTTGCCTCACCAGAAGTTCGTTTTCACATGGACAGTGAAACTCATGATCCTATTGATCTGCAGACTAAGGAGCTCAGGTATGCATTTCTTTTTCCTCAGTTAGTTCAAAGCAGAGTTGGAATTAAAAGACATGTTTAAGCAGTGACATTCAGTTAAAATGTAGAGAGTTCTAATAGTAGTGCATAGCAGTCATAGAATTGTAGAATGCTTTGAGTTAGAATGGACCTTTAAAGATCATCTAGTTCCAACCTCATTGCCATAGGCGTAACATCTTTAACTACATAAGGTTGTTCAAAGCCCTATCCAGCCTGACCTCAAAACACTTCCAGAGGTGGAGCACCCACAACATCTCTGAGCAGCTGGTCAGAGATGAGAGAATTCCTCTGTATTTTACTGCACTATTTATGAAGCAAGTTTTGGGCTGCATGCTTCAAGTATGAACATAAGTCTTTAATACTGATTTAATGGACCACTAAGGGCAAACTCCCTACATCCCCCTGGATTCTCTACTGATAGTAACAAGGAAGACAAAGTTGAACTTGGAACTATGGATAACTTGAAACCTTAACAACAACAGAGCAGTTATTGCACATGTGCAGAGTGATAAAAATCTTAGGAGTGCTGGCAAGGGAGCTACTGCTGCAATTTCTGAAGAGAAATACTTTCTCTCATACTACTACTTAGTTTCTGTACTAAAGTCTGCACTGTTTACCATTAGTACTTTATGGTGTGCAGCATGGTGCTTTCAAACTTCATATGCATAATATTTGAATAGTACTCTTAGGCAAAAATGATGAGGCTTATCTGTTGGTCTTTTGGAGCATTTTAAAGAGCATTTTTCTTTTATTTTGTTATTTTAGAATATTTTCAGGGGTTTTTTCCTTCTGACTTAGTATTTTAAGTTTTATAAATGTTATGCTTTTAGACTTAAAAATGTTTGCCTAATTCTATAAATGTTCAAAACCACTAGTTAATATTATATAATGTTGTTAGGATGGTGGAATGTTAGTGCCTGATGAAGAAAATATACACCTTAATGCTTTTCTAACAATATAAAATATTTTATGTTCATAGAGAAACAAATTCCATGGTTGAAGAGTTCATGTTGCTTGCCAATGTCTCTGTAGCACAAAAAATTTATGAGGAGTTCCCGGAGTTTGCCTTGCTCAGGAAACATCCTGCTCCTCCCCCATCAAATTATGACATCCTTGTGAAGGCCGCAAAGTCCAAGGCAAGTGTTTACTATGCTAATTAAGTGAATTAATTACAAAAAGCTGTGTTTCCTCTCTGGTTGGCTGCTTCCCAAGAAGAAGGGATGGAAAGCAGTGTTTTCCAAGTGCATCAGCTGCTCGTTGAAATTGCTGATACTTGCGGCAGCATTAACTGTACCTCTAGGTGAAAGGAAAAATTTTGTGGTTTCTAAAACCTTTCTTAGGTTAAGAAAAGAAAATCACTCTGTCTTTTTGTTTTGTAACTCCTGTGTGTTGTGAATGTTTCTCCTCCCTTAAGCCACATGTGATTTTTTTTGAGCTAGCTTTTGGCTTTGGATCATACACATTACTGATGTACTTAAAAATTCGTCAGTCGCATCAAATAACATATCTCTCCTAAAGTCAGGTAGTAAGAAAAGGTGTTTATATAGTGTCCATCTTCTTCTTAGATCAGCTAGAGGTTAATTTAGCCTGAAAGAAGTCTGATAATCTTAATTAACAAGTCTGAACTGAAAAATTACTTTGCAAATTTTAGGATCTTTTATTTTAACTAAACTCTCTAACTTTCTAGATGTTGACATGCATTCATAGTTGCTTTCCCTGCCCCCCATTTTTTTTTTTTCTTCCTCCTAGGGGCAGAAGAGAAACTACCAAATTCTATCAGTGTAAGATTAATAGACAAGCCCAAACTTGGCCCATTTCATTTTTCACTGCTGTAAAACTGGAATAATGATTTAATTTATACTCTGAAAATTATTTTTAAAGTGTTGTTTCATTTGGAAAGCTAAATTCCTGTGCATAAACAAATGTGCTTTCAATAAAGCAACATCTTTTCACTATTCTGAAAGAACCATCACAATTGGGTGTTAACAGGCTATTTTTTGTTAGACTTTTAAAATAAATATGCAGTTATTTTACCATAATACCTGTATAATGGGATCTTTAGATAATACTTTGTTGTCAGTAGTGCATATGAAGGAAGGAACATTCATCTGATCTTGTGATAAAACTTGCTTCGTGTGACTGGAAATTAAAAATGCATTATGTATTTTCATGCTACTTGAATTTTTGTCAGGGAACACTGGCAAAGAAGGAACAGAATATCATTGTAGTACTAGGTTTACAAATCACTTTTCCAAGTGTAAGTTTTAATAATGTTGTGGAGGAAGTAAAAGAAGGTTGATTACTGCTTACATAAGAATCTTTGTGTGGCATAAATACTCTCTCTTCTTTTTTTGTTTTTATCCCTTCTGATTTATTCAATAAAGGGATGGAAAAATCAAAGCAAAGGACACAAAAAACTTGTTAATATTGCTATAAAGTGTTTCTCAGTTCTGAATGGATGTCTTCTGAATTCCTAGGCTATTGACTTAGCTTTTCATTTTTTTGCATAATGCACTAGTAATAATGAGGGAGGGACTTCTGCATGAGTGGATTATTCCTTTGGAATAGTGGCATTCCATTAGGTTATTGCGTGATACCTGTGGCAGTTGTTAAACTCGGCAAGGATGTAGCTGTTATATGTCTGCTCACACTCTGTTAATGTTTGCTAGTAATAGCTGACCTTTTTTTATTTTCTCTTCTTCCAGAATTTGGAAATTAAGACAGATTCAGCAAAGGCTTTAGCTGAATCGTTAGACAGAGCTGAATCTCCTGCATTCCCTTACCTAAATACACTGTTGAGGATTTTGGCCACTCGCTGCATGATGCAAGCTGTTTATTTCTGCTCTGGAATGGATAATGATTTTCATCACTATGGTTTAGCTTCACCTATCTATACCCACTTTACCTCACCTATTAGAAGGTACTTTTTTAATTTGTCTTGGAAAACAGTGTAGTTCATTCAGGCTCTGCAGAGTGTGTCTTTGGTCAGCAAGGAGAGTGATCTTGAATTAATATGGGGAGTTACCAGCAGACTGTCATTCTTACAAAACATTTGTGATCTGTAAGATTCATTATAGTATATTTTGATATGTCATTGTCATCTTTGCAGATATGCTGACATTATAGTGCATCGACTTTTGGCAGCAGCCATAGGAGCAGACAGCACCTACCCAGAACTTATGGATAAACATAAATTAGCAGATGTGTGTAAAAATCTCAATTACCGACACAAAATGGCTCAATATGCACAGAGAGCATCTGTTGCGTTCCATACACAGGTGAGTATCTCTGAGATGTGAAGATTAACCATGGGACAGTTCATGTTGGTTTTAAAGGAAGGGAGGGAACATGAATTGTGCTTTGTAGAGCAAAACCAAGTAAGTCTGCAGGATGATGAAGAATGAGGGCTGCTTATTTGAGGAGGAGCTTCAACACTGCAGTGCTGGTTCTGAAATATTTAGAATAATGGCGTCTTAAAGGTTCTTTTTACTTTTGTGTTTTTGAGAAATGTGATGAATGCTTAATACTACAGTAATGTAAACAGTTTAAGAGGTTTGTTGGGTTTTTTTAACCTGCTTTTAAAGGTGTGTGGTGTGCAGTTGTCACTAAGCACAGATTTGTATTTCAAT
This sequence comes from Galbula dea, assembly GCA_013399015.1. Classification (NCBI taxonomy): domain Eukaryota; kingdom Metazoa; phylum Chordata; class Aves; order Piciformes; family Galbulidae; genus Galbula; species Galbula dea. Next base: position 41,773 of record VWZX01004970.1, read on the forward strand.
GTTATTTTTTAAAGTCAGTATATTTGTAAAACAAAAGAGAATGTTCTAGTGCTTTTTTTTTATTCATGTATTTTACTTTTGTTACAGCTGTTTTTCAAAAGCAAAGGAATAGTGAATGAAGATGCATATATATTATTTGTAAGAAAAAATGCAGTTGTGGTTCTGATTCCCAAGTATGGGTTAGAAGGGACAGTCTTCTTTGAAGAAAAAGGTCAACCAACACCAAGACTTGATTACAACCATGAGGTATAAGTTTTGTTCTTAAATACCCTTATTTTTTTGTTTAATAAGAGCAGAGTGACTAAAATCTATTCTAGTTGGATTTAGAAGGGTTAAGAGAGGATTTTTAAAATGCAAGTTTATTAATCTGCAGTATTAGTGCTCCTATAGTTTTTATAAGTCTAAATAAACAGGTTCTGACAGGAATTGGTTTCTGTAATGTCTAATTAACTGAGTAAATAACATAAAAATGTACATACCACATATGAACATATGTATCTTGACATTCAGGAAGGTAATTTGTGTTCATTTTTATTAACATGTAACATTTAAAAATACACAGATATTTATTTGCATAAAAACATAAGACATTGTAAGCAATGAGTATTTATACAAAATCTGAACTTTCAGGAACTGTCACTTACTGTGGACAACACAACATTGCATGTGTTTGATAAAGTTAAAGTGAACATCATGTTAGATGCTTCCAACATACAACATCAGAAAATTCGGATGGTGTTGGTAGAACCAAAGGTAAGGCACAAGGTTTGTGATTCATAAAATCATATTACCCCTCAGTAGTCTTAAAAAAAATCATCATAGGGTAAAACTGAAATTTAACCCAGAAGAAGAAAATCATTTAGCAGCAGATTGTAGTGATTGCTTCATTATCTGCTCTCAATAAAACTTCTTTGTGCATCTTGGAGACTGACGTTTTTACCTGGTGTCACACCTCAGGCCTGATGAGTATTTTGCATAACACTACAAAATTGTGTACTTTCACTAAGTTACATGTGACTTTTTTGGTAAACAGATGGTTGCACTAATTTGGTATCTGTAACTGGACATAAAAGAAAACCCAAATTAAGCAAGAGGTCTTTGTTGTTTATACAGTCAAACATTTTTTTCTGAGAAATCATCTGTTTCTAAACACATGTAAATATTGTGATCTTTGAGCTGTTGTAGTAGCTTCACTTGAAGGCAGTGCTCATGATTTCAAAAAGTGGGAGTAGATAATGAAATTAACAGTAGGAAGAAACTTTGCATCCTGCTGTGCATTCCCGTGCTGAGGTGCCCCACTGCTTGTGCTCCCAAACTACTGTGTTCTGGGCATAACTCGGTAACACCCCCATTGCAGTGACCTCCTGTCCCTAAGGGACACACAGTTTGGTGAAAGTAGATAAGAAAACAAGGACAATGCAAGCTGGTGGGTTTTTTCCCTCATTCTTCCCTTTTACTTGTACTAATTTCTGTGAAAGTCCTTGCTCTACAGTGAAGTAAATTCCTTGATATAGGAATGGCAGCACTGAATCCAAAATACTTTGTCATCCTAAACACTAGTCTTCCTTCCTGGTAAGGAATGGGTATAGGAGTAAGATGCACATACAGTGATCATTCCCTTTGTGTTCATTCAAAACTTCCAGCAGTTCAGAGCTTAAATGCTTTATCACTCAGATATACACATCTTTATGTTCAGTAGATGGTCTTGTTCTCTGAATTTTTCATCTTTTCCCAGCTGACACTTTTGACTCTGTGTCTTGTGTCAGTTCCACAGCTTACCATGCATGAAAAAGTACTTAACCTTTTGTTTCAAGTATGATGCCTAATACTGTTACTTGATGATATACTGGATTTCCTACACTATGAAAAACAGCCTTTTGCTCCTATTTACCATTTCTATTTCTATACACTTCTGTTATCTGCTATGTGAGCTCCTGCTTCTCTGGAAGCTATTCCGTATCTTTAATTTTTCTATTCACCTTTGTTTTTGTAGTTGTGTTACATTGTTTTTTTTGAGGTGGGAGGAACAGAAGCACGTGCATGATTCTGAATGTGTGTACACCATAGATCCATACAGAATCACACACATACAGGATTTTCTGTGCTGTATGGTGTTATGTGGGAGCACTTGGCATCATCTTTTATTCCTTCTAGTACCAAGACCTGTTGTAAGCAATGATTTTTAGACAGAGTTGCTAGCTGACAGTTTTACACTTGCTTTCAGAACTCTTCAATGAACAGTGTCTAGTCCTGTCACTGTTAGTACCTCTTACCCAGTTTGTTCTAAACCTTCTTTTTTAATGGTCGTTGTTTATAACAGTTTTCTTGATGTTAATTTTCTCTAGTGCTTTAAATATATGTTGATTACCTGTTACTCGTGCCTGCTTTAGGCTTCTATTACCATCAAGCTATCCATTGATAGAGGAGCAGGGAAGAATTTTTATTACTGTTCCTCAGTCTTTTGGACTTAAGTGCAAAATTAAGTTAAAATAAGCAGTAATTTCTTCTTTATTTGGACACTTAAAGGATGTCCGTTGACTTGTAATACCAGTCACTCTACTGACTCTTTTTTAACTGTCTCTTGAAATTGTATTTCTAAATGGCATATTCTTGTTCCAAGTCTTTTTAATTCCATCTCAGCCCTGAAAGCATTTTAACTTTTTGCAAGTCCTTTTAATAAAATCTTAAGTAAATTCCTTATTACTGCTTATTTTAAGTACATGGAAACAACTGTTGCAGGGGGATGGTTCTATGTGTACCTTCTTAAGCAGGTCCTCAGGCAAGATTTGCTTTTCCTTTTTTGAGTTTTTCAAGAAGCAGGCCTTTATCACAGAATCACAGAATATTAGGAGTTGGAAGGGACCTCGAAAGATCGTCTAGTCCAACCCCCCTGCCACAGCAGGATTCCCTAGACCAGGTCACACAGAAGCGCGTCCAGACGGGTTTTGAATATCTCCATAGGAGGAGACTCCACAACCTCTCTGGGCAGTCTGTTCCAGTGCTCTGTCACCCTCACTGTGAAAAAATTTCTACCTAGAAACCTAGACTCTGTCTTGAACTTTCTTGTGATATTTACTTGTTGAAGGTGATTTATTGTTACGATGTTACCCATTCTCACAGCCTCTTTGCTACTCCTTAGTGTGTCAACTGTTGCCATCCTAACTAGCTGACCAAATGAAAATTGTTAGGATAAGAGCCCTTTTGACCTCTCCTTCAAACCTCTTGCCTTCTAAGCATTTGCTAAGGCATGGCAAACAACTGAGAAGGTGGCATATACAATCTGGTGCAGAAGAACTGCTGGCAACTTAGTCAGCAGGGGTGCTGCTGCTTGTATGTCCTTTGGCTTTTTCCAGCTTTTACTTCAGTTGAGTGTTCCAACTGTGATTGTTGTATGATAGTAGACAGTCATTTAGATGACTGCTAACAGACTTTTATGATGTTGATACAGGTGTTCTGGTTTGGGTAAAAATGTTCTGGTTTGGGTTAGAACAGAATTAATTCTGTTCAGTGACTTTATTTTCTAAAAGGTATTCTATCCCATATACATCAAAGTCACTATCAGCTTTCCCCCCACCTTGCCAAAGCTGCCTGCTAAACTTCCCCCCTGTAAAATTCCTGAATCCCAAGCTCACGTCAGGAAGGACCCTGCCCCCAGGGTGAAGCGGAAACCGGAGGTTTTTGGGAGCCTGGGTGGGGGGCTGGGACTTGGTGCCGTGCGGGGATTCAGAGTGTGCTGGGACCTGTGCCGTGCTGGGATTCTGTATGTGCTAAAACGGGGAGTGGCGTAGGGACACGTGAGGCTGCTTTGAACTGAGAGCTGAACACGTGAAGCTGTTGTGGGCTCGTGCTGGGAGCTGCACAGCTGAGCTAGAGAAACTGAGACCTGGTGCCAGGACGGTTGGGTATTTGGGTCCTGTATATGTTTATATATGCTTCATTTATTATTGTCATTATTATTAAAGTAGTTCTAGTTTTACTTTCCAATCCAGAAGCCTCTCTGCCCTTATTGTCCCCCTATCTCTTCCGGCTGGGGGGGAAAGAGGGGTCATAAGGTGTTTTTTTTCTGCTGTGGGACAGGGTCAGCAAAGCCTCTAACCACAACAACAGGGTTTATAAAAGGTCTGTACAAATAAAAAATTTTATTGTGATAGTATAAGCTAAAATGGAGGTAATGTTCTGACTGCTGATTCTTTTCTTGCTGTAGATACTAGGAACTGCACCTGCAAATCTGTCTACAGAGATAAGCAGCAAGAATGAACCAGAGAAAAAGAAAAAGAAGCTGCAAAAATAGCTGGAAATAAAAGTGAATAGGAAATCACACATGAATTTATTTATGTATTTTTTCCCTATGGGCAAAAAGCAAACAGATTTGTTTACTTTTAAATATAATTTTAATCATTTGTAAAAGTGGCCCTTTTTTAAAAAAAAACTTTTAATGAATACATGTACATGGGAGAAAAGTAGTTTTAAAACTAGCTATGTTTCTAGTTTTGTTTTGTGGGTGAAAATAAATTGCTTCTGCAAAGTGAAGGAAGATCTGTAGTACTTTTTTTTTTTTTCTTTAACAGCTTGAAAGACTATTAGAGACTGACTTTTGTCAAGTCTTTACATCTTCAGTGTGTTTTCTTTGCACCTCACCATTGTGTTAGTTACTGGTGTTAAGTACCAGCAGAATTTACTCTTGAAAGAAATTCCAGACTTAACACTTCCTGGTGGGAAAGTTCTCTACAACCTCTCCACCCCAGATGAGCTGTGTGTATATATGCATATATGCAAATGGAAAGAGAAACCATACCATAAAGTGCATTGGTCTTTGTTGTTGCGATGTGACATCAGTGCTTAGCCTCTGAGGAACTGCCTTAAATACAAAAAACGACTCCCACCCAACCACACAACAAAACACCCAACATCAGTTATATTTGTTACACAAAACCCCACAAATAAGGACAAGTTTCATGGTGATTTTTCTAGCTTGTATTGCTTTCAAAAAGAAATGAAGAGCACTGGATATGTAACTGGTACTGCACTTTACTTCAGCACCATATATTACAGTAACTGAACCCACTTGCTAATTGTACATAAGAACAAAATCTTGCCAAGCTCCTTGCCTGGTCTCCATCCTCTGTCCTCACTGCTCCCCACCCAAATACTCTGGGGTACAGGCAGCACTCAAATGAAAGATGCTACAATTTGCATTAAAAAAGACCCCAACCAATCTAGGTATAAGAGAGATGTCTTTCTTTATTCTGTAGTTTCACTACTCAATTTACAATTATACATGTTAAAAGACTATCATTAAAACTACTGAAATTAATGTAAACAATGACCAATTTGTGCAGTGTGTGCCAACCAATTAAGTACAGCTAGAGAAACAGAATGGTCAAATGAGTTCCATGACAATTTGCACAGTAGGTTTCTTTTACAAAACAGGTTTTTAAACATCAAAAATATGTATGTTTTCATAAAATACATAACTCCCATCTAATTGAAGACTATAAAACAGGGCAGAAAATGCAGGCATTAAATTACTTCTCACATTCACCTGTTTTCTGCTGTAACTTTTCCCTTTAAGAAAATACTTGCACAGGCTGCAGTTAAATATTGCTTTTTTTTATGGCTACTTCAAAAGCCTCATTGTTGAATGTACAAGATCAGGAAATAGACCATTCAGGACATTAGGTCCAGTAGTGTCAATCTGATATGCATGACAGAAGTACTGATTAAATTGCTGTGGAAGTTAAAACAATTTGTCATATTTGCTGATTGGAAATCTCAAGTGTTAGTTATTTTTGCAGTGTGAGAATTAAAACCAAATGATGGTTTATTGATGGCATAAAAGTTTCCCTTTTTCTTTAAACATTTTTCAGAAAGCCTTCACTGGTGAATTATTAATGAAAATATTTCAAAAACATTTCTATTCATACAAGGCTTGCACACAGGTCTTAGCTCACACCTTGCTTTCTTATGCTGTGGAGTTTCAGTCATATCTCCCCTCATAAGATTTTTTTAAAAGATGTTGTCAGTTGCCTTCAAATTTAGGTCTGAGCAATTGTTTAAGCCTTAGTGTGCCAACAGTTACTCATCAGCCTCTCTGGCTTTGGTACAAGCTTTTCTTTGGGCTGTGAAACAGACTAGGAGTAGAATTTCCATCCAGTAGCCTGGGACTGGATATCCTTGCTATGAAAAGAGAGGAAGACTACCTCACCTGGAGCATGGACTGAGAATGGACCTTCCTTTTTGATTAATCTAACAAAGCTTACTTCAGAGCTCTACATATACAGAGCCCTGAAACCACAGCATTTCCATATCTCTTCTTCCTCTCTTAGTCACTAGGGCTAGAAGACTTGGGTTTTTCTTTTTCCCCCCATTCCCATTTATCAACTCTTTTTAACACACATCAAATTTAACCAAATCTGAGCTGATGAGGCAGAGGGGGTTCTGGGTTTCCAGACCCTTGCTCATTCCATTACTTTGTTAATCCGTGGTTTCCTTTAAAGAAGTATGAAGAGTTTAAATGAATACATTTTGCAGTAAGTAGCATGCAAAAGTTTAATTATGTTTCTTAATGTTTATCTAAGTATTGTTTCTGTAAGCAACAGAGTAGAGTATTGGGAATTAAATGTAAGAGGGAAGTTACAGTTCAGTACTTTGCTTTAATAGAAGGAAGGCTGCACCATTCTCTTAATGATGTACTGAGAGCAATTAACCCTCTTGTACCTTATGTTCTTTCAAAAGGGCACTGGAGCATCAGTTTGGACACAAGTGTTCTTAGGAGACACTGGTGGAGTCAGAGGATCAACTTCAAGACAATTAATACAGTTACTACAGTAACACCACTATCATTTATTTTAAAGTAGCCAATACTCCATTGTACTAAAGTATAAGGTAAAGCTAACTGGTGGATATGCAGTTTTCTGTCAAACTAAAAAAAAAAAAAAAAAATCCATCCAACTGTTCAAAGAATTACCAAAAGGTTTATTTTATTAATAAAAGAAACTTGTGTGGAAAAATATGTAATTTCCATAATGAGAATGGAGATTTCAGGTAGTTGCTCACAAAGAAAACTTATTAAAAGGACTACCCTAATATTAAAACCAAAGCACCCCTTTTTCATCAGTTTGCAGTCTGCTGTAGAATATACACATATTCCAGAGACCCATTTCTGAAACCCATTTTCTCTCATGGAAGTCACTGCTGAGTTTTATCACTGTTAGTTTAGATCAATACTGACACTCCCCCCTCTCCTGTTTCTCCTGCAACCCCAGCAGTTCCCTTCTGTCCAGTGACTTTCTCTTGGTACCAGTACTAGTATTCCTGTAGCCTCTGATCAGGAGAAAGCAATCCAAATCTAAACTAATACTCCTTTCCTTTTTCTCTCCTCTAAAGATGAATTTTCCTCATGCCTTTGGTTGTCTTAAAAATTCAGGGATTTTTGTAGTTACAGTGGTTCCTGTGAAAGTTACCCAAGGTTTGCTCAGTCTACCTGACATTCTCCTCTCAAAGCTGAAGTTATTCCCAACCTTTAAGAACAAGGCTCCTCATGGAACCTACCCTAATCACAGAAGGCACACAATTCTGAAAAAAACACTATGGTTCCTTTGTACCAAGTCTAGCTGCCTTAATGTTCAAAGGGATCACTTAATGATACCAGCACATTTACTAATAAGACCTGAATAAAAATATATATACCAGACGATTCATTGCATTTGTATTAAAAAGGCAAAATAGTATGTATAATCCAGGTAACTGAGGTCATACATACAAAAAATTTATTAGATAATACAGTTTAAGTTCTCCATCAAAAAGCTACACACAATTTCTGTGAAATCCCTACACTTCATTCTCATTTTTGTGTTTCCATGTAGAAATGTTGCAAGTAGTGTTCTGACCAAACACTGCACTATGTGGTTTTGGTTTGTGGAAACAGGATTGCTTCTCTGGAGATTTTGCTCTCAGCAGCTGATTGTCCTTATGGTTTAACATGGAACACTCCTAGGTTAATAAGGAAAAGTGAGTTTAAAAACCATTTTTCACAAAAACTCCCCCAAAATAAACAAGATGCAAACCTACTACCTGAAAAATGTCATGTTACAATTAGTACCTTAGCCTCTCATCTCCTCTTCTGAAATGGGAGATAAGATACTTTCTCTGCATAAATCTTTGACACATGCTGTCAAGCATTAAGACTCTCCCTTCAGAGCACACATTCTGAATGAGCCAAACTGAACCAGCTGTGTCCATGGTTTTTAATTTTCATTCTGAGTTCTCTGTTGTGAGAGTTGAAGGAAGTATTAAAGCCTCCACACTTAAATCCCAATTCAAAATGCAAAATTTGGCTTAGGATCTAGCAATTGGAAGAGGAGCAGTAGGAAAAGACAGTTATGTGATACTGATGAGTTCCTACAACAGGTTTGATGTTAAGACAACCAATTCTGATGAGTACAGTCCCATGTATAATCCATATCCAACAGGGTGGCTGGGACAAGACACCAGAGTAGATGGGTATTTTTAGAAGGTAAAGATCACAGAATGGCATTGGAGGGGACCTCTGGAAATCATCTAGGGCAACCTCCTTGCTAAAGCAGGTTCACCTACAGCAGGTTGCACAAGAACACATCAGGGCAGACTTTTTACTGTCTCCAGCAAAAGAAACTTCAGAACCTCTCTGGGACAGCCTGTTCCCAGTGCTCCATCACCCCCAAAGTAAACAAGTTTTTCCTTGTGTTCAGATGGAACTTCCTGTGTTCCAGAAGTTTATGCATCTATAGTCTTCCTGTAAGGGCACTCTTACTCCACTCTTAAATGAGTAGAGTTCAAAATTTGGTGCCAATGGTCTAAGACACCATCAATCTGCTCTTTACCTGGGCAGAAAGGTCAGGGCTGAGTGTGCTTACTTGAGCTTGTTTACATTGTGGTACTACAGGTCAGTACTGCCTCCCCTTCAAGGACTGTAAATGATACTAGGTAGTAGATCATAAGCTACCAAGATTATTAGACCATAAGACCATAATTACCAAGTAACAGGAGAAGATCTTTGCTCTCTCCTTCAAAGAAACTAGCTTTGTTTCCCATTCTCTAGAAGAACTCCTTATCAGTCAAGATTAAGAACTCAGGAGTTTTGGTAAATAAGCATTGTCTTTTGGTTTCAGGATAGGTCAAAGGGCTTGTATCAAGGGCCAGGTATGGTATAAGAAATTTTAGGCTAGCTTATTAAAAGCAGTGGGCAATTTTTCTACAAAAATGTCCTCCTTAGGCACACATTTAAAACCTTAACAATAAAAGAAGCAGCAAGAAAAAGAGAAACAAGTTAAGAGACAAACTACAATACATCAGAAGCCATGAGCAGTCTCAACTAAGCTTCATGCATATACCTCAGTTTCCTCTGAGCCTACCTCTGCCTTTGTCATAGAACACATTTTATTGCCAGCTTGTAATATTTGTCCTGTATTTATTCCTTTTCAACATAATACTTGAAATGATGCTATATTAACATGTTCTCTATTATCACCTGATGGTGAATAAAACAGGGAATGGATGCTTTAGGTGGGAAGCCTATCACTTTTGTATCACAATTTAACTCCTACCTTTGTTCTAACCAGCTGAGATTTATTCTGAAACATGTTAGCATTCACATCATTTTCTCTGCAACTGTTTTCAGACCCCGCAGTATCCATAATGCTGCTTCCACAAGTCTGTGTATTATAACCACTGTCCACCTGAAATCAAGAAATAAGGCTTTAAAAATCTACTGCATTTTCACACCAATAAATCCCTCAGATGCTCATACCTGATATGGCTTACCTTTGTTTAACAGACTTCAATCCAACAAACCAAATACCATCAGCTAATAACAAAAGCAAATCTAATATACTTGTCTGTCAGTTAGTTTGGACTAAGTAAAATGTATTACTGTAAGTAACACAAAAATAATTAATACTACCTGCATGCCACATCCAGTTAGAGCAAATAGACACTTCCAGAATGGTATATATATTAAAAATTGGTATGTCAAGCTCAGTTTTACAGAGAAGCAAAAAAGACGTTTTCTTTTTACCTGAATACTACTGCTGTCACAAGGAATTGCACTGCTTTCCGCAAGAGGTGACATGCACATGCGAGAGTTTTCAATACTGAAAGTAATCCCTGTCATAAAGCTGGCCATTGGTGCATTGCTATTGCCAATTGTTTCTTTTATCCAAGTGTTTTCCTCTGACACTTCAGCTGCATCAGCCATATCTACAGTATTATTTTCCTTTGAGCCTTCTATTTCCTGAAACGATGACAACCTTTGATGAGAAGCTTCCGAGTGATCTGGTGCAATAGACACAGTTGCCACCACAAGATGTGTGCCACGTGCAAAAGTATCACTGTCTTGCTGACGTAAGTTTATTCTGTTATCCATTTCTGGAAACAGAGCTTCTGCTGGAGAAGCATTTTCCTTGTCTTCCTCATCCTCACCATGATTCTCAACCGCAATCGGTATTCTAATGACAGAAGTCTGATACTGGGCAGTTCCTCTATATGCTCCAAGCCTCATAGGAGAACAATTTTTAATTGGAGAACAACCATCTATGTAAGGACTTCTTGTACTTGGAGGTGTCATTCTATTTGAGGAAGAAGGCATATCTGGAGAACGAAATGTAAACTTTCTTTGGTCTGTAAAAAAACCAACAAATTTACGATATCATATATCAGGTAGAGTTAAGTCATCATCCTCAAAGCCCTACAAACCTTTGAATAGTTATAGCCAACTACATAGTATTTCACTGACCCTGTCTCCCAGCAATAAGGGTTTCTGGAAAAAAACCAACCCACAAACAAAAACACAACCAAAGAAAACCCCAAAACAAAATGGTAGTGGCAAGTTTTTAATCCCAATTTTCACCACCAAATTTGTTTCCTATGACATGATTTGCTATATTGGAAGCCTCACATTTTCAAATGTCAGTACTACAGTGTTCAAAGGCAAATATGTGAAGGCTGGTTCTATGGCTTTTTTCTGAACAGATACCAATATACATACTCTATAGGCATTTAAACATTTTAAGGCAGCAAGAAGACTTCAAGAAAATCAAACGAGTGAAAAAACACCAATGCAACAGTATTGAAATACAACAAGGCTCAAAGCAAACTCATGTATAAACGTGATACTAAGTCTTACCAGGTAATGGATGAAACATGAAATACTGACATTTTCTGAAGCACCAAGGACAAAGTGTTTGAGATTTCATCCCTAGTCAGTTTTATTACAAATAATCTTTGCAATCACATGATTTGCAAACTCAGCTAAACACTCTTGGTCCAATTAAAATGTTTCAGGTTGGGCTGAATCAAATTGTGACCTGACTTACTTCATGGCTTTAAACCCCCTCCTCAAACTAGATTATCCATTAACTTTTTCATTCTTATTAGGTTTCAATTTTTAATTCTAAAATATTTTCCCTAGTTGAATTTTTGCAAGCAGATATGCTTCACTGTTTCACAGTTAAGATATTTCTCTGCTAAACAGTAAACGTATCATATAGGAAGAGACTGCTTGTCTGCCAAGCACAGTATCATCTTACCAACAGAAAAGAATTCCAGTAAGAATGCAACAGTTTTTATAATAAAGTTGTGTATCTCAAGAAAGAATGATGCATATACAACTAAAGCATACCTGACAGGGGTGTCTTTCTTATGTGAAAAGCAATTGGTGAAAAAGTAGGAGAACCATTATGTGCAGGAGATCCCTCTGGAAACGTGGGACTGGTTATACTTCCCAGACTGTAAGCCCTTGCTCCTCCCTGAATAGGACTTGATGAAAACTGACCCTTTAGAAAAAAAGATTGGGGAGGGGGCAAGAGGAAGAGAAGGAGAAAAAGCATATTTCCATAATATAAACTTTATCTAATAAGTAAAGTGTTCTAACTACAGTTTAATACAGCAGCACTAAGGAAAACTAATCCTGTACAATGACAATTTCTGTCATTAGTTTAGCCTAAATATTCAGGTTGCAGCTCTACATGTGGACTTTTTGCCTCCACAAAGAAAAACAGAATGGACTCAAACTTTTCACATAATATCAACTAAGACTATAATATCCACCATATTTAAGAATTATGAAAAGCCTAAACATGGAATTAATGCTACCTGTGTATATAGTGAAGTGTATCATTTAAATTTCTTACTCATACCTATGCAGATAAAAGTCAGCCACAATTTATATTTTAGTGGAATCTATATGAATTATTTAACTCAGCAGCAGACAAGGTATTTTTCCTTAAGAAAAGAGAACAGTGATTGCAATGTTGCTTCAGAGTATGGAGTAAAAAGAAAAGTCACTTCTAGAAGTATAATTCTATTGTGGGAATTCTTTCCCAGACTACCACAGTGAAGACTTTTTTTAAGCCACACTTCCGGGGGTAGTTTTTTTTCCAAGCACTTCAGCCACCAAAACAAATAAAACTATACCACCTAGACCAGTTTAGCTGTGCTATATTCACCTGGGAATAAGATTAATCTTGTTTAATTTAGAAAAAACCCAACCAAACAGGCATCATGTGTTTTAATAAATGTCTAGTCATGTGAAATCTCTGGTCAATGGAAAAGGAAAAAGCACATTCAGCACTGCATTCAAAGATACGTAATTTCTTCCACCATAAATCAGTTTAGGAACTATAAGAGAAATAATTATATCACCTGTTCATATCAACTAGTCTTTCAGATAGCAGTTTATGGATTTAAACAGGCCTTGTTTTGTTTACACATTGTATGAAAGTTTCAAAATGGTTTTCATCAAGTCTTGTATATGTATCAATTCCTGCTTCATTTTCATAAAAAAAAATTAAAGCACAATTCCTCCTATACAAAAGAACAGTAACACAACATAACAATTTGATACAATAAAAGTCAGCAATATATTTTTTTAGATTTTTTTTGTTCACTTTTTTTTCTGAATTTGGACTTAAAAAAAAAAAAGCAGAGCAACCTTTGGTCAAACGCTTACTCTGTCACACAAACCTAGTAGCTTATTAAAAACAGACTTCACAAGATCAACAACTATTAGAACACAGAACTGGTACAGCCTGCTCAAAGAACTACTCTTGTGCCAGGTAAGTCACATCCCATCCAGCCCCCAAAACAGGTTACTTACAGAACTAGATGTTTCCAGAGGGCTTCTGCACCGGACTGGAGATATGTCTATTGAACAAAGCACTCCAAGTTGCTGACTACCACATGGACTATGCAGAGAAGGGGACAAACACTCAGACACAGTTCCATTTTCTTCTAAAAACAGCTTTCTTCTGAGTGATGAAGAACTCAGATTTTCCTGAGATTGATCTCCAAATTCATCAGTTCTAAAATATTCACCTGGAAATTTGGGGGAGAAGTCATTACCAATAAGAATGCAAGGGAAAAAAAAATTATCTTCCACTACAGAGACATTAAACTAAATTAAAAAATTTAATCCAGTTTACCAATACAGCAAGTAATTAATCTAATTTAGACACCTATCCCAAAGGATCACTCATCATTACAAAAAGTCCACTACTAACATTCCATTTCTGCCCAGCATCCTTTAATATTAGATCTGAATTTTTAAAAAATATAAATATTGGCTAGCATCTATTTACTGGCCTTCTCCCAAACTGTATTATTCTTCACATCTGAACTGTGAAAAAGGGATTATTATACTACCTAAACAAAACTAGACCCTTTTTCATGCCTCCCCTATGCTTTCATGGTCCTCATGATACAGCAAAGGCAAACCAGATTCAACTTGGAAGAAAGTCAAAGCAGTTAGCAGTTTATAGTAGGAAAACAAACAGATCCTAAGGACCCATTAAAATATGCTGAGATTTACAAGATAATATTTAAAGTTTTTGTTCCTGCTCTATACTAATTTGATACTCCTTGAAGGAGAATTTTTTCAGGAATTCACAAACTATGTACCTACTTAAGATGAAACAAAAGCAAACCATGTGGGTTTTGTTTTCTGTTTTAATTCTGATGGCCCACAATCAGGGTTGTGAACTTCAAATACTGGGATAGGAGCACGCAGCCAAAAACCTCTGAGCTGGCTATATCACTATTAACACACCAGAGCTATAAGAACAGGCTTTTCCAGCCATCTTGCCTGAGAAGCTGGCAGCAATTGCTAGATTTAATTGCAGTTATAATCAAGACCGTTAATTTGGACTTGTCTCCCCAGTCAGCAGTCATAGCTGTTTTGCCACCTCACAACTTCTAGTCAGCATTATGGCTTTTGTTAAATTAAAGGCATGGAATTACAGCATAGCTTCGCTCGAGACAAGGTAGGGTATGAGCCTCATGGTCAGCAATCTGTAAATCAAACAGGTCTGCTCTGATTTGGAAAGGCAGAGGGTGTCTTCTGCTTACTACCTTTTATCTTTATGTATACACTCAAACCATATCATTTAAGTCAGATGCCCCATGCAATATGCACTATCTCATGGTATAAACAGGGTAGGTTTAGGCTGAATGTTAGGAAAAGGTTCTTCACCCAGAGGGTAGTGGAGCACTGGAACAGGCTCCCTCAGAAAGTAGTCACGGTGCCAAACCTGACAGAATTCTAGGAACATCTGGACAACACTCTCAAGCACATAGTATAATTTTTGAGGTTGTCTTGTGCATAGACAGGAGATGGACTCCATGATCCTTGTGAGTACCTTCCAACACAGGACATTCTATGATTGTATGAACTATTTAGAACACACACTTAAAACTTTAATTCATACACATTAGCTTTTCAATATTTCATAAGGCCAAAAAAAGCAAACAAAAAAAAAAGTTTTCTATTTAAACATTCATAATTAAATTTACATATTACATGACATACCTAGTATTTTCTCTAAATTAAAATCCACTGGCAAAGACAGTACTGTCTGACAAGCAGCTGCAGTGAATAAAATCAACAAAATTAGCTTGCAGTGACCTTTCACTAAAACTGTAGAAACAAAAATTCACTTTCAAATTGCATTGCAATGGAGCTATTTAAGTTACAGTTGCAATAAGGAAAAGTGTTAATTAAAGCTAGGATTCTGATTTGACAACACTATATGCAGCACACTCATGCCTAGAGACAAAAAACCCACACAGTTCATGACATAAAAGCCTCTAAAGTGGTGTCCAAAAAAGAGAGGATTCAAAAGGAAATGGAACAAAGATCACCAAAATACTCTTGGGAAAAATCACTATTTATCTAAAATGAAACAGATTAAAAGATGTCTCTGCCAAATAAATAGCAGAAATCTTAAGACAATCAAGATTCTCTAACCCCAAATGACCCAATACATTAAAGGCTTCTTGAAACTGTAATCCTCCCATAAACCTGAGGCTTATATTCACTTTATCATTCAGAAAAAGTGCATACATTGAGTTGGAAAAAAATGCACTCTGCAGTCTACAGAGGACCTCAGTTTTTACTTCTGAAGGAAAAAAATTGAGAGAGAATAATGGAATTATTAATTAATATTAAATTACCATGAGAAATGGATATTACAGTTAGTAGTACCATACAAATTCAAGAAACATTATTTCTACAGGAATATTAACAAAAAAATATAATTCCCTTCTTTTAAATAGAAATTTAAAAATGGGTTAATTTGCTTCAGAGAAAGCCTGTAACTTTAGACATTGCCTTTTACCCACCATTGCTTCTCCCAGACTGCAAACTTAGTTGTCTTCCAATTGGAGAAATATTATTTAGATCTATGGCTGTAAAACAAATAAGAACTTAAATTTAAGCATGCATTGGATATAGAGTTTTGAAAACCCAGCAGCTTAGAATATGTAATTTGGAACCCAGCATATAGAATATAATACAGCTAAACTGATTTTTTTGCATCAAAGTTCAGAAGAGATTAGAAAGGAGCACTGAAGAAAGGTTATCACTTTAGCTGATTTAAGAGAATTTCAGCACATCTCTATTCCAAAAAAGCTTTGTCTCCTGCAGCCTCCTCTACATAACAGAGTTGTAAAACAAACTACAAACTCAGTTTAAGCTTAGCCAAACAGGCTGTGATTAACACATTTTCTAGAAAATCATGCACTCTAGTCTTGAAGACAAAGATGGAAGAATTTGCCACTCCACCCTTTAGAACACATTAGGCCATTAGAAAATTTCCTTTCACCCTCATTTTCCCAGGTCTAGGACTGTGGGTTATGTTCTCTGCCCAAGTAGTAACTATCTAACAACCAACAATTAAAAATACACTATCCACAATCTGCATCTCCTTAATAAATTTTAACAGTTTAGCCTCTTCCAAACCTTACAAAAATCCCCAAACACTTAAGAGTTTCCTACAAACAATACTGAATACGTATACTTTATAGCTGACATTTGTCCAGCTTACTATGTATTCTTTTGGTTACATACAAACTTCAACAACAGCATTAATAATAAAATCTAATAATAGCATAAATAAAATAAACTTAGAAAACCCACAACCCTATGTACAGTGACAGTGAGCTAACAGGACATTAAGAGGACAACAGGAATTTCTGTACCAAGTAAGAGTAGAAAAAATATGGATCTCAGTTTCCCAAGTACTTATATTGGCAGGAAACCAGTCAGAGTAAGTTAGATGTGCAGCTATCAGAAGGAAAGAACAAAGTAGAAGACTTGACTATTACCAGTATCAATGCAGCAAAGCTGTGTATGTAAATTAAACTGGTTGAAGACTTGTTAGGAAAGGGAAAAATTTTAAAAACAGGAACCAAAAATAACAAAAGGGAAAAACTGTGTAAGATTCTGGACTAATAAATGATTTTTAAACAAAGAAAGCACTTGGAGAGAACAGCTAAAAACCTATTAAGTTTTGCTATCTTTTATCATTGGTTCTTAAGATTTAAATTGAGGTTGGAAAAAATTATGCTTGATGATTTCTCCAAAAACTAGATAATTATGGATGGACATACAAAAGCAACTTACCTTTAGTTGAATTAAGCTGAGAAACTTGCTTGGCTTCATGCTCAGTCCAAGGAGAAGGAACTATGAGTCTTTTTGTGAAAAACTAGAGTAGAATAAAAACAAACCATCTTAGCACTTCTAAAAGTTAGAGGCTATAAATTTAAATTTAGATCAGTACCCTGAACAAGATTCAGCTGTATCTTTTGCTACTCACAAATCTATATTTTAAGAATTTTAACTCTTTCTTCCACAAAGCCTATAAAGCAAGTTATCCCTTTTACCCAAAATTATATTTCATTATTTTGGGCCCTGAGAGGTTAAAGAGAAACAATTTGATAGGAAGAACCCCAGAAGTACCACCTGAAATCTTTGAAGTCTGCAGAGTGATAATTGTACAGAAGTTTCATGTAACACTAATTACACATGTAAGAACTTGAACTGTCTCTGCCATGCTTATTGCACAAGTAGTTTAACACAATTCTTTCCAAATTTTCAGTTTGTTAAATTGTTGTATTTTGACAATCCTGTTGGCACTATAAAAGCAAGACTCAAAGCAAATGAAAAACACTCAGCTTGAAACACCCAACTGTTAAAGGCATAACTTTTATCAAAGACACGGTTTCAAGGTGTTGAGCTGCATAATCCTTTAGCTTATGCCTCACTAAGAAGAAATCCTTTTTAATGCAGATTTACAACAATAGTATCTTAGCTGCAGGTCAACTACACAGCACCTTTATGGAATCCTAAAGCATTTTTTCTTTTAAAAATAGAGACAGAAACTGATAACATGATACAACATAAAAAGCTCAAAACACTAAGACTTCCTTATCAGAATTGTTTCTTTTAAATTGAAAACAAAATTTGGAGATTAATGAAGATTTGAATCACTTGACTTCTCCTTATGTACTAAGCAAAGGGATAGCAAAAAAAATACAATGAAAAATGGACAGAGAAATGCAAGCTACCAGACAAAAGTCTTACCTCCAACTAAGGAGCTTTTGGAAGAAACAAAAAAATCACCAAGGTTCTGCTATATTTTCAAAAATGCAATAAAAGAAACTAAGCTACCTAACACTGAGTTAGTGTCAAATCATTACTTTTAACCTGAAATGACACATACAGAAGAGTTATTTTACAGCTACATTCCCACTAGTCAAGCAACATGAAAGAAACAAAATCTGCTGTTTTGATCAACAGGTGTGTGAAAGACAGGAAGGAAAACACCATGTTGATTCCAACTACAACCACAAGGGATCAGCACACAAAACTACTTTCTTACTGACCAATGAAATATATGTGCTTCAGATGCCCAGAGAAGTTGTGGTGTATATATATATATATATATATATATGATATAACTCCAATTGGTTTGGTTTAGGAATTTGAGTTGAGGTAGCTAATATTAGGCTTTTCTATATAGTTTATATCAGCAGCTTAAATTCTAAGCTGATGTCTTACTAAATTCTTTTCTCTGAATTGTGATGGAATGAAGTTATTTAATGGTGTGATTCTTGGGGTGTCCTCCATGGGTTTAAGAGCTGGACTTGATGATCCTATTGGGTCCCTTCCAGCTCAGACAATACTATGATACTATGATAATAGGCTGCCGAGTTTTAAATCCTATAATAGACGTGGATTTTCTGTGGGTCTCTAGCAGAAACAGATCAGTACTAGAAAGCACAGAAAGTTTTATTACCTCCTCAATGGCTTTCTGCCTTCTGTCTTCTGTCTCCTTATCAATTCTAAGTAACAAATGGAAAACAACTCAATTATCAAAACCATCACATAATTGAGGAAAAAAAGTCCAACTGTGCAATCTTTCATAATGTTTCTTTGTAAGCATTTGTAAATGAAACTACACAATCTTAAATCTTACAAAGTTTTTACTGTTATGTGAAATAATCTTATGCTATAAATTTAGAAATATAAACGGACTTCTCAGTAACTGTAGTTCATTTGCAAAAGATCTGTACCGTTTATAAGTACTACTCTGCAAATCTATTTACTCCTTGTATCAGCAAGTATTTTTATCTGGACAAAAACCTCAGTCATAACTGATTTTCCAAAACAATCTATTTAATTATGTTGAATTTACCATATGAATAGATTTTACTATTAAAGCTGCCATGAGATTAGGCTTACAGAGAACCTCTCTACAAAATCAAGCAGAATAAAACCCTGACCTATAAGGAATAAAAGGGCAACAGAAGATATTTGTGGAATGTTTGTATACTCAATCAAATTCCTGACACTGCCCACTTTCCCAGCACAGAGTTCCCCCTCATTTTCTTCAGCCCAGGATACAATACTGTATTTCAGTTTGGATCAATTAATACATTCCCTTAATGCAGCTTTTAACCTAGTTTTTAAAAAAACTTAACCCTAACCCTGTTTCCACTTTGTGGAAAAATAATACCACACAAAATCTACTCTACACAATACACACTGACTTCACAAGTGCTCAAGAGCTTTTACACTGCGCTGCTACCCAGACTGTTTTCACTAAAGAGCACAGAATTAAGTTTGAAATATTTTTACACCAAACTTCTTATGCTTTATGGTTCTTTGAAACTAACTGGGAAAATGACTTGTTAAACATTATTGTAAGAGAATATACAGTTTGTGTAACATTATGCATGGGCTTCAAAAACTCAAATTTTTTTATCAGGAACTTTTAATGTCAAGAGCTGTATTTATAAACACTGCAGTTTCCATAAAGCAAAATTTATGAAATGTAAATTAAAATCAGTTGTTACATAAAATCTTACACACATATATATAATTGTGCATTTAAGGACATAAGTTTGCAACCACCAGAAATAATCACTTCAGTCTGTACTACACTGAAACATGCAAGCATGGACATAGCAAATCTACACAGACAAACTAGCCTTTTTCTAGTCAGATACTTTAAAGAAAAAAACCACAGTGCATATGAAACTGCAGGACAGACTGGAACGACCCACAACAACAAACAATGCATGTTTTTATCTATAAGCCATGCCACTAATCATCACTGGAATTGTCACTCAAGCCATCTAAATTAAAGACAGTTTGTGTGTCCCAATAGGCTTACAGAAACAATGTAATGAACTCCTTAAAAACACAGTGCTTAAGGCTTACAAACATATACAAAGCATTAAAGTCTGAAACTGACTGGCTGCTACAGAAAGGCCAGGAAACAAAAAGACGTTAAGTAAAATAATATTGACATTAAGACATGGTGATCTACAGGTGCTGCTGAGTACAGTTACTTTTTCCTACATGTCTTTTGTACCAAGGAAGTCATATTCCTTCTTATACTTCCAGTTCAAAGAGAACGACATAGGCTCAATCTGACACTAAGAACAATAGGTCTAATTAACAATGTAAAACTATCCCTCAAGATAAGCGATGAATACCAAGCCTGTTTTACTCACTCATTTGTTTTTCCCCATTGAAGTTACCTTCAGAGAAAGGAAAAAGTTCAGATCAAGATCTCTAAATCATTTCAAGCAACTAGCAATCACCTCCCCCTCAAGGACAGCAAGCTTATCAGTCTTCCCTCCTTTACATTAAGTCTAATCTGTACCTTTCAAACCAGCTCTACCCTTATGCAGGAGTCCCAAAAACCAAAGGAGTCTACCCTTCACAGGTCTCAGCACGAAACACTGAGAAGATAAATTGCGTTGTTACAAGAAGCAGGAGAGGTAAGAATCACTGGCAAGACATTTTCTTGCTTCCCTTGGCTGCTTTTACCTGGCTGTCTTCCAAGCTAAAAAAGAGTGACAGAGAGGCAGCCTCATCTAAATATTACATCCACATCAGGGACACATAAAATGCACTAAAGGATTTGAATAAAAAGTCTTTAATGCCATGTTGAAATGTCAATAAAGCAAAAGAACAATGTTCTAGTATTCAAGCTAAGTTAACTGCATAAAAACAGATGGTAAGTTACCTAGCATGACTCAAATACATTGCCTGGCGTCGAACATCTTCTGAGTCAATTTCCACAGGATTTATTAGAGCAAGCTGATCAATAGACCATCTAAATTTTCCTGGTGTCTAAAAGAAAGAAATGCACATATTAATGCTTGCTAGTCTAAAAAGATAAAACCACAGGAGAAATCTCAGTGGAACAATGTGATCATAACTTCCATGGTTTCTGTCAAAGACAACCAGAAGAGTTCCTACTTATGTAATCTACTTTAAAAAAATAAGTCAAACTTCTTTATTTCTGGTAGTAGTATCACAATTATAATATAAAGTTAAAGGTTACAGCCAATATTTGCAAACTGAGGTGTCAGTTTCTTCTCAATTTCTGATAGACCTACTAAGATACAGAATTTGGGATAAAAGTCAGTTGCTTCTAGATTGCCATAATTAAAATTGTGGTTCCACAAAACCCCAGCGTCTGTATCTAACCCAAGTTACCCAAATAACAGTGCAGACTTTTTTCCCCTCCCATTTCCAAGAAATTGCAACCCCACAGACATGCTGCAAAGTCTCCCTTGTAACACCATGCATAGCTCACAACAAAATTCTATTTGGATGTAAGCAGCTTGACCCCTGTATTTAATAATAATTACAAAATACTGTTCACGTATTTGAAACATTTGATCATTTGAAAAATAATCTACCAAATGGGTCTTTTTAGTTTCATTAGCAAACAAAGCATTACCTCCGCTTATCAGATAATTCCAACTGCAAACCAGAATGTAATTTGCAACTAAAAAATGTTATATATACACAAAATCATTAACTTGATTCGGTGAACATATAATCAGCTCATATTAGACATGCAATTAAGTCTTACTTGCATCTAGACTGCTTAGCATGTAAGTAGAAAATAGGTTTTTTCCACTTGAAATGGGACAAGAACAACATGTCCAATAACTTCCTTTATCTACTTTCAACTAGTTTTGGAACTCAGCAGGTATATGCTAATCTACTGATACATCAAATATCTAAAAAAACCCCCATAATCAGGAAAGCAGGAAGAAAAAGTGATAATGTTAGTACGAAAATCAGCATACTCGTGTAATCAGAAGAAACACCAAATGACACCAAATTTCTTTGGCTTCTTCTTATGTTAAAGAATGCTATACAAAATACACTTTTAATTCATTTCAGAATATTAGCAGAACATCTGTATAATTACATAACTGAAGACTAGATCTTACAGATGAGGAATTTGTTGATTTAAATACTGAAGGACTAGAGACAATCTGCTCCTGAAGAGTATAATAATCACTGGGACTTTCAAAAGGATTCAGGACTGTGACTCGTCCTGGAGTTTCTGGTGTTATCTGCATTTTAGCTTCTTTTGTATCACCCATAACACTAAGCTGTGCCTAGAAAAGAGACAGAAAGGAAAAGTTAAGGAAAAAAATTATAATTTTGACTTTTTGGGTTCATCCTGAAGGTTTTGGGAAGAGATGACCTATCATTTTTAAGGAGACAGAAACACTTAAAAGGCTAACAAAGCCGAAGTTAGTTTTGGCTTGGACCTAATGACATATGAAAAGCAAACAAATAAGGCTAAAGAAACGACAACTAAAAAGAAATAGAATGCATGAAACTAGACAGGAAAGGTTATTGAAAGACTAAAAAAAAAAAGAATCAAATCAAAACACAACAACAAAACACCAAATAAAAACTACCAGAAGAAACAAAACGGCTATGAAACAAAACATATTTCTAGAGAGCAGCTCGCAAACAGAAGGCTGGTATTCAAAGGGTGTAGAAAGAAGGAGGTGTTACTGGAATGGGAGTAGGACAGTGACGCTCCCCCCAGATGCCCTCAGTGCCACCCGCCCCTACGTTAACCACTAGCTAAGCGTCAAGCATAGAGAGAGACGGAAACCCACAGCCTCAAGAGCGAGAGGAGCCTGCCGTCGTTAACAGCGAACAACCTCAGAAGCCGCTGGTTGCAGGCAGCTAACCCTGGGCGGCGGTAAGCAGCCGCCCCGACCGCTGGGGAGACGCCCGGTGCGGCCCGTACGGCTTCGAGAACCGCAGAAACAGTAAAACATCCTCAGAAAGGTCCCGCTTCCCTCAGGCGCTAAAACTGCCCACCCCCCCGTCCAAAGAAGCCAAGGCCAGACCCAGCTCCCGCGGGGTTCAAAGGCCGCCACCTCTCCCTCCTTGCAACCGAAGGGAGAAGACCCGGCGGGTCTGCGGACCCCTCCCGTCAGGCCGTGGGTTCCCTTGCCTGAGGCGGCGAAAGGGATGGGAGCCCCCGGGAGATGTCTCCCACTTAGCCCCCCAAGAGCAGTCCCCTTCTTCCTCTTCCACCCCCAAGGACGGTATCACCGAGCTTTGCCCCGAGCAGCTGTCCTCAGCTCCTAGAAGCTGATACCAGACCGAGGCCCACACAGAAGCTACCTGCCACCGTCACCAGGACGCCGCTGCGCCCATTCATACTCGTCGCAAATAACAACTCACGCTGCTCCAGGCGGCTCTTTAACTAGCCCAGTCCTCTCCCGCGCTCTGACCAATCACGACACGCAGTCTCTGCTGCCAGGCCAATGGCAGACTCCCCCTTGCTCTCGAACCGGCCAATCGCCAGGGTAGGAACTACACAAATTCAAAAGAAGCCCCACCCCTTACCTTCCTGCTGTTACACGAGCAGGTTCCGTTTGGGGCACTCTGTGGCGGGAGCATCGGAATGCTGCTGATGAATGGGAGGGGGGAGGGAGAAGGGAGAATAGCAAGGGAGGAAGGGCGGGCTTGTTCCGCTTCCGGGTGGGAGGTGAGGGGTGGTAGGGAATCGCCATGGCGAGTAATGCCGCCAGCCTCAACGCGGTGCGGGAGACGATGGACGGTGGGTGGTGGAAGTCGGCGGGGCGGGGTGGGGTGGTGCGGTGCTGGGGGTGGGAGTCAGGTTCCGCTTCCCTCCATTCGGCAGCTCAGAGCATCTTTCAGCACATCAAACCCCAGCGCTCCTGACTTTGCCCCTCTCCGTAGGAGGCGGAGCCTTGAGCTGGCTCTGGATTAACATAAGCGCCTCCTGGGAAGAGGATTACGGTTTTCAGTCGCTTAAGGATTTAGCTCATAACAGTTTCTTGTTACTTCGTGTTACGTGTAATGTGTGAAGCACCTTAAATGTGTCTTTGGACCTCGTGTGGCTTTTCTTGGGTTACTATTTCGCTATTAAGTATTTAATTCATAATAATGTCATTTTGTATTTTTTTATAACTATATACATTTGCTATTCCTTCTCATTATTCGAAGTGTTAATGCAAGCTAATGTTTCCATGTTCTGTGCGTCTTGGATTTAAACTAAATGGAAGGGGTGGGGAAGGACCAACCCTGTGGTGCTGTAAGTGCACCTGAACTGATGTGAATCCCAAAATCTTGTTCTTTTGTATGGCTCATGCCAGAAAACCAAAATAAATTGCAGGGGAAAAAAATAGTGAAAAAGTTCTGAGAAGGGCAGTCAATGCTACAGAGTTAGAATAGCTTCTGATGCAGAAACAAAAATCGTGCTCTTTTGGGGTGAGGAATGTGGGAGAAATAGCACTGGGAGTAGTGGGAAATATTTCAGAGATTTATAAGCTATGAGAAACATGAGCAGTGTAAGATCAGGTATGCACTTTCTCATCAAGCCTGACTATGAGGAATCAAAGCTGGCAGGTTCAGGAGGTGTTTCTTTGCAATGTGTTGTGTGAAACTCTGAAATTCTGTGGAATGAGTATGTCAAAAGCTTACATGGATTTCAAGCAGAGTGGAAAGCTGCCAGGAGCTCCCTGTTAAATATGAAGACTTCCTCCTAAAATGCCCAAATGAGGGACTAGAGACTAGGGAGAGCATTCTGGTTCAGGTCACATAAAAATGGAATGATTCTATTTGTCCTTAAACCAGTGCTAATGTTAGATCTAAACCCACAATTATGGAAGGAGGTGGCTAGAAAACTCCTGTTATTCACTGTAAAAGCTTTAAGAATGTGCTTCCAGTCCATTTTAGAAGGAGTTTGTTGGTATCTGGAGCTCAAACACATGGATTTTTCTTACAGTCTGCCTTTTATGTAATTAGCAAGCCCATTAATTATTGAGTTCTTATTTATTATTTTTTAAAACCCATTGTCCAGTATTAAGTATGCTGAACCAGAAAAACATGGTACTTATGTTAGAAGCTCTGGGTTCTAGCTTATGGTGGAAAGCTGAACATGAATGCTGTTGTTGAGAATCAGACTGCAAGAGCTTTCTACAACTGCCATGTTCAGTGACTATACTGTAGGACTTAAATTTTTATTTGTAACTTTTTTGATCACTGAAATGTAATAGTCTGTATAGGCTAAAGTGCTTTTATATTTTCTGTTGCAGTTCTGTTTGAGATTTCAAGAATATTAAACACTGGCTTGGATATGGAGACGTTGTCTATTTGTGTGCGACTTTGTGAACAGGGGATAAATCCAGAAGCATTGTCATCTGTTATTAAAGAACTGCGTAAGGCCACAGAAGCTCTAAAGGTAATGCTTTTCCTTGAAAAGCTTAAGAGTCAGATGTATGTTCAACTTGCTGTACATCAGTTTGTATTCATATGAGATGTACTCATTTTTAAATCAAGGATATTAACTGTTCCATAGAAAATGCAATGAATAAACAGAAGGGAGCATAAAGCAAGAAATGTTAGAAATAAAAGCTTTTCAGAAATAATTAGTTTAACTCTTCTGAAGCGGAAAAAAACCCCAACCAACCAAAACCCACAGGTTTTCTTTCTGGGCATTTGTATCCACCAGCTGCCCCCTTATCTGTATCATATCACAAATAGATTGCTACTTTCTCTTTTAATCCTTTCCAACTCACTTTCACAGCCTCAGGCCTAAGAGTATGCAGCAGTGACTGTAAACAGGTACAAACAGCTTGCTAAAGTACTCTTTTCATGCTGCTTTTACCACATTAACCTGTGCTTTGAATCTCTCCAAAGAAAAATGAGAGGATTTCATGGTGTGTGTATAACAGGGCTTTTCATAATTTAGCATTTACCTGTTTAGCTAGGAGAGAGGGTAACTGGTTTAAAAAATCCTCACCTGCCTTTTCAAGGATTTTTGTTCTTTACTGTCTATGTAAACATAATTTATTTTCTTTTATATTTATTTCTGGGGAAGTGGAGAGGAAAACTTGTATCTAGCTGCCTTATCTCTGTTCTGAAAGACTGCATTCTGATTCTTAGAAAATTCAGCTATTTTTTCCCTGGTTTTCAGATTTTTTACTTCCATTTTTAACTTAATATTTTTTGTACACATTCACATGCATATTTTATGTTTTTCTACATGCATAAATGAGTGCATACATACAGTTATGTGTATATAAGTAATTGAGGACTGTTTAACTTCTTCCTTTGCTTTTATTGGTTTATCAATCCAGTTGCTATTGTTTTCCTGTTTGTCTCATAACTGGCTTAACATCTACCAATGTCAGTCTCCAACAACTGTGCCTTGTTGGCTGTGAGTTATTCCCTGATAAAAAGACTTACTGATAACCTTAATAAATTGGAAAAAAAAATGAGCACTTCTTAAAAGCATCAGGGTAAAACGTACAGCATAGAAGCTGATCAGATATAGGATATACAAGTTAACACAAGCAAACAGTAATGACCATGTTAAAAAAGACTAATGGCAACTGACAGCATTATCAGAAAGTATTTGTTGAAAAACAACAGTGTGCATCTTAAAAGTTTTGTAAGTAGCTTATTTTTAGATTTACTTTCTCTAGGTAAATTAAAATAGAAGAAAAGATTAAACTTAATCTACGTGGGATCTACTTTTGGTGATTTGCAATAAACTTTTTCTTTTTCTAGGCTGCTGAAAATATGACAGGCTGACGTGGGAGAAGATTTCTGCATGAGAAAAATGCCAAATTAAATTTAACAGAAGCTTTGAATATTGCCACTCTTCAGAAAAAAATGAAATAAGTTTGTGTGGAAAGGTTTCAGAATATTTCTGTAATATTCTTGAAAAGGATGATGTATAGAATAGCTTTGAGAAGTTTTTTTTTTAGTAAGTTCACTGATAACCTCATTACTTGATATTTTTGTGAACTGTTTATGAATATAGTGCAATTGCTGCTCTTTGACATCCAATATGTTTTAAACTGTATCAGATACTGAATACTTACTGAACTTGCTTGTATGCAGCAGTGAATATTTTTATAATGAGTATCGCTTGTTAATGCATCCTTTAGAGTATCCTGGGGTTTCTCTCTTGCTTTGATGAAAGCTACATGTATAATTTTAGGGGTTTTTTTATTAAATAAAATAGGAATATATTAATATTATTACTAGTACATTAATGGCTTTATTAAATAATTAGGACTATTAAATAGATAGGAAAGAAGGCCATCCTGACTTGAACTAATGTTAACTAGAGTAAGGGTAGTGACCTAAGTCTCAATCTGAAAGTAAGAAATTAAGTACTTCTGATAACGTAGGTAATGAATTGTTTTGATTCAAATTGCTGGAAATGTGGGGTTTTTAGATGAATAACAAAGGAACTTCAATTGTCCATGTAGGAATGTATGTAAATTTAAATTCCAGATTACATGGAATATTTTATGAAGTTCAGATGCTACATTTGTTGCATTTGTTCTGACTACTAGATCTAAAAATATTAAGGCCGTATTGTCACAGCCTAGTCAAAGCATATATCAGAAGCATCAGTTTTGGTTGGTGGGAATCAGTGAGTCTTAAACAGTCATTTGATATAGAAATGCCTTCCTGTTCACTACGAGGAGTCTTCACTGATGCCAAAACAAGTGCTTATAATATATACAGTAAACCGATTATCATGTTACTCTCAAGTAAATATCCTTGCATCCAAGAATTCTACTTCATAAGAAAATGGTTTGTTGTGTATATTTCATATTCTGCTGTTTAAGCTTTTTTGATTTGTGTTTGGTTCTTTTTTTTAAGCATGATTTCAAGGTGTAGTGTTAATAGGACCTAAAGTAACCTCCAATTTTAATAAGGTGCAGCACATTCAGAAATTAACCTGGAATCTTAGTTAAGCCAAATATATTTGTGCAGAGGAAAAGTTCTTTGTACTTTGAGTTTACATTGTATACTCTGCCAGTAGTCTTACTACCCTCACTAACTTAACTGTGGGCAAATTTTGTTGCTTTGTCCTCTTTTTGAGGTATAATTATGAAAGTAAACAGGCACAAAACCTAGAAAAGACTCTGCAGGTGACAGAAACTGGCTATTTATTCCCATTCCTTTTCAGTGACTGAATAAAACACAGGACTGCCTACCACTTACA
This sequence comes from Galbula dea, assembly GCA_013399015.1. Taxonomy (NCBI): domain Eukaryota; kingdom Metazoa; phylum Chordata; class Aves; order Piciformes; family Galbulidae; genus Galbula; species Galbula dea. Next base: position 69,924 of record VWZX01004970.1, read on the forward strand.
GTTTCTCATTCTTATACTGAGTATTTTCAGTGTCACATAGCACAGCTGTGAGAGCTTAACCACATTCATGAATCCAGTCCTTCAGTGAGCATGGCATTCTAGGTAACCCTAATATTTGTAATTGTATACAAACTATATTTTATACATATAAACTTGAGAAAATAACTTCACAGGAGGTAGTAGAGTACTAGAAAAGACAAACATGATCCTGAAATCTCCATTTAACATTAGATAGTTTGTTTCTTAGGCAGTTATGTTTACCTTGTGTATGCATGTATATTTGTCAGTAAATGTTCTTTTCTACCTGTTGGTCTCCAGCTGAGCGAATACTGGTTCAGTCCTAGCCTTCCTTTTTGATTCAATCAGTTGTTTCCCTCTAAGATGAACTTAAATGCAGTTGTAGGCACAGTACTCCAGAGACTGCTCCCAGCAGGCTGCACCAGACTGGGTCCTTCCAGTCTTCCTCACCACTTTTCAATTTCAAATGCTCCTGTGTACTTTTGCCTGCTTATAGTTTAATGCTATGGAAACCCTGCAGCCCTTAGTATTTCAATATACCTTGAATTAAAAGAAAAAGACAAAAAATTACAATAACCTAGAATCAGTAGTGACACTTGACAAAATGCTGTGTAGTATGGCTGTATACAACCTGCTTCAAAGAGAGCTAATGCTGAACAGTGGGGTTTAATATTACTGTGCATTATTTGAGGTAGGGTCTTAGGCATGCCATTAGTAGTAGAGATTCAACTCTTGGAACCACAAATACTACTTTTAAATATTTGGAAAACAGAATCTTAAAGAATGAAAAGTGTACCAAAGTAATTTCAACCCTTCAAAGAGCACAGGTGATAACAGAAAATTGAAGAGCAGTCACATAGCAGAGAATGAAAGACAAAAAAGTGTACTGAGTTAGATTTAAACATTGTTTGCTGGAAATATCAGTAGACTCTTTTTTTATTGTTATTGTTTATGGGTTTACATGTGAGATGTTGATATTATATGCTTCAATTTTTACAGGGCAATTTTCACTTAAAATACAGCATTAGCATCATTTAGTAAAAACACAAATGTACTATGGTGCTACTAGTTTTGCTGTCTTGGTACCTTGGGAGTGAGGTTTAAAAAAAACCCCAACCTTTAAAAATGTAAAAAACAAAATCTCAATTCTTGAAAAATGGTAAATTGAGGAGGATTTTTGAAGCATCATAAACAGATAATTTACTGTAAGGATTTCATAAAGTTGTAGAAAGAGTTCCTGTGAGATACATAAAATAAGTGTAGCAAGTGGAAATAGTGAAATAAAACCATAGTGCTGATTACTGCTTCCAGACCCATTGTTTATGCTTTGCAAAAATTTCAGAGGTACAAGGATAATTCAAATGAAAGCCATAAAACTGCTTTGGGCCTGTAGAACCATCCTGATGAGGTCTGAAAGAACTCAAGAGTGTACACGTTCTCAAAGAGAAGCCAAGAAGAGACATCATGACCATACAGCCTTGAACATAGACGGAAGTGTTGTGGCTGCATCTTTTTTAACTTAAGAGAGAAAATATACCAGATCCACTAGATGATATTAGACAAACTGTACCTTAGAAATAAGGTGTAACTTCTCAGGAGTGAAGGTAGGCAAACTTTGTAATGGCATACTAGAGAAATGGCAAACTGGCTACTGCTTGATGTTAAATTAAGAATACTTCTAGAAGACATGGTTTAATCCAGTTTCTGGGGAAAAGTCTGCAATATCTTTCTGCAGGGTGTCAGGCACACTGTTGGTAGCAGTTCCTTTTGATGGCAGAGTCTGTGAAGGGCAGTGTAAAATGGCTCTAAGTAACATGAAAAAAAATTAGGAATATTTTGGATGAGGATCAGTGATTTTTTTATTTTTAATGTCAGTAAGATAAATGGGAGCCTGGTTTCTAAGACATTTAAATGTTACCTGATAAAAAAAACCAAACACCACAACTATTAATTATCTGACCTGGCAATCTAGAATATATTGAGTCTAGGCACTTTTATTATAACTTCATAAATATTCCTATTTTCTCACCTCTAACATGTAAAGAGAGACCTGTCCATGAAAATGGATCTTTGAAGGAGCTCAGTGGTGTCATTATGTGGATGAGTAGGATTTTAATGCTCAAATGTAACTTTCAGCACAGATGGAAATTGAAGGAGGTGCTTGGCCATGCTGTGGTACCCCAGAGGAGCAGGATGTTACAGTAATACACACCTTACACGTAAAGGTCAAAACTTCATGAGACATAAATGCTGCAAGAACAATGTTAAGGAAAAATACTAATCACATGCAAATACAGTGCTCTGGCATAGGTAAGGTTTTGTGAGGGGTTTAAAGGAGTCTCATGCATTAGTATTAGGTGTTGTGAAGTAAAGATACAAACAAAAATATCTGGACAAACATTTCCTAGGACATAAAAAGAAGACTTACCATTAGGGAGCATTCAGGATATTGTATGTGCACGGATAACAAGATGTAGTAAAACCTGGGCTCTTTTCAGATCAAGCACTTGTAATTCAAAAACGAATGCTTTGTTTAGCTTAATTGTTCAGGTGAAAGCAGTCAGGCATGGGGACGACTCGGCAAGGCTCATGCACAGCTATTTAGTTCTTTGTGCTGTGACGATTGCACCTACACTGAAGGCAGAAAAATAGTGGAATATGCACATACGCAGGCTGATAATCTGGCCTGTATTTTTAACATGGTTTTGTCAGGCTGTGCATTTCACTGAGAAGAATGATATCAGTAATAAAGCTGACAGTCTGTCAATCAGTGGTTGTCTGTCTACACTGGTTAGATGACTTTCCATTTTTAGACATGCTGGGCCAAAATCAGCAATGACTTGCACCCTGTTAAGTTTTGTTGAAATTAATGAATGCAGGTCATGAATCAACAGTGGATAGGGACATTGTTCATCTTGACTGTGACCAAATAGGGGACATGAAGACACGGTTTTGTTTGGGCGCATCCTTTAACTTTCCCATGGGAGGGCACTCTAGTTAAAATTATTTTGAATCATAAAAATATTTTGAAATAGCAATAATTAAAATACAATAATTTTACTAAAGTTCCTAAGATTTTAATTCCATATAGTTTTATCATAATTTGTTGTTCTGCATCTTGTGCTGCCACTTCTCTTCTGTGAGCTCTGTTTCTGCCAACTACAGCTGCCACAATTCACCCTTTTCCTCTCTCCCCTCAATTTTAATTTTTAGTTTAGAGTGGGTCAAGCTTCAGTGTTTTCCAGTTTTTCAGCAGTCATTTCTACAATATTTCCCCAAGATAATCAGGCACTATTCAGTAAAGAATTTTCTTGGCAACTCATTTTTCTCCTGGAAATAATCTTGATAGAATTATTTCCATAGGTCTTAATATATGCACAACTCTCAGAGTCACTGGAGTCACACAATATTCTGCATAAACAAATCTGCTCCATGTCCTGATGCATGAGCTTCTGTATTTGTGTATCCCTAAAATACCTTTAAACTATTGTAGTGTATAAGTGTAGGTATCCAATACATTGACATATGTATGCCAATTTTGTGTGTAAAGGTACCACACAAAATATCAGGTATATCCTTCCTTCTACAGTACAACTTTTATTCGCTTTTTATTGTTGCATTTCTGTGTTGTGTCAAACACTAAGTATCTGAGTCACTTGACATCTGTTTATAGGTTTAGGTTTGGAAAGAAAAACCTCTGGAAAAAAATCTTACAAGAAAAACTGAACTTTTCCCTGTTTTTCACATACCTTTTCAATACAGTTTCTCTGATAATCAGCTGACAGCCTTTTTTGTGTTACAGACCTTTGTATCCTCAAAGGTTATTACTTTGTCTTTGCAGCAATTAAAAAATTTTGTTGTTTAAGAATTTTACATGCTTTTCATGCTTACTTTTGTATTTTATTTTTAAGAACTTCCAATATTTGTAAAACACAAAGCAGCAGGGAAAGTATTACTGAAAACTTGCATATTCCACTAGATGGCAGACAAACATTTGCAACGACTGCTACTACTTTGTAAAATACTCTGTTAGTTTTGCATGGATTCTAATAAGTAGTATTTTAGGTTCAATTTCCAGTTTAATGAGGGATTAGTGCAATTTAACCTTTTTATTTGTTTTTAAAACATTTTAAAACTAGAAGGAAGAATAAGAAAGCCCATGCTATTTATTGCATAACTGGCTCGCAGAAGGAAGGAGGACTGAGGTTTAAGCACTTAACATTTTGTATTTTATGTATTTACTAAAATGTGATATACCAGCAGTAAAGTAGCCACAACCAAGAAAGTTTTTAGCCTAACAGATCTGTAGTGGCGTCTTTTTCCTTTCATTCAGAGTAATAAAATTTACACAAACTGTCTCTAAAACTGCACCAAGGGAAGTTTTGTAATGCTCTGTATTTTAGAGCCACTTTAACTTTTCCTTTTTGGTGTTTATGTACTTTATGGCAGTTAGTCAACAATCTACCATGTTTAACACAGGAAGGTACAATTAAGATAAGAATCACAGAATGATAGAATCATAGAATGGTTTGGGTTCCAAGAGACCTTTAAAGGTCATTTAGCCTAACACCACTGCAGTAAGCAGGGACAAACTAGACAGTTTGCTCAGAGCCCCATCCAACCTGACTTTGACTGTTTACAGGGGTGGGGCATCTCTGGGCAACCTGTTCCAGTGTTTCACCATCCTAATTGTAAAAAATTTCTTCCTTGTATCTAGTCTGAATCTCTCCCTTTAGTTTAAAACCATTTCCTCTTGTCCAATCATGACAAGCCTTGCTAAGAAGTCTCTTTCTATGTTTCTTGCAGGCTCCCTGTAAGTACTGAAAGTACATTGTCTGCTCATGTCCATCTTTTCATCCACCAATACCCTCAAGTCCTTCTCTGCAGGGCTGCTCTCAGTCCCTTCATCCTCCAGCCTGTATTGATACCAGGGTTTGGCCCAACCCATGTGCAGGACCTTGCCCTTGGTCTTGTTGAGTCTCATAAGGTTCACAACAGCCCATTTCTCAAGCTTATTCAGATCATGTAAGGGCAGTACATAGACTAACTGCAGTGTAGAAAGATATGCCTCCCCAGTGAGGATATACCAATAGATGCACCAATACCCCAGTAGCATCACAGTTTAAAATAAATACCAAATAAAGAGCCACATTTATTAGACATGGTAGATAAGGTAAGAATTAAGGCAAGACCTACCATTTCCAGTAGTAAAAAGAGAGTGTAGAGGCAGGATGGATTATTCCACCTGCCCTCTGCCTAGGAGCTTGTTTCTGTCCACAAATATGTTTCTGGACCCATTGCTTGTATGCCTCCAAAACAAGAGGGGAATGAGGAAAGGATGGAGATTTCCTCAAGAAGGATATTTAAGAGAGTGGGAAAGAAGTGCCATGTTAATCTTCAGCCTTTTGCTATAGATGCTGATCTCTCAGGGACAAGCTGCAGCTCCCAGCATAATCAGATTAAGTTGTCATGGGTTAATTAGTGAAAAGAGAGCTGTCCCCATCCTCGTCCCAGTCCTCCCTGCTGTCTACCCACTAAGTCCTTCCCCAAATATATAATAATATTGTAATTTTATACTTCAAGGTGGTGGTATTTTAGTGAAAAACCCAGCTGATTTCAACCTCTGTTTTTCTCTGCACTCACTGGAGAGAGACAAATCGGAGCACTAAAGTTATTCTTCGTCTCTGAATTGCTCTCTAAAGGAAACTCTCTATTGACTGAAGAGGTAACCCAAGGAGACTAGTGTCCTGAGGCTAAGATTAGTCTTTGCAAATATTCCCATTAGATCATCTACTCTGACTTCCTGTATTTCACAAGCCTTTGAATTTCACCCAACAGCCTCTCTGTTGAATTCAATAACTTATGTTTAGGTAAAGCATATCCAAGAAGACTTTTATTCTTGAGTCAAAAACATTAATAGAGATAATATATCCACTGCTTCCTTTGTTGGTTTGTTCCATAGTTAATCATCTCCACTATTAAACTTTGTGTGCTTTATTTCTTGTTTTAATTTATCTGGCTTGAGCTCAGTACACAGCTGCTTGTTATGCTTTTTCCTTCATAACTGAAGAACCCTTTAGTCTGTGAGATTTTCTCCTGAGGGAGCTATTATAATCAAATCACTATCTTCTTTTTGATAAGCTGAAAGGATTTTCCTTCCTGTAAAGCATTTTTCTTCTTTTCTTCAGTGCTTGTTCTGGCTTTCTCTGCAGCCTGTGTTTTTTTTTGCCTTCTCTTCTGTCTGATAGCAATCTCACCTGTGCTGTGTGTGTTGATATAAGATTGGTCTATCCTATTCACTGTTTTGCTCCAGTGTCACACTTGCAGTTCCCTTTGAACTATTCTTTCTCAGGGAAGTCTGAAATGCTTTCTGGAGTTACTGTTTTGCAGTACATAGTCGTCTGCTTTTCAAGTGAGGCCCAACTTGTTCCCAGTTGTTTAGTTTTCATGTGTCTGCATTAAAATTGATTTCATTTGAACTGGTCCACCTTACTGAACAGTTCAAAATCCCTCTTTCTGTTTGTCTTGTCTTTACATTTACCACTTTGCCACCTTTTGTGTGATCTACAAACAATTTTTTAACTGAGTTTCAGGTTATCGATGACAAAGTATCAGCTCAGCTTCTGAACCTTGCAGCACCCTGCAAAAATCAGGATGGGTGCTCCTGCATATGTGTGCTCTTGCATTATATAATATGGCCATAGCATGTGCTCATATACATACCCTGTCTTTATTTAAATGTTTTCTAAATCCAGACCTCTCTATGTAAAGTCCAAAAGTATGCAGTTACATTGTAGGCATTTGATTATAAACCAAATTAATAATTCCATCAAAGAATGAAGTTTTATTTAACAAGTCCTCTTTTCTACAAAATGATGTTGACCATCATTGATTACTTTCATTCCTTTTATTTTGTAGTAATTTAATTCCACATCAGCTTATTAGCTTCTCCATTAATTTTCCCTCAGTTTTTTGTGATGCTTACTGGCCTTAAGTTACCTGGGTCATCACAGGTAACTTTCAAAGGAATGGCACAATATTAGTGCTGATTCAAGATTTATCTTATTCCTCCAGATTTTTAAATACATAGCACTACACTAAAGATCTTTTGCTTAAGTTTCCTTCATCCCACTGCTTTCCTTAGCTGTATTAATTAGCTCCTTTGTAGTCCCAAGTATATGTATGACATAATATTTTATCCAATATAATACTTCAGTATCCTTGTTTTGTATCATTTTGCATGTCTTACTTTTTTGACTGCAGTTTCTAAATATAGAAAGTAATCAGAGCACTTCTCTGACCCCGGACAGTATCCAAGTGTGTGAATTCTTTTTTTTCTTACTGGCTAAAATGAGAATTAAGACGTTTCTAATTATTGTGGGTATCTTTTGTGCTACAAACTTAAAACTCTTGAAAGTGAATCCTGTTATTAGGGTAGACTGCATGGGTGTCACCAGATGGCACTGTTGCAAGTGTCTTGGTGATTCTTTTGTCTAGAGGAGACTATAAAAATAGACCTTAAACGACATATTATTTGTTATTTGTTTATTTTTCCCTTATTGTAGCATAGCCCAAATATATTGCAAGCTAAATAATTTCTCACAGGCATTGTAGTAGTCCAAAGGTTTTGCTTATGAACAAACTAAACATACAGTCAGACTACAAACCTTACAAGAACCAGGCAGCCTAAGCGGTGGCCAGGACTATGACGTCCTTCAATTGTCCAAAATGTTTTGGGAAAGTAAGAGTCATTCTTTGAAGGGTGAGAAGTTGAAGCAACTCCTACACAGCCTAGCAACATTTAAAGCATCCTGAACGACAAAACTATGAGAGGAAACATTCTGTTATTTGCTGCTCTGAGTCAGACAGAAAGGTAGGGGCATTTATGTTTTGTTACCTAGACTGAGAAGAAAAAGGGGGAGTGATAAAGTTATTTTAATGTAATGCAGCTTTGTATGAAGTTCTGAAAAAGTTCACAAGCCAATTTCAAATCTGACACACAGAGAAGAATGGCAAGACAGAGGACTGGCAAAGACAGTGACAGTAAAAGTATGTGACTGTCTAATGAAGCTTGTACAGCTCATACAGTAATTTGTTTATCAAACTACTCATTTTATGTAAATTAATATAAAGCATTAAATTTACAGAAATATGTGGAATACCTTTGCAAATGTGCATACTACTTTGGTGGGGTTTGCATTATGTGTTTCTTGTTAAACTATTTTCATGTGTTAGTAAAGCTGCCAATCTATGTCCACTTGTTCAGATCCTGTACACTTAAGCCTTTTTTGTTTATCTATTTGTTACTTAGTGCAAGAATTATGCCTGGTTATCTACATGTGAAATATACCTGCTTAATCTTTATTTTGCAACATACATGTTAGAAGTGTGGAGCTTAGAATCTGACACTTATTTAGCACCTGTAAACACCATTAAGCTACTTGACACTGAATGTGCGATAATGTTTTCTCAAAATAGCTGTTGGCATTCAACAGAATGAAGATAGGAAGTTTCATGGGAAATATCCCCATAGAACACCTGTCCAGGTGTAACATATCCCTGATATGTTACAACTGAGTGAAAATGTTATGTTACAAATGTAACAAAAAATAAATTATATCCATATTCATCAAAGTTCATAATCTTTGTATTGTATATGTCATATTCCCATAATGGTTTAAATTAGACTCACACTATGCCCAGCATAATTCCCTGAGGAAATCTTATTTGATACATTGTCACTCAGCAAATACTTGTTCTTACAAAATGGAACACAGGAATGATAATATATACATTTAACATAAGCTTCAAGTTTTAAAGTCATGTCCAGAATAATTGCCCTGTAAGCAGCATAGAGTGCTGTTTCTCTCACTAGAAGATGGAGGCCTACCCAATGCTGCCAGACTTGTACAAGTGTTTCCTAGAGTGCAAATGTTTAAGATGGAATGTTAAACAAATATTTTAATTGCTTCTGTAAGCCTATTCATAACCACTTCAAATCCAAGTTCACTGACTTACTATGCTCTCAGTGTGACTTTCCATTTTTAAGTAGGCAGCCAAGGTATACATCAGTGATTTTGCTACATCTCCTTTTGTAGATGATAATCTTTATACAAAGAAGTAAGAACTCTTATTAGAACACAGTGTCAAGCTATAAACAAAAAAGAAAAATCCCTTATTATTCACATCAGGAGCAAAGGCAGGGGGAATTACTACTTTTGGGGCCACATCAATTCAGGAGCATTTTAGGAGCTAATATCTCTTGCAACCCTGTGCTGTGAGTAGTAGGAGTCACCCTCTCTCTTACTAGGCACTGCCTAGAGTTTTATAGCTCTCCTGGATGTATCTCAAATTGCCAGTTTAAATGCATTGATGAATAAGGGCCTTCAGATAAAGGAACAAAGGTGTTTCAGATACTATGGAGATAAAAGCCACATATAAGTACTTAAATGGGTTCCTCGTGTTGTTTGTCTGTAACCGCATTTTTCCCTGTATCTCTTGCCAGAGATAATCATAGTCATCTTACTCTTTGTGTTCTTTAGTGGTCGTTTACATGCCACCCTCACTACACTTTTTACTCATTTATGTGCTTGCTGTGGCTGGGTTGAGGATAATATTTTCTGAGGCCACAGCTGAAATGCTAATCCATATAGTACTTCTGTCACCTCCAAGGTGGATTATTGTAATTCGTTTCTGGTGTCTACCTGATTGTAAAACTTCACAAGTTCTGTTTTACATAAAATGCTGCAGCTGACATGCTTATTCATCTTAAACCAAATTAGCATATCACTCTGGTCTTTTGATCCATGTTATGGCTGCCAGTTAGAGTAGTGCTTCCTTCCTATACGACCTGGCACGCATTGATGCATGATGATAGATTCTGACCACAAGAATTAACACAAGCATATAGTTTAGACAGTAAAATATTGTCTTGCTCTTTTTGTACACTTTAAATTACCTTTTTCTTTGCTTTATATTGATGTGTTAACACTTCTAATAGCTATGTTTAAGAATAATTAATATGCTCCTAGATATTAGGAATGGAAACGAACTCTTGAGGCATTCTAGTTGAAGTAATGTGTCCTCTAGCTGCAGAAAGTCATGTTGTAAAGTGCTCTTCTAAATAAGGCTTTTACCAGACAAACAGGACTCCACTGTTTTTTGTTTCCACTTTCAATATGAGTTATGGAACTATTTAAGCCTGTATGTGCATGAATTTGTATGGAATAACATGGTAAGGAAAGGAATTCACAAGCAGCTTTCCCCAGACTCTGTCTAGGGTTTCAAAGTCTTTAGCAATGTGAAGAATGAAGTTCAAATGTCATTTCCCCTAAAAATGAAGCATTTACATGGTAAATAGCACCACCAAAGCACAATATTGTTTCTATTTTATATCTGTAGGAAAACAATGTAAATTTTGCAGATGAGAATATAATCTAAAAAACTGTTATTTTAAGTGAATTTATTTAAGAAAGGTTGATGATAAGAAACTAATGACTTAAAGAGTGTTAGTGGATTATTTCATACCTATACATCCCATGAAAGCACACATCTTACTTCTGCTTTCGATTATATTTGTCTTGAATACATTCATTTTTCCTGTGTGAGTTACACAATAATTTCCAGGCACTTGAATAGCTCAGGATGGAGGTCTGTTTCCCTCATGCTAGAATCTGACTTTGCAGCTATTATCTTGGAGATTCACCTTGTCTAACTTCACATTTGCCATAATGAGGCCTACTACAAAGTTAGTTGCCTTGGGCATGTTTGTTTGTTAATTGAGAGATGCAATTTTGAGGTACAGTCTGACTTGGTTTAGACTACTGTTAATCTAATTATATTAATCTGCTAATTATCTAGATTAAGTTAGTTACAGCCTTTTATTATTGATCAGATTAATTCCATTCTCAGAGACACAACTACCATTATTCCTGTAGTATTTTTGCTGAGTGTGGTGGAACTGGTCATATGTACAAATGTTCACAGGCTGAGGACCTTATATTACAAATGTCTGAAAGTTACTTGTTTTGGAAAGTGTCAGTAAATCATAGTAACTAGAAGACATCAAAGGAAATTCTCAGCTATTATTATTATCTGATGGCTATTCAATACTTTCACCCTATGTACTAGTGAATTACACCTATATTAGGTAAGCCAAAGAATAAACTCTCAAAGCACAGTGCATGTATACATATGCTTATACACAATAAAAAATACATGTTACCAGTGTACATAGTACTGTGCATTTTTTATCCTAGTCTATAGACTGAAAAAACTGCAACACAGAGAGATGTAGTGGAGAACATGTAGTATTTACTTTTAGCAAAGAGAATTAAGCAAATATATTTTTTAGCAAGTACATTTCATATTACTTGTCTATTAATTTTTTTTATATACAGTTGTTTTTAAGGATGAAAACAGAGGAAGATGGAAAGAGTAAGAATCACACATACAGAAAATCGCAGACTGAAATTCCTGAAATGTCCAATGGAAACAGATGTATCTGGAAAACCATTCTGTATTTTGTCTTAAATAAGCACACATAAGTACCTGAATATACACCAGGTAATTAGATGGTTTTGTACTATTGCATAAATACTGTGATGCACTGAAACATCTAATATTTAACCTGTTTGCTGTAAATATTAAATCTTGATTTATTCATAGAGCTGCAATGAAATACAAACATGTATGCACACATATGTACCACCAATTATAAAAACTGATATACACAGTGGAATATTCTAATGGGTTGGTCTTCTGTTTATTCTCACTTTTTTTTCCCTCAGGCTCCATTTCTGCTATTGTACCACCTCAAGTGGATTTGAATTTGAAAGCATTGTCTAGTTTTGAATGTTAATGGATGTCATTGCACTATGGCTCTACAAGAAGGAAAAATATTACTATCAAATAAAAACACTACAATTTTTTGAAGAAAATGTTTTTAAATCACAGCTCTGATAAAAATAAGGATGTTTTCATTTTTGCACATGAAAATAATCTTGCTGCATAAATAAAGGAAATTTATTTATTTATGCAGAAAACATACTAAAGCGTGTTTAAATGTGCAAAGTAAAGTAATGGGATGAAATTATTATTGATTAGAAATGATAATTCATATTATGTTAACACCCTGAACAAGGTCAAGACCTATTCTGAGTTCTGCATAAAATGAAAGAAAATCATTCCAATGTTTCTTAACATTTGACTTATACTAGGAATGAGTATAAAACCTAATATCTAGTCAATAATCCAACCTCAGAGAAGATTCAGCTAAACCTTTTAAGAGAACTGCTTTTTGATCCAGCCTATTTATTTTAAATCTAGGACTCCTTTATTTGAGATTTTAGAAGAAGGCCATTTTTTATGGAGATTGCTGTGTAATAGATGAAATAATAGCAGTATTTGTTTACATAAGATTTGATAGAAAGGAAGCTGAGTTCACAGCAAAAATATCAGCAAGTTGCGTGCTATACTGTAAATCATGCTGCACACATTAAAAGCTCTCACATATCCAAATGATATTTGCCTGAAGTAGTTATTTTCAGAAACCAGGCACTGTGGAAGGATAGCACATAGGTCAGTAGTTTGTTTTTTCTTTTCTTTCTTTCAGCCAGCCTTTAATAATAGATCCTAAATTTTTGCATTTCAGGAGTTTGGGGTCTGGATATTTTAGTCCTTACTTTTATGACCACTTTTTATTCCAACAAACAGGCCCACTGGTGTATTTGAAATTATGTATGTTGTTATTGCTCATTTTAGAAAAGAGGTAAGGTTTATGCTGCTGGACCTTTCAAACATGAAAACTGAGCTGTAACATAAATCAGATTTGCTGGATGTTTTTCAAAAGTATGACAGGAAAGAAACTAGTAAGATTCAGCACAATGCTCACTGAGATGAGAGAAGTAACAATGATATGAGAACTTTGTATGCACCTTGGCATATATAGTGAATTAAAGCTAGAATGCTTAAGATGTTTTGCTCTGTTTATTTGCTAGTAAGAGCCCAGCAGCCAGTGGTTCAGTTATTCAATATATTAAATAAGAAGTTATGTAAGTATGGTTTTCCAGCGCTCTCTCTCTCTCTCTCTCTCCTTGATCTTTGAAGTGTGTCACTCTTTCATTTTGCCATTCAACAGCCTGACATGCAAAAGCTTTGTTCAGACAGTTTAATTTAATCACTGCCACTGGTTCAACAAGATGATAAAATCCCCTATGCTGTACAACATCCAACATCCAGCTCACTGTTATCTGATACTGTTTGAAGCTCCTCTCATGAATGTATGCTGATAACACAAGAACTCCAAACATGCCATAAACAATATATTAATACCCTTGATTGAATTCCATTAGAATAAGAACGAGATGAAGTTTAGGCCAGCCAAACAGGCCAATGTAATAAAATGTAATTTGGACTAATCTTTCCAAAGAATGCCTCCTGTTTGAAGCTGACAGTGTCCCTTCACAAGCAGAAGTAATTGCATGTTGAATACACTGGGAACTCCTTTGAATTCTGGCCTTTGTACTCTGTGCACCTTCCAGGTGTCTCCTGCAGTAGACAATCTACCCTTTTGTTTCAGTGGAGAGATGGCAGGACTGCAAATAATCAAATAGGCAGTGTGTGTTTTAATGAACTCTGGAGGACCGGATGGGATTCCTAGGAGGTTAAGACTAGAAACAGGGCTGTTTAAAGGCAAAAACAAAGAGAAGAACTTAATAGGTAACATTAGTTTGGGTATCTATTTCCTTAGACTGAATCAGGAAGTGGTAGGAAGCTATTTCAGCCAATGCATACCTACAGATACCAGAAAGCATACAGGTTATTCTGCCTTTGGAATAGATCTTCTTGTAACAGAGGAACAACACCAAAAACTAGTTCAGCCAGAGTTTTGAACTGGTTTATACTGGAATTTTGAGGGTGTGTAATTTGTGAAATTGATATGGTTTACATATAAAATATTTTCTTTGTTTTTTTTTAATTAAAAGCAATCTCTTAGATTATTTCAGAAGCAGTAAACTAAAAAAAAAGACAGCACTATGAATTTGTTCTGAATTTACAAATCTCTTTATTTGCAGTAATTGCTACTTTTTATTTTAAAATTGCCAGGCATTGACAAGATTCTTCCTGCCTTAGAAAGTGTATGAAAGGATTTTTTTTTTTTTATAAATTAAATGTTTAGAAGAGGAAATAGCTTGGCTTTGTTTTGCTCATTTTCTGTTTAGTACAGCTTGATCACTTCTAAATCTCAGGAACTATGGGATAAGGGCAGCCCAAATACAAGGTCATGAGAAACTGGGTGTCTGGACAGTAGTCACTGCAAAAGGGTAGCAAGTTTATCCATAGACTGGGGCTGTGAACATTTCTACTGAACTCAACAGTGCTTTACAATTTGGTCACTAGTTGCTTTTTTAATCCTTTTTGTCTGAAAAAAACCCACAGAATTGCATCATCATGGTTATGTATGATATGGGGTTTTGTCCCTTGTTCAAGAAACATTGAAATCCAGATGAGGAAGAGTGTGTTCCCACTGCATGAAGCTAAACTATTCAGTTTCAGTGTGGACTTTTCCCTACCAGAAATCACACTTCTGCCACAGGAGGTCTACCTTTTAGCCCAAATACAGAATTTTGGTTCTGCTGCTTGCAGAACTCTCTCACAGCTGGTGAATGCTGTTTCAAATGCACCTTACTCTGAAAATATAGGTTGGTACTATTTCCCCACTGAGACTTCATTTTTTCTACCATTTATTGAGCCCTTAGCTCCATTACTTGAATAACAAAATATCAACCGAGACCAATGAGACTGCTCTTGTGAAAATACTTGACCTAAACAGCAACATTCAAAAGCATCTCAACACCTTGAAAGCTTACTTCCTCTTAGTAGTTTGTACAGGCAGAGTAAATTAACTTATTTTTCTCTCTCGCTCTCCCATAACTGAGGAGAGGCAATATTGTCTTTGGCAGAAGAATAGCTTCAAGGTTGTTCTGTTTGTCTTAGCACAATTGTAACAGCACTTTCACCATTTCCCATTTTCTTTCCAGAAGGCTGCAAAATACTGCTACTTGACGAAAGGTAATAGCTGCAATCTTAATTTGGGGCAATTTGAAATAAATACAACTGGCATTGCACATTGGTAAACTGATGATGACAGAACTGTTTTCTATAATATTTTAGCTTCTTTTAGTCTATAATCTGCAAGCACATATGCTTAAAATCTGTGAAATCAGTTATGCCTCACTAGAGCTCCTTGTATTTTTGGAGAAATCGAGTGTTTAGGGGAAGCAAGTGTAATGTGTTTGCTGGATTAAGACCTTCAGCGCTGTGTTTTGGATGTTTGTGATATGCATGACATACATCAACAGCCATTAAAATATGTTTCAGGAAAGAATTCTAGAGATTGATTGTTTCTTCAAAAATGGCTCAAAAAATCAATCAGAAATATGCCTACTATGCACCAAGATCTAGTTTTCTTTTTTTAAAAATAAATTTTATCAATCCATTAAAGAGGAGACAAGTAAACAAAAATTAATTGTCATTTGTTCTATTTTATTAGTGTCACATGAGATTACAGCATATTATTGACTTTAAGGATATTTTACCCAAGGAGACTTGTTTTAACATGCAGAAATCAGGATCAATACTGGATATGTGTTAATTTTCATAAAAAGCTACAGGGCAATTTTTTTCATAAATCCCATTATACTTATAGTTCTACAAAAAAAATACCATTATGACCAAATGAGGACCTAGCTAAGATTTAATTATTAAAAAATGGATTATTATTTGCATTGTTGTTTACTTTCCCAGGTGTATTTTTTACTGACCAAATGTAATTTATGTGCTCACCCAGTTATAGAGCGAAGTTAGATTGCCTGCACAATTTTTGCTGACTTTGCTTCCTAAACTTGCTTTATCAATTCCTTTTTTCCTCCTTTTTTTCATTAGAGATCACATATAGTTTAAGAGCTGTAATCTGAAACCTTCCAGCTCTAGTGGGTACTTAAAAGACTCATTGATACACTTTGAAACGTAGTCAATTGAACAACATTAGCAGCAGCAGAAGCATCTAGCCATTAGGCTATTAGAATCATTTGCTGAGGCACTAAAATTAAATATAGGGACTCCAGTAATTCCCCAATTATATTGTGTTACTATAATGGCAGTGAAAACTATATTATTTTAGGCAGCTCAGCGCCACTATTGCAAGAATCAAGATGGTTTACATTTTCTGGATGTAGATATGTATTGGACAGGAGAGTTTGACATTAATTTAATTCCCTTTGCAGGCAGAATAGATCAACACCACAGACAAGATTCTAATTCTACCATTCAATAGCAGCTTTTCACAATCCCACATCTAATAAAATTTTGGTGGTTTTTCTCCCAGCATTTAAAATGACACATGTAGGTTGAAATACCCTCTAGAAAAAGATTACTATTGAGGAGGCATAGTAAATGGTGCAGAGGCAAGGGAAGGAAATTCTTTATGTCTGTTAGCTGGCTTCTACAGCTGTGACCCTTCTGATTCAGCCTACCACATGAAGCTTACATCTTCACAGATCCCTGCAGAGAGGGCTTCCAGGTCAGAGAATCTGATCCAGAATCATAAAAAAGAAAGATAAGGGAAGATCTGGTATAGGGGTAGGAGCCACCTATAAATGTTTCCTCTGTTTTGAATCGTTTACAATCCTCTATTGCAATAAGAGAGAAGGAAACTATTAGAAGTTCAGTCATTGTAAGTTACTTTTGTTTCCCAATATACACCAAAGCCAAATTATATTGAACTTGAGTGGTGCTAAAAGCCATATAAGCATGGCTGTATTGTGCTGTAGCAGAAATCCCCTTAGCCTGGTTCCAACACGGCCAACAGCGAGTGTCTAGAGCTAACACACCTTTTACTCATTTGCAAGTCAGGGACTTTTGGACATAATGGTCATATTTTAAAAATTGTTGGACTTCTATATTTTATTCTTTAGTTTGTCCATCTGCTTTTTGAATCCATGTAGCTACTAAGCATCCACACAATTCTTGTGGTTGAGTGATTTGACATGTATTATGAGAAAAAAAAAAGTCCTGTTTGACAGTGCAATCTGCTAATTTGATATAAGGCTCTTTACATCTTTTATTAAGAAGAGCAATGGGGGAGTGCTTTATTTCTCCATGGCACTCAGGAGTTATAGACCCTATAACATATCTTTTCCGTGCTGAAGTATCCTAGTTTTTTTAGAGATCCTCTGAATATGTAGAATTCTATACCTTCTTCTCTTTGTCATTCTTCTGGTTTTTAGTGCTACTAAAAAAGTGTATCCTTTTTGACACTGGGGTCCAGAACTACATGCACTATTCAGAATATGCATCCATTAGTGACTTAGCAATGTTTCAGTTTTGTTCATTCCATTCTGCAAGTCATGAGTCCAGAAGTTTATCCATGTTTTCCAGCTGTACAAGTTAGAGTAATAATTTTAGAATGTCTGTGTAAGGACCCAGATCGTGACAAAACAGCACTATTAGTAATGTCTAACATATATTTATCTGAGTATGAAGTGATGTTTTCATATCTGTAATATTGGATTTAGATGCTTACATATTTACAGACACTATCAGATTTTTTTCACCAGCTGTTCCTGAAATAAGAGATAGTGCTAGTTTAGATTTTATTTCAGTAAAAAAGAAAAACACCATAGAAATGGAGGGAAAAGCTGACTTGTATCTGTAGCTGGGTACCTTAATTTGAAAAAAGAGATGAACAATTTCATGTAAGATAATGAAATCAGCTATGTGTGGATTCAGACAGTCAAATCTACAGGAGATTTAGAATTTCCTTTAGTTAAAAATACAGAAATTGGAGTTTGTATACAAAGAACTTGGGGACACATGTAGGAAAATATCCCAGCCTGACAGGAAAGATTAGATATCTTGAAAACAATTTTAGGGATAATCAGAAAATGTAACTGAGATGTAAAAGAAATCTTCAAGGAAAGAAGCACAGAGGAGAAGTGAATTCTTAAAGCATAGGATCCATATTTTCAGTAGCACATACCTACCCCTGGGATAGCAGAAAGCTCAGCTTAACAACTCCTGTCATTCTATTTCTGTTTTCCTTTCCTTCCATTCTATTTCTGTTCCTTGGTTCTTTCACCACATTTTTGTCACTTTTTGTGGTGCCGTGTGAAAAAGGACTCCTCTTCTGACTAAAATAATAGATTGCTTTTACAGACATCTGAGAGCAAGGCATTACTTTTAATTTTTATTTACCTTGCATTACAGCTTGACATTACTTAATATTTTAATCTATCCTGAAACTGTGAATGGAAATGGGGAGTGGGAAAGCTACAAGGCAAGTCAGAATGCCATTCTGTTGCGATGCAGATGAGTGGTATGCTTTCTCTTGTTCGAAAATTTACAACAGCTCTGAGATTTCATGAAGTATGTAATCAACCTGTGGAACAAGGAAGCAATAGAAATGTCTGGATCAATGTTTCTGAGTTTAGTGAGGGATTTTGGAAAAAGATCATGGAGCTTTTCTGTCAGGAGAGAAATATTGCCCTTGTAGCAGACAGCTTTTGGTGGCACTTTACAGCTTTATTTTTCTTCTCTCCGTCATGCTGTAAAAATAATATTTCTTCCTGCAAACTCAACTCAAGCATTTTCTCTAGACAAAAGCTAGATTAGAAACCTTAAAAAGCAAAATGAAAATAATGCTTGGCTGCTAATTTTGATATACAATGTACAAATTATTTCCATCTGCCTTTAATGAGCTTGCCAAATCTTCAAGAGCAACCAATGCAAACCTTGGAATTATGAAATTAGTTCAGAATATATCAATGTATTGTGGTAACAGCAGTGGATTTTTCTTCACCAGCAGCAGAATCACATTGCCCATAGCATTTTCTGGACACAGTGCTCATGAACTAGATTGCTACTTCACAATCATGCACTATTAACTTTTGCTGTAAATGTGGTTTTGCCACTTGGTGATTGGATTAAAAAAAAGAGCTGGCAAGAATTTATTGAGGTTTTTGAACCCTGTAGAGAATAGTGAGTTTCCCTTCCACTAAAATTGGTTGATTGTGCATAGCTACAGCTGTAATAATTTTGTAATGATGTATAAAGCAACCATGAGAATCTACAAGAAGGTTTTTGATTCCATCGTGCCCCAAAGTAAATTGGTAGAGTCCCAGGCTCGTGCTGTCCACAGATAATATTACAATAGCACCAAGTAGCAAACTAAAGGCACACTACAATACAAAAGACCAGCAGGATGCTGGTAATTTCTGAACTTAGATGTGTATACATTTATTTTACTGTGAGATAGTTAGCATGATATATATATATTTAATAGAAACCAATAATGTTATTGTAAAAATCTGTTTGCCAATTGATTTTTGCAGAAGACATTGAAAGAGATTTTACTGTACAGTCATGGATAGCAGAAATAGACACACACACACAAAAGTATCTCGGATAAAAAAAGAAATGTTTCTGTGAAAGATGAAAGATTTGTGACATTTTCCCACTTTTACTTTTTGACTAGGTTTTTAAAATGTGGGAAAGGCAATACAGAGTAGTGGCTTCAGAGTTGGGTTAAAATGCTAGGAGAACCTGTATTTTAATCCAGGTTTCCTGCTGAGTAAGAGCAGTCAAGGTTTATTTCTCTGACAAACACGTGAAAAAAATGAAAATATTGGTATTATTTTTGTATTTTCTAAGTCTTAGCAGCCAAAGAGCAAGATTTAGAGTGTAATCTTCTAAAAGGTATTGTGTGACAGTGCTTTATCTGAATCAAGTTCTCCCTCTTTTATTCATTTTTGCAAACAGCCTAGTATGGGGCCTATATGAATCTGAGCTAAGAACAGAATTTTTATGTAGTGATAGAAACCATAACAGCTAAATGGTAGCCTGTTTCCAGATATGCAGCATTACTTAATAAAGTGCACAGTGAAAATGTCCTTAAAAATTCAATCTTAATCAACCTTCTGAGTTGTGTGGAATTGTATTGAGAATTAAATAGCATTAATGAAGGTAGAACTTAGTGGATTTTCACCTGCAGCCTTTGACTGTTACAAGTGACTGCATAAATAAGCTAAATGGGTGTGGGGTCTGGGCTTAAACATAGTCCAGAATCACCCATGTTGTCCACTTGTCCAAGAAGGGAATCATACCAACTCACTCCCTATCTCTAATGATATCTGGGCAGAGTTCTGCATGAGCCAAGGGCTCTTCTCACTAAGTAGAGACAAGGTTACTTTGTTTGAAGGCCAATGGATTTTAGTTGTATAGATGCAAAAAGCAGCATGCCTCTTGCCTACAGGGCCAAGTAATTTGTCCTATCCTATGTTATGTACTTCTGTGGATGTAATCATGGGTGTTTCTCTTGACTGCTGATAGCAGAAGGGGAATAACTGGAAGACACAGCTTGTGCATAGGCAAAATATGCTACTGCACAAACCTCTTGACTGGCTGCTGTCAGATTGAAGTGACTTAAAGGCCAAGATCCCTCTTCTGTGCCAATATGTACATCTACACCTGACGTAATCACCTTAGCTTCTTTTGTACTCAGTGGAAATAAATAGGCATGTCTAATGGTGTAAGATACATATTTCAGGATGGACGCTTTTTATTTGTCATGTCATCTAGTGACAGATCAACCCACAGAAGAGCTCATGTGCGACACTGCTCCTTTGGAGGGTCTGGAAAATCTGCTGAGTTGGGAGAGTGGTCCATGCGTGATTACTTGGCTTCCTTTAACTGTTAGAAGATGTAAGAATTTGTTCATCCACCAGTCCCAACAGCATGAGCTTCTTTGCCTATACGTAAATAATGGAATAATTGGTTTCATCTCTTTATTTGGAGTATGTGTCAGTACAGATTCTGTATTCAGTCAATTAAATCACATGCCCAATTGTTGTAGCACACTATTAAATGTTGAGAGAAAAGGAAATTAAGTAACACCACCCTTCTTAATAATCTATAAGCCCACCTAACCTTAATGCTGGATTTGAGTAGGATGCTATGTGTTAGGCAGATTTAATGCAGTGAAGGATTTACACTTGACTGCTGCTAAAGCAAGTTAGTGCTAAACAGACGTGGGCAGGGTGGGGCAGATTAGGTGAACCCTTCATGGCCAGGAGAAACTCATCTAGAGAGAGAGCTAAGGCAGTTCCAGCCTGATTCTTTTTAATGTCACAGTTCATTTGCAGAACCATAACTGGAATCAAGAATTAAAAAGCCTTGTATAAAAGTCAGTAACATTAAACCTTTAAGACTCATGTTTCATGTGTCATAAAAAGTCTATGAAAGGATTTTATATTCTGTACAGTGTTTTAGCACTTTCAATCATTTTTTTTCCAACATAACTTTTGTGAACACTTTTATAGCCTCTAAATGAAAAACTAAACTATGTGTCATTCAAAAAAAGGTTTTATGGATCACAGAATTTAATATAAGTTCTGCACCATAACAAGGAACTGATAAACCTATATTAGAATTAATTTAAAATGTTGGAAACTGTTTTAGAAGATCGTGCATCACACATTGTGGTAAACAACACTAGTGAGTTAAAAAAAATTGTTGTGCACCCATACTCTTTGAAAGTGAACTGCAATGACTTAAAATAACAGAAATGTTAGTGGTTAAAAATTATGCTCATGCCATATATATTAAAATCATAAATTTTCATATAAATGAAAATGTTTTCCATAAGTAGAATAGAATCAAGTCTAAAAGAACCATTAAAGGTACGTGATAAAAAAAACAGGTTGAAACTGTTTCCAAGAAAATACAATACAATATAAGGTGTAATCTTTCTCCAAGGAAAAGACTGTTACTCCCCAGTGTCATTAACATTTATGAATTAAGGGTTCTTTATGAAATGGCAAAATTAAAATCATATTCTTCAAGTGCTAACCCTATAATATACATCTGTTTTACACTAATGAGGAATCTCTTTCTTTAATACATGAAGGTTACATGCTGGTATCAAAGAATGAAGGTATCATAGGAAATATACATAAAAGTAACAATTTGCACATTTCATCATCTGCAAAATGCTGCACAGCAATTTTCCAAAGACTTGTGAGGTAGGTAAGTATAATCTGCCCAACATACAGACTGTGAAATCTCATTGGTTTTTGTTTCTCATGCTGTTTCTGTTCAGGCCTATTTATTCCTGCTGCAAGAGGGCCAAAGGGGACCTCTCTACAATGCCTTCTGTTCAGAGGGTCTTTCTCTTCTGGGACTATTTTTCTGCCATTGACCATGACCATAACACCATAGAACCAGACCAGTAATAACAATACATTATGAGTGACAACAAAGAAGTGCATATAATTAAGCATCAAATTTATTCCTTCTAGCTTTAGCTGTTTAAGAGCTAGTCATTGGGGCTTCATTTGTGGTTAATGAGGAAGCTGTTGCTCATTAGGGATGAAAGTGAGCCTGTTCATTCACCATTCCTGCCTGGAGTGTGGAGTTCTGGATATTTCCAGCAGCAGACAGTCTATTTGAAGGCCATTATTTGTGTGTGATGGACAGTTCTGTCTTGGCTAACTCTTACCAAAGAAATAGGAAGTGTGAAAGTCACCTGGAGACTCTTATCTAAACGTATATGCCTGAATTGCAGACATCTGTATGTAAGCTAAGTGTTTAAGCTCACAGTATAGTCAGTTGCCCCATTCATGAACCATGAATACATGCTCAGCTCTGTTTCAGGTGAGACCTTCTGAAGTAGCAGTGTGAATTTCAGTGGGATGCTCCAGAGTGACTTGGGTGGTACTAGAATCTGCCACATATGCAATTGAGTGTAATTGGAACTTACATACCTAGCTTTCAAGTAGATACCTACACTGGATGTGGCTAAATTTAAGTGAGCAAATCTGAAGCAAAATCCTACTCCATCCCACCATATGTCAGTGGAAGGAAGATCAGCCATACAAGGAGGACCATACTAGAAGACCAGGAACATGTGCCACACTGTTAGTGCTGCATGATGGTGATCATAGTACAACAACAAACGATTCATTGATTCAATAAGACATCTCCTCTAGTTAAGTGTTAGTTCCTTTTAGTTTAGTTAAATTAGTTATCAGTAGAGTTACTGATATGATAGGACATATCTTTTCTCATGCTGACATGATCTGCCCTATTCCCAAGTTTCTTTTTGCTATATTTGAGAAGGTCAGGGACACTTCTTATTTTTTATTATTTCTATAAAGCACAGTTTGATGATTTTGCCACTCACATAGCTTGTAACTGGTTCACTGCCTTCACATTTCAAAGATAGGAATGGTAGGCATGAATTGGTTGAGAGAAGAAAGCAGCAAGTATATGTACTGCTTGTCCTTGGCTTTGCTGTCTACCTGTGCAGACTGTGAAAAAGTAGTAAATCAGCTCACATATTATCTTTGTCAAACTTTGCGATGGAGCCACGTGCATTTTTGTGCTTGTCCTATGCTTTTACATTCTGCTGTGCGCCCAAGGAGTCTCAGGTCCAGCCATCACAGTACACAAATGCTGGTGTG
This sequence comes from Galbula dea, assembly GCA_013399015.1. Lineage (NCBI taxonomy): Eukaryota > Metazoa > Chordata > Aves > Piciformes > Galbulidae > Galbula > Galbula dea. The sequence goes on from VWZX01004970.1 coordinate 93,461, forward strand.
TATTTCACATTTTGGTCTACCTTTCCTTCCATTTACATCATATTCTACTAGTTATTTCTGCTAAGGAAATACCTATTGAATTTAACCACTCAGTACCTCTTATATTAAACTGTTAAGCATGTGCTTAAATTGAAACATATGTCATATGCCTATGACTTTCCTGTTCAGTGAGGTATTTAAACACATGTTTAAATTTTGGGCCTAAAGAGTGCTCTTAAAGGCTTTACTGAATTTGTGCCTAAATGAACTATTTAGCTAGTTACAGCTTCTTGCTTTGTTTACTCCACATCAATACCAATAATTTCAATTTGCCATGTCTAACTTCTGCTAGATAGTTTTAATTCACAGGCATTTCTTTGGATTTGAACTGACTTTAAAAGAAATAGCCTTGTGGTTTTATGAATCTTCTAGGTAATTTAAACAACAGGCTCGTTGACAATTTGTTTCTTCCCTCAAAAGTCAACCTTGTAACTTGTATAACTTGCCTAACCTTAGCAATACTTTCTAAATTACTTGTACACACGTCAGCTTTCCTACATGTTTTGACAAATGACACATTTCCTTTGGTGCTTCTTTGTGGGTAACAGCGTGTGAGGATATGGTAGTGGCAAAATTTATTACGGTTATTTTGTAGTTGATATTAAAGAACATGATGTATTATATCAGGTGTCTGACCTTTAAAGATCTTAGGACCCAATTCATTACAACATAAAATTTACATATTATTCAACATTCTACAGTCGTTTTATGAAGAAGTCATGATGCATACGTACATGAGATGTAAGGCAGACTACTATCTCTACACACTGAAGACACAGAAATTGAAGACAATGTGAAATAAGAAATATTGTAGGTAGGAAAAGATTGACTTTTTTAACCCATGAAATAGATTACTCTGACTGCAGCTTTTTGTACAAAGTCTTAGGAAAAATAAATGGAGCAGACAGAGGCAATGCTGCATTGGATATGAGTGGTATTTCTGTGTCTTTTATAAATCCTGACAAGACCTACCTGTCTCTGTTCCTGTGCTTGATGAAGTTTTCCACTGATCTGATATATGAAGAGTCAGCATGGGGGATTTCATCAGTAAGAAACTGATAAGTTTTTCTATGCATTATGTTTGCATATACTCAGCTGGAACCCACTCTGAACACTATACCAGCATTCCTACCTTTTGTGCTCTGCTCTACTATTCTGATTTTGGAGGTATGGACATGCATTCTTTGCCACAGAAGATAACAGCAGCTTCAGTGTACCACTTCCTATAGCTGAAACACCTCAGGTGTGCACCTGGTTGTTGTGCAGTCTGCTGTGGTTATTTGGAGATGCGTCAGGTGTTCAGACCAGCAGAACTGATCTTGCTTTTATTCCACATCTGTGCCAGTGCTCTAAGATCTTGCTGTTCGAAAGTAACCTATCATTTTATACCTGCTAAAGTACAAAGGCAACATACGGAGTTTGCTAAGACACCTGACACAACAATGGTAAATTTTCAAAGCTGCAAACCCATGTAAAGGAGTGATAATGACAAATAAACAGCACACTTTTACTTTGTTAGAAGTTGGATAGCTCTTTCACTCCAAACATTCAGGTGTAATCTCCTCTCAAGGCTGTGTTTGCTTTTCTACTGATGTTTGTGACTTTGTTGGTGTTTATGGCATGTTGAGGCAGCCTTTTTCGAAGCACCAATGTTCAGTGTTAGTGTCAATATCATACACTCAACATGATTTTCACTTGAAGAAGGCTGGGTAAATTAAACACTTTGCTTTTTTTTTATTCTAATGGTCAGACTCTGGTTGTGGAATCTGATGCTTATATTTAGGTAGTCAGAATTGCCTTCTGGAGTTCCAGAACCATCTGCTTCTTTCCATTAGCTAGACAGATAGAAGAAATACTTATGATTAGACTGATTTACTAGACCCTCCAAAAATTGAATTCAAGCTTACTGATCTAGCCATGTTGTGAACTGCCTTATCTAAAGGTCACTGATGATATAGTCTTTAGCAAAGAGTTGGACCAAAGCTTTGAATTTGGACTGATTCTCTGTGGATCGAAAATTCCACCCTCTGTTACAATATGGAATATGGGTTCCTTTATTGTTATCACAAAATGTGACAATGCAGGCAGCAATGTGCATAAGAGATGACAAGGACAGCTGAGACAAGGACATGCCCTGCCAGAGTTAAGCAGGGTTTTACTTCCAAAACTAATGTTGAAAGGATGTGACTGAACTACTTTAAGAAGCTATATAGACTGACATAAGGATAGAATGATGGTTTAATTTACCCCCACTGTACATAAGCATTATAGTTATAATGTATAATATAGTAGTTAAGAGAGTGAACCTGAACACTGGGCATTTATCAGATTTTTATGAAGGATTCTGCTCTTTGTTTATTTTTTTACAGGAAAAAATAAGTTATACTGGGAGGGATTTATTTTACCTTAAGTTGGCCTTCTAAATGCTGAGTGTAACTAGGCAAGTCTAGGATCTCTCTGTAGTCAGTGGGAAAAGTGGTACCTCCTCTCTTATCCCATTTATCCTTACAGAGGTTTAGTGAGGTTTAGTGATTCAGCCAATCTCCTTATTGTCAACCAAGATGCCTGACAATCAGCTCAGGGCTAACTTCTAGGTGGTTCAAGTTTGATGAAATAATCCCATGCATAGTGGCCAAGATAAGAGACTGCAAAATAAAGAAGAGAAGGTGTCATGGTTAAGGGATCTGAATGCAACCATAGGGAATTTTACTTTATTTGTGCATCTGTCAGGGAATTCCTGTGGGATACTTGGCAAGTCACTGAACAGGTGGTCAATAATTGTGTGTTTCTTGTGTTATGGGTGTCTGGAGTCTGATTTACAGAAGCAATAAACACTCACAACTGAAATTGAAGTAAATTGTAATTTTATTGTAGAATGCTACTTGCTCAAACATACTTGATCCTGTTGTTCTTAAACTGAACATCCCAAACTAGTGAATACATTGGGCCCGACATTCTTTGTGCCATTATTCCCAACTGTAAAATGGGAATAATGACACTCATCTCCCAGATGTGTTATGAAAGTGAACTCACTATGGTCTAGGAAATATTTAGGAAAGTTTTACAAAGAAGCCCTTGGGGAAATTAATAATTCTGTACTCAGAGCAGCATTTGAATGGTACGTAGTAAGACCTTGGGCTATACACTGAACAGTGAGGAGGCAACAATACTGAATATCCATTTGTTAACAGAGCATCAGCTTTAATATGAATTGAATGAAACAAAGGAAAAAATAGAATATGATGATGCTAGTTTATTATACATATTTATTCTTAAATTATATGCACTGGGGAAAATTAGAGTTCTCAGAGGTAATCTTAATTTTGATGTTTCACAGTCTTTGAGTGATATAATTTTTTGAAGTTCTTCTACCACATTCTGGTTTATTTTTAAGACAATAGACAAACAAACAAACAAAAAATCCCAACCAGAATTGCCATTTTGTCATATGAACAGCCATTGATGGTAAACATCAACCACAAAAATATTAGCCACTTGACTTTAACAGGTAGGAATACCAGATTACTCTGTTTGTTTTGTTAGCTCACTAGGTTCATCTTTGTCGATGAATACATCAACGGTTATGTGGGGCATTCAAATAAAGATAGTTTCACAATGCAGGTGTCTTGTAGGGACAATGTGGTAGATTTCATAGATATTGACTCTCAGCAGACTGAGGAGTATTGGTTTTCCTTCCAGTCTCTAGAAGGAGTGTACTTCTGGGCACAAACTGTGCTTGTGTTCACCCCTAGTCTGGATTTACACTGGCCTCTTCCTCCATGCAGCACTCTTCTGCATAATTTTACCACTTGCTTCCCCTCAAGCTTGTCAACAAGTTTAGTGAACTCCATTTTCCACCTTCCAGCTTTTTGTCAAAACTCTTCTCTCAAACTGCCTGCAGACATGTGTCCAGCTCCAATCACTTCTCCAGATATGTTTTCACATAGTCATCCCATTTGTCTCCTTGTTTCCTTCCAACAGAAGTATAACTGCAGTGCAGACACCTACATCTACATAACCTGAATTCCAATTTCAGTGGCAAGGAAAGACTTCTCAGCTGTCTTGGAGCATGTCTGGCATGGACAGACTCTCTCAGGAATTAAACTGACAAATCTTACTCTCTTGTAAGCATTTTTGGCATAGTTTCAGAGATTTGTAATTTACTTAGATTTGAGAAAGGCTTACAGGGGGCAAAAGTCCTTGCTCTGACAGTAAACTGGAGTTTAACTGCAATTAAATTCCCCTGCCGCTGTAAATGTCCATAGAAACATCTGTTTGGGATGGGGCTCCTCCTGCCACTGCAAAATCGCCATGCCATGTCCCAGCAGGCTGTGTCTTACAGTCCCAAATAACTTCCCCAGCCCATGACAGGTGATGAGAAGGGCCCTGGTGCCATCCAAGACCCACACAGTCCTCCTGTCCCTTGCAGGCATGGATTTCTGATGTTCTTTAAGAACATTTGTCTCAGTTAAAGACAACGAGTTTCCTCATGGCTGCCTAGAGTTGTGCTTCTGCATGTGAAGGACATGATCTGAAAGGTGAGGAATAAACTGCAGTGAGTGCCAGAAGCAGATACTTGAGAGAAAATGTTTCACTCTAAAATATTAATTTTGTTTTTACAAGCAAAATAGTGTATTGAACGGAGAAGTTCTGGGTGTCCTTCTTAATAGATAGTACCACCAAGCCATTTCCTCAGGAAGTTATGCTCCTAATCAGTACTTTTAAAATTATTTTATATCCTTCAATGAAAGATGCTAAGTATGCTTTATGCAAATGATCATTTGTTTAAAAATATCAGCACTAACCCTATGAAAATGATCCCAGACAACACAAATACATACCCTCTATACTTCTGTTGATCTTTGCAACTAGAATATTCAACACTTTATTTTTTTCAGTTTTATAATCTTTAAGTTTGAAAGAAAAATAATGAACACCTAAATGACAAGGAAATTAAATTAATAGCCATTTAAGCACAAGAAAATACAAACTATTACAACAGGTCTTATTGAAATAATATAAACTTGTTGAAAAGTTCACAGTGCAAGTTTGCAAGATATTTTAGTAGAACATATAAGCACTATACAAAATCTACTGATAATACAAGACATTATTTTCTGTAACCAGAGGGATAAATTGTCAGGCAGAACCCATTTCAGGTTTTGATACATTAGTTCTGGTGTGAGTACAGTGTATGAGCAGGCATTTTATAGATGAAATTTCCATTTTTTTTCCTATTATAGATTTTCATGATCTAAAGAACTTTGCTTGCAAAGACCTACTCACAACTTGCATTTCTGTAACCTTCATCGGAGACAGGAAGGTGTTTCTCTGCACCTAGCTGATAGCCATATTGTGAACATAAAGAAGGGCCACCCAAGATGCTTTGTCTCCCTAGAAAATGTTGACTGTTACTCTAATTTCACTTCATTCAGATTAACATTAGTGTAACAGTTCTATTTCAGAGCATTGTCTGTGACTGGATAGAAACATCCAACAAAAAATAATAACAATTTTTAAAAAATCCTGTGAAACCAAGGCAGAGAAAATAAACTGTTATGAAAAATAAATGGGAAACAAGTTTCCTTTCTGAGAGAAGGATTGATGAAATGACATGAATGTGAACCCTTTATTCAGCTGCTGGCTGCACCTGCCTAAGACAGACCTTGAAATTTATGTCCCTTTATGAGTAATGAAAATACTTTTTGTTGTTGTAATACCCCATCAGCTTGGGATACTGCATGAATTTTCAAGGATATCCTTTGATCTGGATTAATCCTGCTGTGGCAGGGGGGTTGGACTAGATGATCTTTCGAGGTCCCTTCCAACTCCTAACATTCTGTGATTCTGTGTGATTCTCCTCATCAACCTGTGACTCATCTGCATGCCACAAAGAGGATCTCCCTCCTCAACAGAATGACATTCCTTTGGTGCTGGCCCTGGAACGTGGATCCTTGTGTCAGTGAAAGTCTCTTGCTGCCTGGATTTAACAGCGGGATCTGGCCTGGATAAGCATGCACAAAACTCACAAAACTTCCTGCAACTTCAGGTAGGTGCTGAGCCAGATTCCTTGGCTATGAACAGGTTTAACTTCTGTGTCCTAAAATGAAATGATTAAATAAATACACAAAAAGGCCCTGAAGTTCAAAATTAACAAAAAAATGGAAAAATTAGAAAGTTATTTCTCAGCATTGGCAGCTCTTGGGATTTTTAATCATTGTTTTATCGCAGCAGTATTTAAGGAAATCTTCTTTCACATAGTTACTTTGAAATTCTGAGTGTATGGAGGAAATAATCCTAGCTTTTCTGAGTCACTGGTTCCTTTTTTTTCTCCACTACTAGGAAAAACAAAGACAGCAGTTTGGGTGCTCTGTGTGTGTCTGTGCATGTGCATGTGAAAAGTGAAGTCCTCAAGAAAAAAACCCAAATACCCATTACTTTAGCCTTAGTTAAAAAAAAAAAAAAGAAGTTTAAAAGTATCAACTATTACTGTTCCAGCTGATAATTTCAATAAAGGTCTCTTCTCCAGAAATGAAAGAAGAGGCTTTTATGGTCCCACATTGTACAGGATAACAGTTCTAGAAACTGGGAGAGAAAGGAAGGCTATTAGAGAGGAAATACAAACTGAGTAAAACTTAAATTTAACAGAAACATGTGGAAAGAAGCTGGAGGAGAGAGAATTGGTCCAGAAAACAATTTTGATAAAAATGTCTTTGGAAGCTGCTAATAATGAAGTGTAAAACATGCTGTGGCTGTAGGTTTCTTGGGGTCTGTTAGCAGTAGCAGAGCACACTGCTGCAGAAGCCGACAGAGTTGAATGTGGCTGCTGGCAGACTGCCCTTGCCTCGCACCTCACTGCATTCTGTTTTGATGGGTGCAGGGTGGCCGTGTGGAGGGGAAGGCAGGAAGATTACATGGGGGGAAAGACTAAGTACAGGCTGATGTGCTAAAAGTTCAAAACTTCTTCTGGGATCAGCTGTCACTGGGAATTCAGAGAGTCAGAGAATGTCAGAGAGTGTGGAGAGGAGAGTGATGTTACTATCTGGTGTGCTGGGTGGGAAGAGGACCAGCTTCTCACAGAGAACAAGTGCATTGTGTGAAACACTCGAGCGCTTGTTTGGTCCCAGAAGTTTAACAAAGCAGTATGACTTCATGGGAGTTAGTACCTTATTGCGTGAGAATATTTGAGGGAAAATATAGCTGTAAAAATGGGAGCTATAGAATAAAAGCAAATAATGTGGGAATGATATGGTGTGAGATAACCACTGTGTTTCTAACCCACATCACAAACTGGCCTTGTCTCGCAGCCGCTGTGTTTCCATGTCCCATTGTCTAATTACAGCAAGTTTGTTTTGACTGAGTACCAGTGATTGATTCCCTTATTACTTTCCCTTTTGTTAGAAAGCCTGTGAATCTGTGTTGCAGTTTGTATCTAAGTGGGAGTTTCTTGCTTGTTGTTTTTTTCCTTGAGAGTTCCAGCTACACGTTTGAGACTCGATAAAAATAAAACAAAGGCTAGGGAAAAAAAAAAATAAGGCGAATATTATTTTAGATTCCTTTCCTGCTGGGAAGTGGTAACTGGCTGCTGGGAGCCGCGGCTGTGCTGGTGGAGAGGCAGCCTGCCTCAGCAGAGGGTGCTGTCTTCTCACGCTAGCGCTAGCTGAACTAGAAGGTCACTCAGCCTATTGATAAATCACTGCGCCGTGATTCCTAACTGACAGCTCAAACTAACATCAAGCTGGATGAGAGAGAACAAAAGGCCATCAAGCAGCCATTTTCTTGACACTTTTATTCAATCACCAGCAGATTGCTTACGACAGCAATAGCAGCTGTTTTGTCTTCATCTTTCCACATTTGATAAAAGGTGTCAACTCAAATTTTTGTAAATAATTCACTTACCCCTACTGCACACACCAGCACTGTTCAGCATATGTATTCTGTGTGAGCAGATCACTGAGGCAGGTCAGGGCTCAATGATATCAGCTGAAGGTCATCTGTGATCTAAACGGAAGCACTGATAAAGCTACAGTCCCTCAAGGTCAAAGATAAGAACTACATTGAGATATTTGTAATGTGGACAAAAGGTTAAACAATAGGGAGAAAAGCATGGTATTGTTTCAGTTAACACACTAATGATTTTTCTATTGTTCTTTAGGAAACACCGTTCCAGCAGATCAGATGGTTAACCCTTTATGAGTAAGGCATATATTCAAGTGCTGGATGTGAGCAATTAGAGAATATCACTTCCTGAAGTTGGTAAAGTTAGGTAGTAGCTCACAGCATTAATATGCTGCTGCTAATACCTCTGAGCTGCCAAAGAGAGCAACTGCAAATTTTATTGCAGTCATTGAAAAAAAAAATGTGGATACTGTATCAAACAACAATGGTTAAAATTGTTATTGCATTTAAGTAAAATACAGCTTACCTTGAAGTTCTTCTTAAAATAAATTTCAATCCCAGACATGAGGAGAATTAGAAAATGTGCCTAACATTTCCTGTTGTAACAGCTTCATTTACTTTAAAGGCTTAGAGAAACTTAATAGAGAGATCTTTGAATTATTGCAATACGACACTCTATCTGATGTTGGTGGTAGCCAAAGCACTGAGATTAAAAATGATACATTCTTCAATACTAGGTTGGGGGGGTTTTTTCACCCCGTTATATTACTCAGAAAATAAATCTAAACAACAAATAGTCACTGTTTATCACTATTTGGTTTATACTTTCTAATAGCCAAAGTATATGTGCATTTGAGATTCTGTCTGTGCTCAAACAGCAGGGAATTTATTGCATGCAATTGATATACATGAAGATCACAGAACAGTTGCCTTACATTTTCCTGTTCTTTCTGCCTCGGTGTTATAGTAACAGCAACTTTCCTCATTCCAGTGTACTTGTGATAGTGAAATAACAAGATCTGATTAAAAGAAGGTCTATTTTATTTTTAGCTAAGCCAGACGGTATGGGAATACTTTCTTACTGAAAGCAGGAATCCTGTCTGCATCAATATAATTCCTTACCTGCCGAGTTTTATATCAACTAACAGAAACAGTCTCAATTGGAACTTAGCAAATTATTTTCAGCAACTCATTTCACTTGTGGACATTGCCCTGTGTTGTTCTTGAGGAATACTTACATTGCAATTTCTGCAGAGATACTTTTTTTCAACTTGCTTAATATCCTTGGTGATTTGGAAAGTCTTAGTGAATCAATTAAGAAAGGGTTTTGGTGAATTTATAACTTAAAAATATTGTGTTTTATGGCACAGTCTGGCCAAGTAGGTCACATGGAATTGTTTCCCTCTGTTGGTTGCTGTGTCCTAGAAGCAAAAAGATGGCTTGAAAAAAATGCTAGGGTTTTGAATCTCTTACCAAGTATGCAAGTTTAAAAACTTCAGAAAACTTTCCATTTTTGGTCTTGTTACAATCTTGCTTAAAATGTCATTCTTACAAGAAAGTTGACTACTAAAAATGAGTGTCTGTCTGAAGAATTATTCTTTCATCACAAAGCCATTGCTGGTGAATACATGTTCGTAGCATTAAAGGGTGCTGCTTTGTTATTTAATGTTATTGTGGAAAAGCACCAGTAAAGATTTGTGGGGACAGTGATAATTTGTTTGAACTTTTATTATGTTATGTAAAGGCAATCAATGTATTCCATACACCAGTTTACATACTCTGCATTTACCAGTCTGTGGCTCCTGACACATAGTAACTGTATAGAATAGTTTGTGCACTTTAGATGTTTGCATCTGTAATATTATCTTAAACCTCCTCTTCCTCAAGTATTAACACAGGTAAACCTGCATTAGTTTTATTAACTCGCATTTACAGTCCATGAACATATAAGAGGCATGTATCTATAAGAAGTATAATCACACTATATATAATTTTCTAAATATTACGAAACTGCAGTCAGCATGAGTAACTACATCAGAAATCATCTTCCTGTCCAAGATCAGTTCATTGCTTACACCTCGTCTTGACCAGCACCTGCCAGTCTCCCTGGAATTTCACATGCCATATATGTGTTATATATAATCTCAGAGAAAAAAATACAGGAATAATTTTAAGATCTGAAGCTAGTTTCATAGTTTGCATAAACTAACTTATGTTATTTAAAGGTAAAGGAAGAGAATGAAGATCTGTTATTGTATCTTGGCCCTCAGTATAAGGTGAGACACCGGAACAGATAGCGTGTAGCGAAATGGCAAGGGAACATAGGAGTGCTGAACAGTGAAGGAAAGAAACATGTAAGGAGCAAAGACACCAAAATGGGCATGGGAGGGGCTATGGGACATGGTGAATGACCACAGGCAACTGAAGCTCTGATCAAAACAGAGTAGGGCACAGCAGAGGACGTAGTAAGATGGAATCTTCTTTCCTTGTATTGAACCCTTCTTTCTAAATCTAAAACTATAGGCACTTAAAAAGAATTGCCAGGTATTGTTAATTTATTGCGAGTAATGTGATTTTGGCCATGATTGTGGGAGCATTTGTGATAATTGATTCTGAAGAAAATGCCTATTTCTCATCCCTTAACTTGCACCAAGGTTAAGACTTGCACTGAGCTCCAAGCCAAGAGATCTTTTACTTGATTCTATGTCCTCCATAATCTTTATTCTTAAATATCTCTCTAGGTAGCTATTGCTCACTCATTTGCCAAATAAGAAAAATAAGAGCTTGACAATGTCACTGAATTAAATTTACCAACAGAATGTGTGCTGTGCTTAATATCAAAAGGAACTAAACCAAGTGCTTATGTAGCACATGCTGTTTGAACATTTTTGTTAAGAGTGGATCACAGTGCCAAAGAGCAACATCAGCTCTCATGATTTTAAATCAAGAACTTGAAGTTTTATCCTTACAGAAGGTCAAGCTTGCCTATGATGTCTTCAATCCTTAGTTCTCAATTTGTTTCCAAAAGAAAAAAATGTCCCACATTCATTCTGCTGCCTTTTAAATATTCTTGCAAGAGAATTCTGGTTTGTGTCTGTCCAAGGCCAGAAAAAAAAGGTAAATTTTAGATATTTTTGGGACTGCTCTCTGGCATAAAGTCTAACTGACAAAGAATCCTTGCCCTCCAAAACAGGGTAGCCACATGTAAATTGCTACTGGTTGTTCATGGTGCTTGGCACTTACCAGTTCCTAAATGATGCCAGGGAATGTCTTAAAGATGTTGGGCCTGGACCAAAACCACTGAAAAATCCATTCTGATGGTTCAGTAATGTGAAGAACCAAAATCCAGAGGTTGGGAATATTTCTAGGCAGCAACAATTTCCAAGAAAGCACAGCAGACTGCTGCTCTCCTTAGCCCTCCGCGCAGTTACAGTGCCTCTCAAAACTGAAAATGTAAAATCTTCTATGACTACAAAAATGTTTTGGTGTGCTAGTGTACCAAAACATACAGAAGTTAATACAAAGTTCTGCAAAATTAGCTGAACTTTTGACTTGCAATATGGACTTAGGAAGCAATCTAGGCTAATATTTTTTTGGAATGCTTGTTTAACTACTTCATGGGAGTGAATTCTTTAGGAAGAGGTTGAAATATTTAATTGTAGAACATGTCTGGGATTGAGACAAGGTAGGCAAGAGATATTACCTTTGTGTCCAGGAGGTGCACATCCTTGCCTGAGTGCTCAATAAAGGTCAAAAATTGGATTAATATGTTTATCTTTCCAGAAAACAAGCTTTGTTCTAGAAGGCATAACATTAGTGCTTACCAGGCTGCCCTAGGGAGCTACTAACGAAGTACAAAGATTTCTACCTATAGGTCACTGATTTTAATCCAACCCAGCTCAGAGAAGACTAATTTTTCTTATGAATGCCTTCTGGCTTATGTGTAAATTAAGTGGGTTTTCCAGATAGTGAGACATACTTACAACATTCTAATCTGAAGCATGATTGTCCTGCATAATAGATGCTTTAAAATTTTTCCAAGTGGCTTCTACATCAAACCTATAACTTTTGGACAGCTAATGATATTTTCAGAAAGCATCTAATTTAAATGTAAAGCTTTTAAGTGATACTGTGTCAACAACATGTCTGAAGAAATGGTGCCATTAGTTAATTAATCTCATTTTTAAAACTACTGTATTTCTAATTAGAATTGGTTGTGAGAAGGAGGGTTATAAGTTCATGTCCCAAATCACAAACTCAGCTCCTATCTTTGGTCTGTGCTTTTAGGTTGGGACACTAGTTGCCTCATCTCTAGTACGTCTATAACATGTCTAGTGGAAATCCCTTTACTAGGAACCCTAATTGCTTAACCTGTAGACATTTACAAGTAGGAAATGAGAAACCAGGACAGTTCTGGAGAGTGTCAGAGATAATACAGATGGTAGGTAAGGTAATGCCTTGCTGGGAGAAGTGTTTGAGGATGTGACAATCAGTGGTAGTCCACCAGTGTCTATGAGGAAGTTTTGGAGAGGATAGAGCCGGACTCTTCACAGAAGAATATGGTGGGAAAAGGGCATAAACTGAAGCAGAGAAAATTCCAGCCAGGTGTGAAGAAAGAAATTTCATGTTGACAAGAGCCAAGCATTTGAGCAGATTGCCTTGAGAAGCCATACAGTCTCCAAACCTGAAGCTTTTCGAGACTTGACTAAACGAAGCCCTAAGCAACCTGGGCTGACCTCAGAATTGATTTTACTCTGAGCAGGAGGTTAGATGAGAAACCTCCCAAGATCCCTTCATGCCCAAATGGTTCTGTGATAGTGCCAATAAAGCTGGCATTACTTGAATTGTCTGTTGTGATACAGTTCAAAGCTTTGAAGACAGAAAAAACCCCATGGTTCAGCTTCTTAAGAATATTATTGAGTTTTGAGGCATTTGACATGATTTTTGTAGTTATGAGCCAAAATCTACCCTAGTAAATGTGTGGCCTGTGTACCATTGTGACAAAGGATCAATCTTGGTTCTTAGTTTGAATAACAAAAGTTATTTGTCACCAATTATTATTACATGCTCACTTTAGAACAAGCTCCATCTGGTACCTAGTTCAGAAATCTCCACTGAGAACCTGGAGAGCTGAATAGGCAGGATGCAAAAAGAGCAGCCCACAGTCTTCAAACAAGTGCATTTGATGTTTATTGCTGAGACAGCGTGGGAAAAATGTGCACAGCCAGTGCTGGTGATGTACCTGTCCTGTGGTTTAATGGAGCACTGCAGTCTGTGGGGCTGTCAATTTCCTAAGGACTGATTTTTCTTAAAAACCCCCAAACTGATGGATGAATTTAGAGAGTGTTTTGTTACTCCAGCCCTGGAGTGAGGACCAGGAGACCTGGGTTCTATTCCCACATCTGTCACAGGCTTCCTAGACCATCATCTTACATCTTTGTTTCTAGGTTTCCCCTTGGGCATAATATGGATAATACTTACCCACTTTACAGGGCTTAATTCATTAATGTCTGTGAGGTGTCTTGAGATCTGTGTGCACAAGGCACATTAGCACTGCAAAGCATTTAGTATATTATTTTATTATTTAAGACATCTGGGACCATTTTCACTGATGTGCTCTATCCATTTTGCACTGCTTTGGTGTTGCAAAGCAGCCATATCCCTCTTTAACAGGCCAGTGAGCCTGAGTTTATGACTGGCTTAAAATACCAGCCATCCGAAGCATCTGAAACCTACTATCAAATATGGCTCTTCCTTTTTAATACATTTGCTAAAATGATGACTCCTGATTTTTTTCCTTTGGGGGAGTCAGATCTGTGGGGAATTTGACTTGTTTAATGAAGGACGTTATTCCAATAGTGGTAGAATATTTTGGCAAAGCGAAACACAGGAATGACATTGATGCAAAAATGACTCCCCTGTGTATATGCTAAGTAACTTCTGAAGGTTAACTAGCCTGAAACTCTGATATGGACAGGAATGTGACATTTTCTGGCAAGCTGGGATTGTTTTTTAAAACCAGCAGAGGCACACTGGTACAACTCTGGACCTGTGGATCCATACAGAGAGAAGCTCATGCTGGAGGAGGTTTGCTGGTAGGTCTTGTGACTGTATGGGGGATCCACACTGGGGCATTCTGTTCCTGAGGAACTGCACCTTATGGAAGAGACCCTCACTGGAGCAGTTCATGAAGAAGTGCAGAAAGACTCATGCTGGAGAATTTTGTGGAGGACTGTCTCCTGTGAGAGGGACTTGACGCTGAACCAGAGGAAGAATGTGAAGAGTCCTCCCTTAGAAGAGGAAGGAGTGACAAAACCAGCATGTGATGTGATCACAACCTCAATTCCCCACCCCCCTGCACCGCTTGGATGGAGGAAGTAGAGAAAGTGGGAATAAAGTTGAGCCTGGGAAGAAGAAAGGGATAAGAGGAAGGTGGTTTAAGATTTGGTTTTATTTCTCATTACCCCACTCTGATTTTGATTGGTAATGAGTTAAACTAATTTTCACAAGTTGAGTCTGTTTTGTCCATGACAGTAATTGGTGAATGACCTCTCCTTGTCCTTATCTTGACCCATGAACCTTTAGTTATATTTTCTCTCCCCTGTCCAGCTGAGGAAGGGAGTGATTCAACAGCTTTGGTGGGCATCTGGCATCCAGCCAGGGTCAACCTACCACAATTAGCTAGTTCCTTGGTCCTCTGAATAGTAACATTGTCATTCATTTCTTTAAAATGACAATAAAAAGGAATGGGTTAGCAGAGTTTTTACCCTTTTCTGGGACATGTGGAATGGAGCCCAAGTTGCAGCACGATCTTTATATTGATCTCTCAGAGAGTTAATTTGTCAATGAGTGTAATTTGCCAAGCTTTATGAATCTGTTCTTCTTCTGAAGGAATAGTTCTCTTCCAGATCTGTGCTATTATATATATATATATATATATAAATTCAGTAAAGATTAAAAATTACATAATTTTTTAAACTCTTTAATAGACATAGAAACAAGTACCTAACTAGTATAAGAACATGTGACAGAAGGCATACTGTCAGTCCTCTGTCCATCCCCTTTCTTTTAGGCACACTGTGCCATGCAACTAATGTTGTTAACCCTTGGAAATCAGTAAAACGTTTTCCCCTTGCTTCTTCTATAAGAAAGCAACTCCAAAAGCTCACTACTCTGAAAAGAAATATTTCAATTACCCCCATGAATTAAATGGTATACAAGTTTACATTCATGTTACTCTTCCTAACCGTGTTGGTTTCCCTGACTGAATTCCCACAGAGAGAGGCTGGCGGGTCTGAGGGTCCAAGTCCCCTGACAGGGCTGAGCAGTGATATGCAGTCAGGAATAGCACATGGCTGGGCTGCTGCTAGCAGAAGTGATGTGTGGGCAGCTTTAGTCTCTCCTCTGCTCTCTCCTCCTCATTGCCCTGAATATTATACTAGCCTTTCTCTAGATCTTTTTCCATGTGAATTCATCTTTCCTGAATAAACAGAACTGTACACAGTATTCCAGGTGAAATATAAATTACATGTGATGACATTAATATTTTCTTACCTCTGCTGCATATCTCTTCCCAGGAACTGGAGTTTTGCAGCTAAAACATAAGTATTCTGTGATTGACTGACACAGCCTGTTCTTCCTCCTCTGTCATTTCTAATTTATAAGCTCCCAGCTCATAATCCAAATTCTTGTTACTAGTTCTCAGTTGTGTGACCTTCTATTTTTTACAGTAATCCATTTCAGCCTATTTCTTGAATTCCAGCACTGAAGGTCACCCAGTCCCTTCTGTAGGATATTTCAGTTCTTTTCCAGCCTGAATTTATCTTGTGACAGGAGCAGAGATGTTGAGCCAGGTGAGAAAGCTGAACTCCAACAGTGCACACATATTCCTGCTCAGAAACTTGCAGCTGTGGCTTGGCTTTGCAGCTCAGAGTGGACAAGGGTGACTACAACTGCACCCACTGATCCAAGCCACCACAATGTACTACTAGGTTTCTGAAGAAGCTCAAAAAGGTGCTATAGTAACTGCAGTCTGGAAAGGTGGATACACTGAATCTACAGAAATTATCTTCACCTTGTGTTTTGACTAATACATGAATAATTTTTCAGTTATTAATATTGGCAAGTAGACATTTGAATAGAAAATGTTCCCTTAAAGCCAAGATCAAGAAAGATTTTGAAGTGGCATTTACAATTATATTTGCAATATAATTTCTGATAATCAAACCATTAAAATGATTAGACTTGTCCTGGGTTGGGCTAAATCTAGATAAGAAATAATCTCTCTGGTTGTAAAACCAAATAGGTTTCAGAAACATAATTTTGTAACAAATTCACACCTGGTGGGTACCTGAGTGGTTTTTACATGGATAGTATTGTTAGGCAGCACTGAGGCTCAATTTACATATGCAACTGAATCTCTCCACACTAATTTCTTTTAGCCATATTTGAACATGATCAGATCAATAAGTTATTTATTTTTATTGTTGTATTTGCTGACCAAAAGGTTGGTCCCTTTTGATCTTGTTACAAGATCATAGGTTTAATTTTTTACCTTCAGCTCTGACAGCTCCTTGCTACAGTCTTTCTCAAAACACTTCCTTTTCTTTTATTTCCAAGGGTCCTAAAAATACTGATCTTTAAAAGCACCTAAAATTCATAAGTCTATTGTCATGTCTGCAAAAACTGAGATAAACTTCAACCCTGATAGGTTGGTCTACATTTCTTTATATTTTCAGAGGTAGATATTTGCAAAGAAAAGGTCCAGAAGACTATGTTATTAAAACCTAACACAAACTGTAATATTTTCCAAGCCTTTGAATGAAGATGAAAGGTTTTGATAGCTATGTATTTTTTATTTATGTTATGAGGAGCAACACCTCTAATCACACCTCACAGTTTCCATCACAAAAAAGGTTGATGAACTGTAGAGTGGTGAAAGGGCAAATGTGATTGACTTTGACCAGTGAGTCAGCTCTTGTCTTAATGTAGACAGTCAGTGTGGAAACAACAGAGATACTTAGCAACCACAATCATTAGACGTAACCTTTAGAGTCACACAGCAACATTGGCTCTCATTCACTGAAGCCCACACATTACTGGTTTTAGAATGAAGAAATTACAGATGACTGGTGCTCTCATAAAACACCACTTTATTTTTGAGAGCTTGCATGATATATTGTTCAAAGAAATGTATGGAACTTTTTACACTAGTCTAATGTGTCACCACAATTAGAAACAGTATTTTGTGACATGGTATTGATGTTTGGATGACATCAAGTAACTCTATCCCTTTACTTGCCTGAAAGTAAACATTGATGAGGACAATAAATGGACATGAGACTAAGTGCCTTCCTTCAAGTAATGACTTAGCAGTTACACAATGTGTGATGCAATATACTTTTACAAAGCTAAAATGGATGCAACAGAGATTAGACAGCAGTGCTTGAATCTGCCTGTTTGTCCATTATGATAAGATGAACTGTAGTAATATAACTACATACAGTTAGGTTATATATTTGTTAATCATACTGAGTGTCAAATTGCTAATGACCAGCAAATCAAGGGTCAATATGGAAAGAATGACCATTTTATATGGGCAGAGTTGATTCTACCACTCTTAAGGACTTGCATGCATGGTGCATTTTTTCAGTTAGGTGTGGTGATGTTTTGCCTGAACTACAGCAAAATTCTGGTTAGGCCATCATACAAATTAGACTTGCAGTGTTTTGTCAAGTTGTCACAACTGAGCTTGAATATGGAGCACCTCCCCTACAAGGACAGGCTGAAGGAATTGGGGTTGTTCAGCCTGGAAAGGAGAAGGTTTAGAGGGGACCTTATAGCGGCCTTGGGGATTATAAGGCAGAAGGAGAGAGACTTTTTTCCTGGTCTGATTGCAACAGGACACGGGGGAATCGCTACAAGCTGAAGGAGTGGAAATTTAGGCTGGAGATTAGAAGGGGGTTCTTTACCCAAAGGGTGGTGAGGCACTGGAACAGGTTTCCCAGAGAGTTTGTGGACGCCCTATCCCTGGCAGTGTTTAAAGCCAGGCTGGATGTGGCCCTGGATGACCTGGTCTAGTGCATGCGGCATCCCTGCCCATGGCAGGGGGGTTGGAACTAGATGATCTTTAAGGTCTCTTCCGACCTGAGCCATTCTATGTATCCCCATGCACATACAAGTTACTGGCTAGGATGCACACAAAAAAATAAAGCATGCACTTGAGGTTGAAATTTTAAAATGAGTAAATGCACTTAGAGTAATTTTAAACTTCACTGAAAGCACTGCAGTTAATACCTCTTCACCCTCACAACTGAGAGGCAGTGATTTTCTTAAACACCCATTACATAGCCTCCCTAACATACAATCAGTATTCAGAGTCATTCTTGTCTCTAAGGTTCAGTTCCTCTACTGTTCCTCTACCCTTACCTTGCCTTTATTCTGGCAGGCATTAAATTTTAGGTCCTGTTCTTAGTGACCTACATCTGGACTACTATGATACATCTAGGCAGAGAAGAATACAAAACAATATATTCCCCAAACCCTTTATAAATCTTCACAGAAAAAAAATAATCCTTATTCCTCAAATTGTGATTTTGACATGCAGTCTTGATAAAGGAGAAGGTTTTTAAGGAAATGAACCAGGACAGAGCATGTTGTTTTACTCTTTCCACTGATGATTTCAGGCAAAATATATTCTGCTTCTCTATGCAAAAATCTCTCCTTCCATTCACTGAGATAAGAAATAAACATTTATTCTTACCTAATAACTCCATGTAAATAACCAATCTTCAAAGCTGTCTGAAAAATGTCTTAATTTGTACCAAAAAGAAGTAAATGGTAAAGATGGAGACATTTAAGATGGTGCATTAAAGACATGTCAGTATTTTAGAGCTTCATAACCATAAAAATTTTCTTCAGAGTAAAACTTGGCATGGAAGACTGCCATATTTATAAGTAGGTTATTTAATTTTAGGTTACTAATACCCTAATGCATTGTGAGCTCTCATATTTATTAACCTGCATTGATTCTTTTTTTTTTTCTTAAAAAAGAACTGAGTATTTTTTTCCTAAATAGGTGGAAAAAGGATAGATGAAGCTAGAATTTGCCTTCCTGTGTGCCTAAAGGAGGATTAAGGAGGTAAAAGCTTATTTCTTTCATAGACCAATATTGAAAAGCCAGCAAGTATTTCTTTTCAAATCTGGTTCTGGGAGATTATAAATGTATAATGATCCTTTTATTGATAAATTTAGAGCTCTATATGCAAAATAATCTGCATAAAAAAGCTCAAACCTTGTTTTCAAATGGCTTGGAATATTTGGTTTCACTATTAGTTTTTGCAATATTTTTAATCTTGGGGGGTGGGGAGGAAATAAATGGGAAGATACCAAAACAAGTATAAGGAAACAGGTTCTTCTTATGATATCAGAGTGATCCTACATCCTTAAAAATCTCAGGTTTTTATTATTTACTGGACAATATTGAAACACAACATCTGCAGTAGATTTATAAGGGAAAAAAAAAAGAATAGAGAAGTATTTTTTTTCTAGGACTTGTGTAGAGTTCTCCAAACATTCAATCCCCCTCCAAAATGCCAACCAACAACCTCTCCTAATGATTTGTCTGGTGTGGAAGCCCTGCCAGAGCATAATTTTTGGTGAAATTTCTGTCACTGCTCCCTGTCATGAATATTTATTTACTTCCCAACGGAAATCATTGCTCATCTGAAAGGGAGTTAACAGTTCTTAATAGTCCTTTCTGATTTGATTGATGTTTTTGTCACTTCCTCCAGTAAATAGGTTTCTATTAGCATACCAATATGCTATCTGTCCTTTTGCTTCTGCAGGCACTTAACTGACCACTTACTTAAGATTTAAATATCCCACCTAGGGCATTTCTGTCAGTGCAGGGTCCATTTTTCCACACAAGAGTGTGAAGGACTTTTTGCTGAGCTTGGTTACCGTTTCTGACCTTACACAGCAATGACATCGGGTCTGTTCAGACTGGGTACTTGGAGGAATTCTGTAAAATCGACATAAATTTGTCCACGTCTTATACTGCAGACTTGTGAGGGGGATAATATTAGTAAGTGAACGATGCTTAGGGACATGTAATCATATATTTATATTTCAATTGTCTAAACATATAATGGGATGATCTTTCACAGGCAGAGCAGAAGCTGGAATAGGTTTCTCATGGAAATAAGCCCTGAAGTCATGTATCATTTATATGCCACATGGTAACTTTGAAAAAGTGTTCAGAGCTAGCAATGTAACATTGCTGCTAACAAATAAACTCTTTCTATTATTATCCAACTTTTTCAAGGGCTCCTGGTTGCAAACCAAATGCCTCAATGTTTCTCAAGTGTTTTTAATACTGCAAATATCGTAATTTTTGCATATAACAGTTAGCATAATGGAGTTGATATTTGGGTCTTTTCCCTGGAAAACACTTGCTTGTGTGTGGCCCAAACATATAATTTGTTGTTTATGTGTTAAGCAGAGGGATATTCTGGATGCGCTGCACAAACCAAAGTGAAGGACTTTCCTTTTTTATTAATATAGTTTGTGAGTAGTTTGAGGGGTAAGGAAGACTTAAATCAACAAATGGTTTAAAGTGCTGTTGCCAATATGTTCCTGTAAATATTACTACTATGCTGTAAATTTGCATTCCAGTGCAGACAAAAGAAGAGAGGAAAATGATTTATGGAAACATAAAGTAGGATATATAATTGTTAGAGACACTAATTTTTGAATTATCCTTATTACTTAGTGTCTTTTTGCTTCAGAAATTAATTTCTTGGTTGCAAGCAGAGGCCTGGTTCTTCTCTGTGAAGAACATGTAGGGAAAGATGAAAGACAAAAATCAAATGCCTTTTGAAGGGCTTTAGTTGAAAGTAGGTGTGTAAATCTAAGAAAAGCAGGAGTAAGACAACTGCCTGGTGCTTGAAAGTCCATGTGTACCCAACCACATATCACTAGTCACCTAGACATCTAACGGCCAAAGGTGCTAACACCTTGTCTCAACTGAGAGTCGAGTTCATAGTTAACTTTCCCAAGAGTGTCTTCATCAAATACTTCACAGTATGAATCACTTATTTGAGCTTATATTGATCTGAAGGAATAGTTAGAAGAATATAATAGGTTACTTTATGAGCAATGGAATGCCAACTTCATTTCAGCACAGCTAGTGTAAGGAATAGAAAGACTGTAAGTAGTTTATTTCTTCCTGGAAATAGTAGAATTGTTGACAATTCTGATCAGGTGTCTTTAAGCTGTTATGATTTAGTATTACAATAGAAGCAAGAATAATGTGAATTTCATGTAACAGGCTAAAAAATTAGCATCGGTCCTGAAAATAGCATGCAAACTGCTGTGATATAAGTACTGTTATAACCTGACTCTAAGTTAGACCAAATCAACTACCTCTCTCTAGGAATTTCTTGTGAAGAGGTATGGTCTAAGTGTTCCATAGCACTTGGCCTAGGGGCAGGGCATTGTTTCCTAACCCACTATTATGTAATGGGATGTATATTGTTTCATTCCTCACTTTTTGATCAATGTTTGGATCAAACACTTTTTGAGTTACTACTCTAGATTAGGGATGGGTTTACTTCAGCAAAAGCAGAGACTTAGTCTTTGGCAACTAGCACTTCCACTTCCATACTCCACATATTTGTAGGTGTGTCCAATGCTGCATATGGCCTTGATCAATTAAGCAGGGAAATTTTCACAAAATAAACTCTCCCCAGATAGGCAAAGACTTACAATTTTGTCTTTTATTAATTCTGCATTTGTTTAAACCACATAAGGGCATTACATTTCATAGAATCATAATAATCATAAAACGTCTTGAGTTGAAAGGGACCAATGAGAATCGAGGCCAACTCCTGTCTATGAACATGACAGCCCCATCCCCCCCCCCAAAAAATCACACCATGTGTCTAAGATTATTGTCCAGATGTTTCTTGAATTCTGTTAGGCTTGGTGAAATGACTACTTCCCTAGGGAGCCTGTTCCAGTGGTCCACCACCCCTGGGTGAAGAACTTTTTCTTAATATCTAACCTAAACCTACCTTGGCAGAGCTTCATGCTGTTCCCTTGGGTCCTGTCATTGGTCACCAGAGACAATAGATCAGCTCCTGTCCCTCCATGTCCCCTTGTGTGGAAGCTGTAGACAGAGATGAGGTCTCCCCTCAGTCTCCTCTTCTCCAGGCTAAACAAACCAGATGATTCAGCCATTCCTCACATAGCTTCTGCTTTAGACCCTTTACCATCTTGGTGGCCCTCCTCCGGATGCTCTCCAACAGCTTTATAACCTTCTTATATTATGGTGCCCAAAACTGCACACAATACTTGAGGTGAGGCCACACCAGTGCAGAGTGGAGTGAGACTATTACCTCCCTTGAGAAGCTAAAAATACAGTGCCTGATGTATCCCAGGACATGGTTGGCCCTTTTGGCTATGAGGGCACACTGTTGACTCATGTTCAACTTGTCATCAAGCAGAACCCCCAGATCCCTCCCTGTGGAGCTGCTATCCAGCTTTTCTTTCCCCAGTCTGCAGGTATATCCAGGGCTGCCCAGCTCCAGGTGCAAAATCCAGCGCTTGCCCTTGTTAAACTTCATACAGCTGGTCATTGCCCAACACTCTAGTTTGTGAAGATCTCTCTGAAGGGCCTCTCTGCCTTCAAGGGAGTCAATAGCTCTTCCCAATTTGGTGTCATCTGCAAACTTATATACTACACTTGTATTTACTATTAATATGGTGTTTATTCGTTTAGGCCTGAGATAAACAGGATTACCAACTTGCCTGAGTTGACCTTAGGCAATTGGGTACTATCAATGTCAACGACTACTGGCAATTAGCATTATTAGTGTCTTCCTAGACTCACATGGGTGTGAAATACTGTGTTTGCTTTAACGAGGTTGTAGTCTGATACTTTTTTTTCAAATATGAAAACTAAAACATGTACATCTATCAGACTTTTTTTAGCAGAAGGAGAAACAATCATTGATAATTTACAGCCATACCAAATTTCAGTGCAGTATGGTATTATATGGCTAATATAAATACAGAAAACACCAAATAGTCCTTCCCTGTACCAATGCTACAGCAGCACTGTAGTATTGTTTGCATTTTAGCTGTTTGCCAGTGGAAAAACTAGCAAGCAGTACTTAGACTAAAATATAATCCTATCATTTTTACGTAAAATATTGATAAGGAATAAACACTTAGTATCCCTGGTGTGAATTCACTGGACTCCACAAAACCCTAATATATGGATTAAGAAAAGTTAACATAATCCTTTTATGGGAACTAAAATCAATTACATGTCAGCTTTGTAGTATTATAAATGTATTTAGTCAGCATAGAATTTTTCCAGCAGTGCTGGTTGCAGATTGAAATTGACTAACCAGATGTTAAATATTAAATAGAACTAATCAAAGTATGGTTCAAGAGATTTTAAAAACAATGATCAAAGAGAGCTATTTATTACCTGATTCATGTTTCTATTCAAACACTGCTCCTATGATGTTATATCTACCTGAACTTAGCTTGCTGCAAGCTCCTAATTTTTTTTTAGTTTTACATGAATGAGAAAGATAATTCAATAAAAGTATGTTAATGCAGTACCATAGACAGAAAGGCACAAAGCTCAGGGAATTACAAGCAAAATTGGCTAGAGTAAAGTGTATTTTAAGAACAAAATGAAACTTAGGCCTGATCTGAAGATGACCAAATGTAGAGCTATTCTTTCTATTGACTACACAGGGCTTATCTTAGTCCCATTGTGTAAAAAGTAGGTTTTATATTACTTACATGATGAATTTCATGCATAAGTAAAGCAATAAAATAATTAGAGTAAGAAAAGCTTCTGACTCTGAAATACAAGCAGGAGGGGCCCAGTCATTGCAAAAGAAAATTATTGGTTATTCTGAATTGCAGAGTTGTTTTAATATAAAATATGTAGGTTTGGGCTCCTAAATCCAGAAGAAGTCACACAGTTAGCCTTTCTTTTTTAGGAGACCTGAACATGTCCCAGTCCCCTTGAATCCAAGAAAGTGTGGGTGAGGTGCTGGCTGCTATCCCCCCCCCGCCAAGGACAAAGGAACTTCACACAGTCAAAGAACAACTTTTAAAATGGATCAAAGGAAATGTTCTTTTACACAATGCATAATTAATATGTGAAACTCATTATTGTAAGAGATGACAGGGACCAAGGTCCTGGTATTCATTGCAAGAATATAACTTAAAAGAGTAGTTGCACAAAATGACTGTGTACACTGTGATGTTTGATAATTTTAGAGTGTCTATCCCTACCCATTATATTGTTTAAAGTACGAGTCATCAGAGACGACAGAAAAACTTGTTTTCCAGAGGAAATTTTGTAACTGACTGTTAGTGAGTTTATGTCCTGATTTAACCAGCAGTAGATCTTATCAAAGGCATATGACTCAAACAGATGGAATACTGAGCTGATTACATGTGGCTTTTCCTGGGCTGTAATGATGGGCTGCTCCCTGGCTTTCTCACATAGTCACACACACCACATCAGGAAAAATCACAGTGACTATCAGGCAATTATCTGTAATTTCTTGTTCTCTTGTGCCTCTTGCCCTAACAGCAGTGAGCTAGGAATGTGGCAAAGAGCATACTCCTCTAGGTCCATAGCCAGGGGCGCTTTGTGTGGCCGAGAGGAGGAAAATGAGTCACAAATCCCTAAAGTATCTCTCTTCCTTCTTTTGTGTAACAGAGAGCTAGCTGGGCACCTAACTTGGGGAGATTGCAGCTAGCTGGTAGAGCTGCTGTCAGCAGATGACTAAACTAGAGCAAGGACTCAAGCCCTTGGATGTGGAGGGCTGCAGGACCGGATCCTTGTGGTGGGGCCACAGTGTAGTGAGTGTGACAAGATACATTTCTGGACTTCCAGTCAGTGGTATATAAATGTAATAATAATGCAAAGAAAAGTCATTCTGTACTTACAGAATGTATTCAGTGGCACTGCTTAAAGTAAAAGATCTAAAAATAATTATCTCTATGTTGGATTTTTCTGGGCTGATTCTTGTTTTTCCCCATCCTGGCTTTTCAGAGTGGTAAGATTTATTTCTTCATAAAGCTACGCAAACTCCATGCAACTCCTCTGGTCACAAGAAAATGTCCTGCTTTCTGTCAACCCTAAGGTTAGGCTGTAGCTTCCCCCGATGTCCCTACTGCAGTCAGGTCCTTTGCTCCTTCAGGAACCTCCCAGTCCTCACTGTATGTACCCATGTCTTCCCATCTTCATCTCCTTTAAAAACTTCCCCAGGAAAGAAACTGCATTCTTAGGAAAGGTGCAGATCTCTCTTTTAGAATTTTCACCTCTGCCACAGTAGAGATGCCAGAACAAAATGAACAGCCAGCCTTCCTTTCTTCTGCTTAGGCACACCTTTTGTAACAGAAAAAAAGAAAAAAAATGTACACACATACTTATATATTATTTGTAAGTGTATTCACATATATACACACACACATATGTAAATAATATGTGTATATATATATATAAACTTGTAAAAGTAAGCAGAGGCAAACCAAATCAAATACTGTACCACTTGTCACAGAGATGCTTTTTCATCCATCTCTAGGGATTGTTAAAGTAACTAAAAAGCACTGTTGGTGGGCAAGTGTCCATACCCAAATGAGAAAATTTTAGAAGATGGATGGAGTCAAGCACAGTTTTCATTAATAATTTTTTTTTCTCTAATCTTGCTCTGACAAATTTCCAAAGTCCTTTGCTGAATTGCTGCTGCTTCTCCAACAAAAAAAGCTATAACCAGGCAGAGGCATAGAAAATCACAGCTTTATGATTCAGCTCTGCCAACCTTATGAGTAGCTGAAAACAGTGTTGCATTTATGGAAAATAAAAGTATAAAAATAAAAAGAAAAAAGTATCTTTAATTCTATATGGCACTACTTTTGCCACCAGTGCAGCAATTCCCTAGCTACCCTTGCACTGAAAGGTATTAAGGACTTTCAGTCTTCATTATTAGCGAGAAAATAATTTAACTTTTGAGTAAAGGATCATTTTAGGCTGAGTTTTATGGGTAAGCAGATTTAATGTGTTTTTCCTGTGTTATTCTCTCTTTTGGAGTTTGAAAATATTAAGTAAAGGATTTTTTTCCCCCAGATATTGTGGTAAAACTATTTAGTCAAATGTGAATTCTTCTTGGGAGGTAAAAAGCAAACTTACCACTATTCTTAAAAGCTACAAAATTGTTTACTTTTATCACCCTTGCACAAAAAGACCTCAAAGCCTCAGAGCTATGATTCTCCAAATCACTGCTTTCTAAGCTTGACTGATTGATTTAAAAGCTTGCAAGAGATTTATAATGATTCACTGTGTAAGCCACTGATTTTGTATTTAAGTCAGAAGACTGCTTTTAAATGATAGAAAACTTTAGACCTAACATTGGACTCAGCAGGTGATCCACTGTTTGCTTAGAATTAAAATGGCAGCATTCTGCTGGCACAAGTGTTTGAAGTAGAGTTTTGAAACACGTGCACAATGCATTTTATCTAAGATTATTGCAGAAAGCATTGAAATCTATGCCAGAATTTTCAAAGCTCCTCTTCTCTGTGTTTAATGTAGTAGGTATGTAAATAGCTGGATGATCAGTGTTTTTCCACAGGTATGCTCAAAGATAATTTTAAGCACCTGTCTTTTGAGATTCTGTGCAGATGGCCAGAAATTGAAACAAGATTAATTACTCCAGCAATTTTGTGTTGGTCTAAGAGCAGAATCAGTTTCACAAGCTGGTTGACTGTGGGATAAAGAAACAAAAGGCAGCTCTGCTGTAGAGTGGGTGTAGCAAACAGCATACACCATAGTATATGAGTTAGTAGAAACAGAAAAGAGACTAGAGGAGGAAGGAATAAGGTCAGAGAGAAGTCCTGTAAGACATATGAAGGATTTTTTAAAAAAATAATTTCTAAAATATTATCCTGGAGTGTCAAATTATGATAACTGCTTTAAAACAGTTTACAAAATGAATGGAAATAAGTAGAAATGCCACATATTTATGTGGGTAAAACCTGAACTTTCTGTTTTGCATTCTGACTATGGACAATTTTCTATGACCACAGGGAGCTATCCAGAAAACATTTCAGCACATTCCTGGTTTTTGCCTCCTGTGTGTTCTGTGTTTGGGAGACACCTAGATGAGCACACCGATTGTAAGTACATGGTCAAGTACCCTCAGGAGGTTTAGGAGGAGGATTATTGCTTCATGTCTTCCAAGGCTGAATCGAGGACACATTGTCTCTCCTCAACTGTTCTGCAGGGTGAGATTAGTTAGACAAGACACCAAATTTGCTGAGGTCGCTACAGTTTCTAGCCACAAGGAATAACAAACTTGCTAGAGATACCTTGTCAAAAAGACCTCTCATGTGGTAGGACTTTACAGGGGGAGATAATGTGCTAGGTAACCTGCATTTGGGGAGATCTAGGACTGCGTCTCATGTGTTCCCCATCTTAATCAGAATAACAAGAGAGTATTTGATGTCAACACTCCTTTCAAGAAGGAGTTGCCAGCAGTTACCCCAACTGACTCTTTACCAGGCCCTTCTTCTGTACCCATGAAAGTGAATATTGGCATCACTGCCAGACTGGCACGAAAATACAACTTGGACCACAGCAATGTAATGAATCTGGCATTAAACACCAAAAAAGCTTTTCCATACTATTTCTATCAGATAGTCTCCCTATTCTTCCTATTCATTCTGCGGGCACAGAGCTTGCTCTTAAAACTCCAGAATCTGCAGTTCTGGGTCAAGTGAGTTTCCTGCAGAACCTTGTTTAGGGACCCCATCACAGACATCTTTTCATATTTCTTTATCCAAGTTACCTATAAGCAAGATAAGGATTGTCTTCCAGATTTAGGGCTGTTAAGTGCAAGTTGTAAAGTTAGGCCATACATTAATTTTGAAAGAAGATTTAAATGTTTTTAATAAATTTTTTGTGAAAAGTAGTGTGATTTATGACTAATTAGTGGATGAGGTCTTTTATAGACAATAAAAGTCCAGGGATTTGGGCTTCTCTAGATGCACATCTGGATGTAGTGCATCACTTCCTCCTGTTAAATTAGTTTCTCTGTAGAGAGGAACATTTTTTAGACTTTTCTAAGGACAGCAAAAAAAAAAAAAAAAAAAAGATTCCCTGTAATATTGAACCCATTACAACAGATCACACATGTTTGGGAATGATAATACAGCTGTACAGTAGCATGCCCTACCCAAAAGCATATCCTTTGGTGATTGTGACAAATAGAGAAACACTGGTTTATTGCTTTATGTATCAAAGTGCTACTTATTGTCTATTTTGCTGACACAAAGATTGAGGACCAAGATTTTGGTTTTGGTTTCATTTATCGTGTAAGCTTATTGCAAGACAATGTCAGGATGCCTCTCTGTTAATTAATAGTAGGTACTCGCTGTCATGTTTGCTCAGTATGTTTCAGGTCCAGCGTCTTTGTAAGCTTTAGAAGATGAAATTGGCACCTACTGGTAGCTTTTGGCCAGGTGTAACCACTCACCCACAACATTCATGCTACAAGTGAGGCAGAACAGGAGTACCCTGCTGCCTTCTAGTTGAATTTTGTAGCAAATAACATAATATTCATCTGTCCTGTAGCAAGGCAACACATTTGTGTAGTCTAAGAGGTAGAGACTGATACACTATAAACAGCCTTGGAAGAGAAGGGCCTGGTTGTGGTTTCCTGTGCATCACTGGAAATGAGTCTTTACATAAAAACGTTTATCAAAGTGACATCAAGAATCAGAGCTCTGGATGAAGACATAGGTGTGAGGTGCTCAGATGGATGAGGCCATAAGCAGGCAAAACATCAATTCTGTGCTACCACTGGCTTGTATTCAATGCCACAGCAAATGGCAAAATCATATCCATAGCCACTTATTTATTCCTGACCATTTTTTCTTGCTGGTTTAACATTTTGCGTATTTTTTTTCCCTAACTGTTCTTTTCTGTAACCCAGCCCTTAAAACAGAAAGATCTTAGTCTTACTATGGCCATTTGGTGACTTAGTGTGACTGGTAACTTTCAGCTTGTAAGTAACTGGTATATGTTTAGTTCTCAGTTTGCCTTATTCTGGAACCTGATGTAAGTGCACAGACTATTAATCTCTCTACAAATATATTTTTCCTTAGAAGACAGATTTAGTCCTTTTATCCCTTTTGAACCCAGGGAGTAATATTTTATATTTAAAACTTGAAAGTTAAAAAATGAAAGCCTAGATTAAAATACTTCTGGAAAATTTGAAGAGGGGTAAATTTTTAGTGTTTTTTTTTTTTTTTTTCCCGTGGTCTTTTCCCCCCTAAATTCAAGAGCTTTGTATTTTCTGAAATGGTTATGAAATGCCTGCTGCCTGTACCCCTGCACCCAAAAGTGAGTCAATACCAAGACTTGCTATTTCTGCATTAATTATTTATTTAGAAAAAAAAAAACCAACAAACCAAAACAACGCCACCACTGTGAAAATTATCTATATTAACTGTTTTCTTGTTGATGTTTTTTTTTTTCTTGTTTAATGTCGCATGTCTGATAGAAGAGATGTCGGAAACAACAATTCAGGACCTGTCATCATTTCATTCAGTTTTGGTTTTTGGTTTTTTTATTTCAGAATTATTCGAGACAGGAAACCAGTCTTATGTGTCTGGTGTGATTCTCTTACATCCCAATCCTCATTGGTTTTTGAACATTACAGCAATACAAAGAATACAAAGCATTTTTTTAATTACAATCCGAGATTCAGGTCACAAATGATTTGCATTATAGCTGTTAGCATAGGCTAGATTTACTGCAAACACATTAAAATAATTAGCATTATTCTTAAATATGAGTCAGTATAATTGAAAGTGACAGATTCTAAGTTGATGAAGGTAATAAAAAAACCTTAATCTAGTTGAAAGTGTCTAAGCAATAAAAAGAATATACCTTTGAAGAGAACAAATGTTTCATGCCAGTGAGTTTGCAGGGAGAACGTATCCTGAGTGTATTCAGTTTGGGCAGACACTGCCTCTCCTGCACCTGATCAGGTTAAGTCCAGGCTCCTTCTTAGCTGACCCAGCCTTTCCATATTTTCAGATCCTCAGGAAAAATGATGGCACAGAGCTGCTCAAAAGTCTCTATCTTTGCAGCATGTTGGATCAATACTTGTTTTCAGTGAGCTTTGAGGCACACTGTGAGCTACAGGGCAGGAGAGGGAATAAAGCTGCATTGTCAGTTACTTGAGAATAGAGAGACCTGTGATAGATGGCATCTGGTTTATGTGTTTGCTTGATAGTTTTTCATCAATGTATGTCACCTTCCTTTTAAAGAAGTATCCAAGAAAGGCGGTCAAAAAGAAAGTATCTTTCTCTTTTTTGGGGGGTGGATGCACAGGAGTTGTGGGAAACTGCATAAAGAATGGGGAGAGCTTGGCTTATTCTTAAGAGCAAGTCACAGGAAAACTTTCTCATGTGCTGACGTGGCCAGGCATGGAGTGAGAGGTACTGGTGGGTAGGAAAGTTGTGGGGCACTGAGGATGGTGAGTGCCCATGGAGGATGGGAAACCAACACCCAGACATAGCACTAAAGTGGAGAACTCACCCTCCACCCTCGACTTCTCCCATGGACATGGGAAGACACACAGAGAGTGTGTAGTAGAAAGGCTGTTGGACAAAGCACAAGCCTGAAGAGAATAATGCACCCTGCCAGTGTGCAAGAAGGGTAGTGTTTCTTCAACCCCTTAATTTTTATTTTCTGTTATTTTCAGTGTGTTTTGGTTTTTTGTCAGAAGAGGTTTATTTCAAAAATCTTTGGAATTTAAAAACCTGAATGGCTCTTGCTGAACTGGGGTCCTGTTGCAGGGCTGCATTAGTCAAGAGGTGCAGACATCCTTTATATTATGCTTTGTCAACCTTTTTTTTTTAATGACAGATTTTTATTTATAAGAATGTTTATGTGCAGTCTTGCTACACAGTATCTTCACACACAGAATATACAGGGACAGGACTTTGGGTCCAATAAACAACATTATGTGTAAACCTGTTAACGTTACCATGCAGAAGCTGTACTATCCCATCCCATTGTCCTGTCTACATTGTCCTTTCTTGCTGCATGGACCCCCTTTCACAAAGCCACCAGCATATTCGTACTGCTACCTGGAGAGGTGTATTCTAAACCAGGTTTTGAGCCAGTTCATCCCACATAAAGCAGGAGTAGGCACATGTGACAGACACATCTTAATCTTAACATGAAATAGAAAAATGAGGCAGAGCCCTGACTTGCTTTCTGCCTGCTGGTTGTTTTGCTTTAACTTAAATAACAACAAACACAGAGTGTGCCAGTGTTTTTGTTTCTGAACTGTATTGCACTGAAAATTTCTGTCTTTGTTCTTTCTGGATTTTCATGACTCAAAAAAATTACCCAAACACCTCAGTGTCTGGCTGGTGTAAATGCACTGTGGTTAATCTAATGCAACTGAACAGCTCAAAATCCAGACACCTGATAGGAAGGAGAATTGCTGTGAGAGTCTTTCATATCCATGTAGATATTAGAGGTTGATACTGTGTGGTGTGAGCTGAGAACCAGTGCAGCTGTAAGGAAACAGGTCCATGGAGACTGCCCTGGCTTATCTCACCTGTGCAGAGGTATGAACATTTGGAGCAGATGAGGACTGGGAGGTTTAAGAAGTGCTTACCCTGTATGATCAAACACAGGACAGAATTCACTCACATTTTTACTGTTTTCCATGTGCCTGAAACATCTGGAAGGATCCCTGTTTACTGAAGCTAAGTTTCAGTAGTAAGGAAGAAGTAACTACAGTTTTAAGATAACAGAAAATAAGCATGACAGAGTGTGAAGACAACCAAGTCATTGTAATTACAAGGATAGGTTATGGCTTCCTTCAACAGTTTAGAAACCTGTTCTGTGGGATTTAAAGAGTTAACTAAAAACACACACATGAGCTGTAGGTCTGTGAAAGACATGGTTTTGAGAACTGTTTCAATGTATTTTCAGCATTATAGAAAATAAAAATTGGTGAATTTTTAAGGTGAAATTTAATCTTAAATTCTGGTTCTTTTTTGCTGCATCATGTCACCATAACCCCTAGATGGTATTCCAACTTTATAAATAGAATTTGTCTGTTATTTATTCTATTTGTCATGCTTTTCCTGTGTAGTGCAATTTTCAGAGATTAAAATGATATATCCCTAATTCTTAGATGCTCTTTGATCATGTTTATTCCTTTACTCCTTTAAACATCGCTGAATAATTGTATATGCATTCACTGGCTGACAAGTACATTCCCTGTTTGATGGGCTAATTATGGAAAGACACTAGTCTTTTCATAGTTAAGTTTGTAACTAGCTTTGAGCTGTAAGACCAGTTTTGATCTCTCTTCTAACTATACTAGAATAAATCCATGCAATAGAAAGTTAAGGTGTGTGTTATAGTTAAAGACAATTTTGCTAAGTTTTGTGGTTAACTGTATGTTGTACCAGATACAATTTAGTATTTTATTATTAGAAGATTATTGTTGACCTCTTAGAAATACTGCTTATGTCTGTGCTGGGAAAGAATGTTGTATTAATTTTGATGCTGTTGGATATGCTTAGCTCAATTCTGAATGAATCTGGCAGATCCTGTTAAATGTATCAGTTATAGGAAGGGGAATCTCAGCATTTCACCAGTAATTTGTTGAGGATTTTGTACAAGTTTCTTCTAGACTCCAAAGAATAGGAAGCACCCTGGCTGCACAGATTGGATTATTCTCCTGCACAGCCTTGCTGTCTTTGTATGGAGTTATAAAGCTAAATAAACCTTCTGGAAATGAGGACAGAAGAGCAGCATCACAGAAAAGCCTTCAATATCCCCTGAAATTCCAAAAGAAAAGCATTATTAAGGTACAACTGTGTGAGCAGAGCCAGACCTGAGTATGTATGTACCTGGTAAGAGACATGCTGTTTGGCTAAATGAGTATGCTGTATTTAACAGCTGTTAATCTCCCTGGGGTAAAACCAGCTAATGTTGCTGGCAAAGTTGGACCTCACCTGGGAATAATAACTTCTACTGTGGTATATAGTAACAGCCATACTTCCTCTGATCCATCACAAGAGGCTCTGCTGGGACAGGAGACACTAGATACCAACCATTCAAGGTGCAGAAACATATTCCCTGTCCTACCAGATATGTATGTATATATATGTATGCTCAGGATTTACCTGCTTCCAACCTCTTCACACAGCAGATCTGCCCAAGGTTGCTGCAGGAACTCTCATTTAAATACCAACAAAACCAGACCTGCTGAATGCTGAGTAGAAGGTAGAAAAAAAACAACAAACTGCACAGAGCAGTTTGTTGGTATGGGAAAAATCCTTCCCATCCCTCACACCTGGCAATCAGCCTTTCCATCTGCAACACAAGCAAGCTGGCAATTAAATGCAGAGAGAAGCTGAAGCAGGCAATTGTAAGCAGCAAACCTTCCGAGGATGGGGCTCCTGTCAGGAAAGTCACTGAAGGAGAACCAGTAACTGGCCCAATTACAGGGTAAAGCTGTTTTCTGGAAACTTTCATCTCATCCTAACATTGTAACTCTGGTATTGTACAAGGCACTACTTCCACTCCAAATCTGTGTTGCACTGTTAGCTGGTGGAGGGGACATCTTTATTTTGTGCTTATATATTGATGCAATTTAACTACGGGTACAATTACATATGAACATATGGTAAATGTGTGTGTTTATATGCATATGTATACAGAATATGCACCTATATATGTGTACATACACACACACATATATACATATCTATGTAAGCTTTGTACAGCGAAGCTGTGCTGATGTACACATGCACATAGGAGGGCTATACTAGAAACTTTGGCTTGTATTTTGTGCTGTCCAGAACGTGGGTTTACTTTTCACAATATTTCTATTTTGACAGGAGGTGTAGAGGCAGTGACAACACCAAAGGAAAAAACCTGCTTTCACCAGCAGAGCTCCTATTTGAAGAGCTGGCTTAAGAAGTTTTACTGAGTAAAGCACTCTTTTGTCAGCATAAGCTCTATTTATACTGGAAAGGCTTAGCAGAATAAAAACCCAAACTGTACATGATCTGGAGACCTCACCAGGGGTTGCACCATTTCTGTTAGTGTAGCTTTTTTGTTCAGAGAATACCTTAGTATGCTATTCTTTCATGCTTCTGGACAGGAAGTTTTAGTGGAAAAGAGGTATGCATGGGTCTGTTGGTTGAGCACCAAGTAAACACCTACCTAATTATCTTTAATATAGTTTCCCTCATTCTTTTAACTATTTTTGTGCCAAATTATGTGTTTTATTCCACAGATATTCCAAATGCTTTCTATTACCTTGTTTACAAAACCCATTGTTCTTTTTCTAGGAGAGCAAATATGAAAAAAAGTTAAATTTTAGTTATCTGAGTTGCAATGCTATTCTGACACAATATTCATTAATACAGAGTGTGGTGGTGTGGTAAGAACTATTAATTTAATTTCTTTCTCATGGTCTTTTTTTTCCTTTTCCAGAGAAGCTCAGTCAGTTTCATCTTTTGAAAGTCTAATAGGTATTTTGAACAGTTTATAACTAAGGATCTAATATTGCTAAATCTTACAGAAAAAAACCACCTGGTTATGAAAATACTGATTATGAATGGTAATGATTTTTCCTCTCTCTCTTCACAGGAGGCAAATAAATAACTATGGAAGTACACTAGAATTGTCATGGCTGGAGCTTTTGCTTTAGTATATTATAGAAGCCTGTGAATAGCCTTAGCAATAAGCCTTATTTTTCAGCATGATAAAGTTCATTGTCTGTGCTTCTAAGTTCTTACTGAATTTGATAGTGAATGTGTGTGATTAACAATTACATGTCCTCAGAATTCCTGATTTGTTTCTTGTGTCAGGGCTGTGAGTCTATTAAGAAGCGATTAGGGAGGATCTCCTTCAAGTCTCCTTCACATCAGAATTCTCCCTTTTTTTGGTTCAGTTAACTTGAGGTGGGAGTTGCCTGTGATATTTTCTACATTTCACCTTCTGAGGTTATAGGCACTATTCATATGCTAGATCTCCCTCTGAGATGAATAAGTATGACTTTTATGAATTTTTCTTCACTTGTAGAATTTAATTTACATGAACAATTAGAGAGGGATGAGTTAAAATGCCTATTTAAAGGAGTATCATCCTTTTGTTAGCCTATTGTCCAACTTTGGAAAGCAATTGTTCTTAAAAGGATCTGGGCTCATCTCCACAGGGATTTTCCTCTTTGTACTTTCCCCTTGATCTAAATTAGTCTGTTGTAGAGCAGATTTTGGGATGAGGTTTGACAAAGAAGAAGTGTTATCTAAAGAAATAAAGGGACTTTCAATTTTCCCTCGGAAATGTTTACTGGCTGCTTCTTCTGATGTGGCTCAGATTTGCTACCAGATTTATGACAATGTTGTTTAATTCATACATGAAAATAAATAAATGAGGTGCTTAACTTCATTGAGTTCTTTGCACTGTTTCCTGTGCTGTTAGGTCTTTAATGAGCCCAGCTGCTCTGGAGAGATGTTGAGGGTGGAAGCTGGCCTGGGAGGGGAAGGAGCAGCTTCACTTTGAAGTGCTGTTGTGGCAGGATCACTAAAGGAAGACTTTGAAAGGGAAATTCCTGTTTCCCTTCCTATCCTACTTCAGCAGGTTTGATGGCAGCAGTTAAATTAGGGAACCATAGGTGAATCTCTTTCTCTCAGCATCGAGGAGTAATCCTATTGAGCATCCCTACCTGAGGGAGGAACATCCACACACCTAGGATAGGTGTCTGAGAAGCTCCCATAGTTGAAAAATGAGACTGGGCTTTTGTAGTATAAACCAATCAGCTGTCAGTCATATATTAATAGGATAGATGTGCAAACTCAACAGTCTCATCTCCACACCTTTAGGTAAGTTGTCAGTGCTAATTATTTTTTCTACCACATAACAATGACTTTAGGTATTCTGAGGGTTTTGACTTCGGAATCTGTGGAATGAGGCTGACTTTAGCATTCTTCAACACCAAAACCAGTTAGCCCTCCCTTCTCCATCACTCATAACATTCACAGAGGAACAAAGGTTGAGCTGTTAACTCCCACTCTGCACACCTAGGCAGTGTCCTACTGTACCTACCTGGTCCCTTCTAGTCCTGTGCTACTAAAAATAGATAGCTGCAGTAACACTACTGAACTGATGCCTCTTTTCTGATAATTATATTGCTTATGTTTAAACACGTGCTAAGCGTGAATTGTTTTGCAATTGTTGCATTAGTCTTCTGTGTGTGAAAGAGGACTTAGTTTAAATAGCAGTGTTTAACAATGTCCTCAATATTTTTCACCTCCTTGTATTTTATAAAGTTGTGGAGTAGCATTGGCAACTCCTGTACTCTTTCTTACCCCTGTAATAGTCAGACAAGCTCTTGGAGTTCTTGGTTACATAGCCAAGATGGTTAGATAATATAA
The DNA here is from genome assembly GCA_013399015.1 of Galbula dea. Lineage (NCBI taxonomy): Eukaryota > Metazoa > Chordata > Aves > Piciformes > Galbulidae > Galbula > Galbula dea. The sequence continues at coordinate 129,920 of VWZX01004970.1, forward strand.
TTTGCATCATTTAAAATAAAGTATACCTCTTGTGTGCTCTTGACTTTATAAATCTAAGAGATCTAAAATGCTCTTTTTATCTTATGCATTTAATTTGTTCATAAGTAATGTTTTTCTTCTTTTTTTTTCCTTAAAAAAAGGCAACTGTATTACAGATATCAAATTGCTCCCAATGGAATATTGTTTTCTGATCCTTCTAAGGGACTTCTGTCTTCTAATGGAAAGACCTAGAGGCATTCTAAAAGCTCAAAGGAGTGAATGGAAGCACTTTTCCTTTGATTTTTATACATCTGTAATATCAAAAACTACTCAGTTCATTCTTTATTCATCTAAGTTTGCCCAAGAATCATAGAAGATATCTTAAATATGTTCTTTGACCTGAATTACAAGGCAGGTAATACTATGAAATATAATATGCTTCACAACACAGTAATGAGGTAGCTTCAATGTGTATCGTTGCTTTTGCTATGCATGAGTGTACAAGAGTCCTTTTTTTACCTCTAATTCTTTGCTTCTCCAAAAGCAGTGAATCTGCTATTTTTGCATTCTCATGTGATGCATACAGGTTTTGAAAAATTTTAACTAAAAGTTTCTTCCTGGCTCCTTCTGCTCCTTGAGAATTTTAAGGCAAATTTCTTTCACAGAATCACACAGAATCACAGAATCTTAGGAGTTGGAAGGGACTTCAAAAGATCATCTAGTCCAAACCCCCTGACACAGCAGGATTCCCTAGACCAGGTCACACAGAAGTGCATCCAGACGGGTTTTGAATATCTCCAGAGAAGGAGACTCCACAACCTCTCTGGGCAGTCTGTGCCAGTGCTCTGTCACTCTCAATGGGAAAAAATTTCTACGTGTATTCACATGGAACCTCCTATGCTTCAGCTTACAACCATTGCCTCTTGTCCTGTCACTGGGCTTCAGTGAGAAGAGCCTGACACCATCCTCCCGACACACACCCTTCACATATTTAAAAGCATAGATGAGGTCACCCCTTAACCTCCTCGTCTCCAAGCTAAAGAGACCCAGCTCCCTCAGCCTTTCCTCATAACGAAGATGTTCCACCCCCTTCATCATCTTTGTGGCTCTGCGCTGGACTCTTTCCAGCAGTTCCCTATCCTTCTTAAACTAAGGGGCCCAGAACTGAACACAATATTCCAGATGTGGCCTCACCAGGGTAGAGTAAAGAGGAAGAAGAACCT
>VWZX01004970.1:131183-218607 GCA_013399015.1 Galbula dea
GTTCACAATCCACCTCACTACCCAATCAGCCAGACCACACTTCCTCAGTTTAGTTGCAAGGATGCTGTGGGAGACAATGTCAAACGCTTTACTGAAATCAAGATAAACCACATCCACTGCCCTACCCTCATCTAGCCACCTGGTTATGTCCTCATAAAAGGCTATCAGGTTGGTCAAATGTGACTTCCCCTGGGAAACCCATGCTAACTGCTCCCAATGACCCCCTTCTCCTTGATATGCCTAGAGACAGAGTCAAAGATAAAGTATTCCATCACCTTTCCAGGGATGGAGGTGAGGCTGACCGGTCTATAGTTACCTGGCTCCTCCTTCTTGCCCTTTTTGAAGACTGGAGTGACATTTGCCTTCCTCCAATTCCCAGGCACCTCTCCTGTTCCCCAGGACTTATTAAAGATGATGGAGAGGGGTGTGGCAATGACTTCCGACAGCTCCCTCAGCACCCATGGATTTATGGATGTCCAGATGGCTTAGCTGTTCCCTAACCCAGTCCTCCTCAACTAAGGAAAACTCCTTCAGGAAACAGAGTAAAGATGTTGATAATTACTTTATAAATTTTTTCATTATTTGAGGAGGTGCAATGAACCAAAGCAGCCAATTTCTTTCATCATAAGCTTGACAGCTCCTCCTTGGACTTCTGGTGCCACACCTATCTGTTTAAAAAGAATAAAAAATTTTAAAATCTGGAGGTATCTGCCAGAATGTTCCTTAATTTTAGTTTTACTCTTTTTTTTTTCTAGCAATGTTTCTTATCTTTTCTTTGTCTTATTTTATGACCTGTTATAATTCCCAATTTATAGGATCTTTGATCTTAGCCACACAGACTTGTCATCCTCTTTAGATTCTCAGTATCTTATTGAAATGTCCTTGTGGCATCTACTAACCATTTAAATTCTTTTCAACTATCCTCATCCTACTGAAGAAAAGTAACAGTTTCTGAAATCAACCACCTGTACACCTCTCACAGCAAATATCTATCTCCCTTCTCCGTATATAAACCTGTTGAATGCCACATTTGTATCTGCTGTGTGACTTTTCTTTCCTCCACTCATAGTCTAGTAACGTTGGACTTTGTCCGCACCTACAACTGTAACCTTTGATCATCTCTACTTTTTTCATCACCTCCATAGGTTTAGCTTCTAAGCTGGTTCTGTACTCTTAGATGTCTTTGCTACTTTAGTCATTGTTGGGCACATCCTCAGTTGCAAATTCATCTCTCTGGACTTCACTCTGGACTTTCTTGACCCTATTAGGTGTTAGTTCATTAGCTGCTTACACAGAAACAGAAACTTGACTTTCATATCTAAAACATGTTAAAAATCTAAAGCTCTTCTTTTGCCTCTGAAAAAATAATGCTGATATACCTTATTCCACCAACAAATAAATTTCTTGCTTTGTAACAAGAACAAATTCTCTTTGATATCTACACAGTTCCAATGCATGTCGTTAGATAACAATTGTCACAGTGTGCATCTGCTAGCTGTTTTAAACATTTTTCTTCCATGATTTTATATAATTGCTTTTAAAACTATTTATTTTTAATGTTGCTTTTTTTGATGTGGCTTCTGCAGCATCCAATATGAGTTGCACAGGTTAGTTGTGTGTTGTGTGAAAGAATACTTCCCTTTTGGTTTCTTCTTTGTCATCTTGTCCAAAACTTAAAATATAGCACAACACTTCAACACTGTGATTAAGCCTAGACAGAAAATGCAACACTTGCGAAGAAATTATGAAGGACACATTTGGTCAAAAGTTCAGTAATATTTTTGTGTAATCTTAGTCCTTAAAATTCTTTAACAAAATATTGTAAATAATAATACCAGTTAAAAATTGGCTGAAGGTAATAATTTATGGTCAAGTTACAAACTTCTAAAACTAGGTCTGACAGAGAATTAGGTGCTTCAAGAACTGATATTATATACGAGTTAGGCACTGGTTATTTTTAGACAAAAAGGAAAGAGATTAATCAGCCATCACATAATGACAATTAAGCAGAGATAGTAGAAACTGAAAGACTTTTGAAATCTCTGTGGAAGTATGACAATGAGGGGTAGAAACAGCAGAACTTTTTAAAGATTACTTATGAAAAATATATTTAAAGGGGAGGAGGGTGAAGGACCACTAGTTAACTTGTCAAGCAGGAGGACACCAAAAAAGGAAACGTTTGTTTGGGTTAAAAAATCACCTGCTTTCAGCCTTTGTTTGTTTATTTGTTCTTGTTTTTAAACAGATATATGTGTTTTCATCCTTGTACTTTAGCAGCAAGTGGATTCATTATGATCATTAGTTTCCTGTGGTGGTGTTACATCAGGTACATTTTCATCAGTACTGTTGCTAGTATCATCAGCTAATGTGAAATTAAGATAAACAGAAGATTATTTCCTTGTATAGTCAATATGAGTCTTAATTTCAGAGAATATGAAAAGCCAAATCCCAAGAGGGCCTAAGCACCTATGCCTCCCATTGGTTCATCCTTTTGAGCCCCTCTCAGAATCGAGGTATAATAATAATGCCACTAAATTGCTGCTTACATCTGAATGCAGCATTTAATAACAGTTTTAGTTCGTTAGCAAAGTTGTTTTGTTGTGTGGGTTTTTTTTAATCCCTTCTTTCTAATCTAACCTTTTTAGTTCTTTCAGTTCATTACTGAGTCAGGAACATCATTGTCTAGTGTATTTCCTCACTGTCTGCTATCTCTTCCTCTTGCATTTAAAGAAATAGTTACTGATTCATTATAATCATTGACATTTCCTCTGCTTTCATTTGTTTCTGTACCACTAGCTGTTTCCTCAATTTCATTACTATCAAACATCTCTTCAGTGATAGACTGCTGTTCCTCATCTTCATATTGATAATTTTATTTTCACATGCATCATCCTGATTTTCAACATCTTCAGCACAGTCCTCAGAAGATGAGTCATTTACAAAAGACGGATTTTCATTACTGGAGTCATCTTTAGAGTCAGAATGCATTGGTCTATTCTCAGGGATATTGTTTGCTCCTCTGTGCCTTTCATTATCTTTTGGAAGGGATGTGCCTGATGTACTTGCTTGGTCATTATCCAGATAATTAAAATCAAATGTACTTATTTTGTAGATTAAACTGGAACATTTTTTATTATGATTGTTTGTCTTTGAAGCTTCAAAAACATCTTAGTAGAAGTGTTGAACTTAATTTCACTGGCTATTTAAACATTTAATGTAAGAAATACTTTCATTCAATAGGTAAAATAATGTTAGTCTTTAATAGGTTTGCTTCATGGAAATATGTATGTTCACATAGCATCCTTTAGTAAGAGGAGGAGGAAGATACACAAAAATGCAGTTTGTGGCAGCTTCTGTATAAAGGTTATCATTTACATACATTACTGCAGTTACTAGTAAAGGCCAGAAATGTTAGCTGGCAGGACAGTTAAACATCACTGCAAGCTGTGTGTGAGTAACATTTCTAGCTGCTAGAAGGCATAAAGGAAAGGGTATATACCTCATAAATTAGAGCTTACAGAGTCTAAGACTGTCCCAGCTAACTTGCCCAGACTGAGTTAGTAATGTTGACTCCCTCCACAGACCATGGAGAATATTTCCTTTGTTGTTAGTGCCTGAGCAAAGGATGAATTTTTGTCTGGTGCTACTTCTGTCTGTAAGCTGATTATGGATTGAGTCTACATGTCCACTTGCTGAAGCTAGGTGAGAAATGTCCTTCCTGAAGATATGTTAGCTAAGCTGATGGCTGTTGCTGATGCAGAAGTCCTTTCCTAGTGAGTTGCTTTTGAGGGATGTGTTCAGCCACCCGTTCCTGGGAGGTCAGCTCTATTGACTAGTCACTGTTAGATGTCCTTTTATATCTGTGTCACACTAAGCTTTTTCTATGAATGACATGAGGCACTTAATACTCTGACTTCTCTTGCAGCTTTTTCTTTTTGTTAGTAACCCTGTGTGGTTACTTTAATTGCCTGTCATATAGCCCCCCTTTTTTTCTCAAATTCTCAAATATTTAAAAAACCATTTTAGTCAAAAAATCAGTTTCCTACTAAATAAGTTTGGCGTCTACTTAGAAATAATATTATCTGGTTTTAACACAGTGAACATCACAGTGAACTAGAACAAATGACAAGCTCTTCACCTATGGCTTTCTGCAAATGCCAATATTTATGCTAAATCCTATTGAGCCCATACAAAGTTTTACAACTTTACATTTATAGTATACTCATCACTTCAGCATCCAGGCACTAAGTGCACCAATTAATTACTTAAATACTAATACTAATATTAAAATATCAGGTAGTGGACTATGGGATTTTTTTCATATTATCTGGCTTTTTTAATGGTTTGGGGTTTTGTGGGTTTTTTGTGGTTTGTTTTGGTTTGGTTTGGTTTTGTTTTTTGGTTTCTTTGTTTGTTTTTCACAGAATCACAGAATGTTAGGAGCTGGAAGGGACCTCGAAAGATCATCTAGTCCAATCCCCCTTACCAGAGCAGTTTTTGTTTTGTTGGTGTTGTATTTTTTTTTTGTGGGTTGGGTTGGTTTTCTTTTTCATAGAATCATAGACTACATGTTGTGGAATCCACCGCTTGTCTAGGAAGATTATTCCAATGTGAATTCTCCTTGTGAAAATTTTTCCTCTTGTGTTTAATTAGAATCTTCCCAGAAGCAGTTTATACCCCTTATGTCTCATCTTTTCTGTGTGACTTCTTCTAAAAAGGGAGTCTCCGTATTTTTTGTAGCCACCCGTTAAATACTGGAACATGGTAATAAGGTGTCCCTTAAGCCAGGTCTCTTTCCACAGAGCTGCTCCCCAGCTAGGTAGATCCCAGCCTCTGTTGCACTCCTGTATTATGTTTTCCCAGGTGCAAGAACTCATATTTGTCTTTGCTGAACTTAAAAAAGTTCATGTTGGACCACTCTTCTAGCCTATCCAGGTCTTCCTGTGGGGTGTCTCTCCCTTCTGGAGTGTCTGCTTCCCCACTTACTTGGATATTATTGGCAAACTTCGTCAGCGTACACCTGATCCCATCATCCATGTCACTTAGGAAGATATTATACAATGTTGAACCAAATATCGATTCCTGGGGACCACACCTTAGGTTGCCCATTTGAAAAGGAACTATTTACCGCCATGTGTGGCCTGTCAGACAGTTGCCCACATACCACATAGATCATATGCCTAGGCCATAATGCCACTTTGTCTAGGAGGAGGCTGTGGGAATATATATCAAAAGCCTTGGAAAAATCCAGAGAGGCAATGTCCACTTCTTGCCTTGCATCAACACATTGCCCTTGGTGAACATCTTTTCCTAATCATGTGCTTCATTTGACTTGTGATAGCCCCCAGAAGGATTGCTTCTGTAACTTTCCCAGGGACTGAAGTAAGTTTGATGGTCCTATAATTTCGCAGATCCTCCTTTAAGTCCTTCTTGAAGGTGGGACTGACATTAGCCTTCTTCCAGTCTTCTGGGACATCCGCTGATCTCCAAGACTTCTTAAAGACTATGGCAAACAGTCTCACAGTGACATCAGGCAGCTCTCTCAAGACTTTGAGGTGGATATTGTCAGAGTCCACAAACTTGTAGGGGTCATGGTCCTGTAATAGTTCACATACTATCTATTTCTTCACTGGCTGTGGATTTCTGTTTGCATTGATCTGGATTTATGTTCCCAAGGCCTGGGGCCCAACAGTGCTGGCAAAGACAGAGGTGAAGAAAGTGTTGAGAATGCCTTCTTTTTTAATGTTGTTGTGACTATTTTTTGTTGCTTTGTAGGCATTTCCAAATCTGAAGAGGTGGATTTGGGCTATGGAATTTTACCATGCATAATATACTGTTATGAAATTTGAATCAATATGTTCTGTAGTATTTAATTCCCGTCAATATCAACCTCCCTAAAATCACTGTGCTTGTATTTTCTTGTACACATTGTGTCTTCCTGACATAATATTTCTAATACTGTTTGTACAAAATGTTCTGTAGATACAGCCTTATGGTGCTAATCATGCTTGGCTCATGCCCTTGAACTAGATCCAGAATAATCTCATTTTGCATTAGGGTTATCTGTTTGAAGATAAATGCAGTGGGGTGATTTAGAATCTCAAAGAATGTGATCTAGTTAAGGCCATTCCTCTTCATCTTTTTATGTAAAATAAGGAAGGAATTAAAGCACTATAAAGTTTCAGCTAATGGAAGGGAATTATTAGATCACATTAAGTTTTGTCAGCATTGCCATATTATTTTGCTTTCGGATTTCTTAGTCATTTGTCATCTTTTTCTTCACCAAATTCCTTCATTCATTTTGGGTATTTTCTTGGACTTTCACTAAAAAAAACCTTTAGCTCTCTATGGTTTCAGTTAAAACAGGACAAAAGCTTGACCTGTGACCTTTAACGCACATTATCATCATTATTTGCTTTCTAGGAAAAACTTATATTATGGATTGTAAAAATAAGTTCTCTGGACTTGAGGTTCCACTATATGTTTTGAAGAAGAATGATCATTTCTATGTTCAGATATTAAGGTCTGAGGCAGATTTCCGCCAGCCTTTCTTGAGCTCCTGCACACAGGCTTACTCTTTTGGAAAACAGCTATTTAATTTTTCCTTCTCTCTTTCACTATACGGTGCTGCAAAAGCTTTATCAGGTGGCTATTAGTTGTTTTAGTGCAGAAGTCCCCAGTTACCTAATCAAGGAGATTCCATGTTCAGGAGATGGCCTTGGCCATGGTGGGGGGGAGCTGGGATGTGAACGAGTTTTTTGCTTTAATGAATATTCCTTTCTTATTGTTCTGCTGCTGGCTCTGCTAAAGTAACCCTGTTTTATGCCTGGTCCAGTGTGCAGTTGGGAGAGTCTGGATAAAGGCAGCACAATAGAAGAGCAAGATATTCTGAGCAGATGACTTTGTACATCTCCTTCATTATCCTGCAAATCCATACTTCACTTGGGAAAGGAGCTCCTTTTCGTATGATTGGTGAGATGATGGATTTTCACCTGTGTTTGAAAATTTCGTACATTTTTGGGAAATGAAAAATAAAATACTTTCATGATGGTCTGCTGTAAAACATTGCAGCTACTTGCCATGATGTTGACTTTCAATAACTGAAAATTAAAGGTCTGCTGAAATCATTTTTCTCCCCAGTGATTTAGAGACCTAGTCTCACCATAATTTAGAGTCAACTTTTCGTCCCTGCATAGTTCCATGATTTGCAAGCTGTTTCTGGCAGCCATCGTTGTCAAACCAATGATATTTCTTCTCCTCCTCCTCACTGTTTGGCCCTTTTCCCTCATAATTAACTTCTTCATCAGATTTACAGCTATTTAGTTCTACCTTTCTAAGAGATATAAACTCCTGAATAAAAATACTGTGGTAAGAGTACTTTTTTTAACCATTTCCTTGCCTTACTTTATTTTATTTTTTATATTCAAAATTCAAATAGAAAATGCCTTTCCTTACAAATGTACCATTTTATTTCATATGCACCATATTCTTAGACAAAATAAGACTAAGGCTTCACATCCTCAAATTTCAGAGTAAATTGCATATTAATAAGATTTAAGAACGCAATTAGTTTTCAAATATATACCCTTTAATAGTTTGGGGGTTTTTTTGTAGCTTTTAGGAATGAATGAAGAAAACATTAGGTTAATGATGCAGCTTGGATCACAGTGTTCAGGATATTGCAGTTAACTTTAACTTTGTTGGATCTCTTTATAGCAAGCAAGTAGCCTAATGCACTTGTTAACAATAACTGTACTCTATTTGCTGTGCTCTCTTCTCTTTCTCATGTGTAAAACCTAGAGCTGCCCTCATGGTATTTTCTATTTCAAAATAAGAAAGACAAGTGATTTATATAGGTTAAAAAACCCTGTTAAATCTCATGGGGAAGGGACAAATATATCCTTTGGGGTTGTTTTTTTCTGGATCCACAGAAAGGGCCTTCCTTTACCTACAGGTGTATCCTGCTTTTTCCCTTTAAGACCTTCATCAAATTTCTGGACATGAACCTATTGCTCTCCCAGAATGAACCAAGTCACTTCTTAATGTGATAACTGTGTTACTGTTTCCAGCATTTATATTGTCAGCTGCATGAGGCCAGTTGCTTCCTGAGGTCCTCAAGGACCCGCATTTGCTCTGTTACACATCCTAATTGAGAAGGAACACTCCTATCATTATCTTTGAGATTTAAAAAACTTGTATTTTCATGATAACCTGAGGTGCACATTTCCATTGAGGGAGTATAATCTAATCAACTGTGAAATAAATTTAATAATTCCATTTTAGGTTGTGCAGTTGAATACAGCATATTTGGGAGAAAAGTCTGTTTTGACAACAAATGTAGTGGAAACTGCTGCTCCACAGTATGTATTATATAACACAATGTTACTTAATAATTCTGTTGAGATGAAGAGCTTTGAGCACATTCTTCAGTGACTTATAAGACTTATATATGGTCATCTCAATCAGCATCATTTGGTACCTTAAAACTTTCATTAACAATTCTACAAATTTAACAAGTACAATGGCTTACCAAGATACAAAGTTGGGTTGAGAGAAGTTTTAATCTGTTTCTCATCCCTGGAGATGTTAGCATGTGTGTTCTGTAATCGGAAGACAGGATACTTATAATCTCATAGACAGTGTATGAAACAAAACTCAAACTTGTTCTCACAGGCATGAAAATTCTGTGTTCTGTCCCCATTATTAGAATTACTACAAACCACTGAAATCAGCCGTGTCCCAGTTGTGTTAGGTGATGGACAAAAAGAGAACAAAAAGTTGGTGACAGGTGTAACCAGTTCTGAGTCAAAACTAAAAAACCACAACAAATTGATATAGACAGATGAGGGAGTAGAAAGAAACAATAAGTCAGTGTGATGAGAAGTGTTGCCAGCACTACCAACCTAACTGCCATCAGGTCTTTCATAAACCTTACAGCAAATGGATTTGAAGGTGGATGTTTATGGAGAGCTCCGAAGCATGAAGGGTAGCATGAAATAAAGTGTTTGAGGATGCAACAAATGAATGATGGCCATGGGCATTGTTCACTGGCTGGTGCTGGGAGCTGACACTCTGAAAAAAGGGACAAAATAGCATGGGGGCTAGACCATGAAGGGCCTCAGTGGTAAAAGCTGTAGTTAGGAGTCAGATTTATAAAAAGAGGTGATACGGTCAAAACAACAACTTAGAGAAATGGAAGGTTTGCATTTGTCATTAAATGTTGCCATAATTAAAGGCTGAGAGGATGAAGCCCTGGGCAAAAATTCCTAGCTGTGTGAATATGTAAGAAAGGCTGTGTCCTAAAGAAGATAAGCATAGAATATCTGCAAAATTTAAATATAGCTTTCACTTGAGCAATAAGAGTGATATATGAGACTTAGACTAAAGTACTGTCCAAAGAATCTGAAAAAGAATAGCAGAGAAAGAATAAGAATGTTTTAGCCCTATTGAACTGATGACAGAAAGTCTTTTAGAAAGCAGTGTCAGAAAGAGGAAAAAGTTTTGCTGGCAAGACATGCTGGCTGTAACTTAACTGCATACACCTCGTCACTGAATTTGCATTTGTGGGTAAGATTTTCTTAAAGCCAGGGTAGCTGGGGTCTGTGTGCATTTACAACCCTTCCACATTCCAGAAGTTAAAGGCTGAATGAGAGATGCTGAAGAAGAAACAACAAAACCTAAAAGCAACCCCAAAACCCCCAAACACAGTCTGGAAGGGCAACTAAAGAAGTAAGAGGAGTAGGACAGAAAAGTGTCTGAGTGATCAAGGGAAGACATGATTTGAATGTTTGAGGAGTAAAAGGTTGAGTCTGAACTTTGCTGCTGAGGAAAGTGAGGCCACGGGAAAGGAAGTTTCAGCAGAGGGCAGTCTTAGAGATCTAACATGGATTTGGAAGAAAATTATCAATAGTGACTGTAACCACTATGTTGATGAAGAGCAATATCAGTCAGTTGTGAGTGGGAGGCATAAGATGTGAGAAGTTTCAACACCTGTGACTACACATTACAGGAGTTCAATAAAAGCCTTAGATGTGGTCATGTTTGGGTAGCAACACACAGTAACAACCTTGTTGCTGCAGGTTGCAACTTTTTTCTCTTCAGACTCTGATCCCACAGTAACCCCAAGTGAAACTGATTTGTAAAAGATGTATATGCTGTTAAGTAAAAAAGGTTTTCTAAACCAAATATTGAAATATTGGAATGTGCTAGCAATTAAAAAATAGCACATTATCCTTTCGCTTTATAGTTTCATTATATTTTTTTCAGCACTTTATGGAGAAAATTAGCCTTAGTGGGATCATCTGTTCTAGTTTTATTTATGTTTCAAAATAGATACAGTTATAATTCCTGGTTCCCATAGAACAACTAAAAAATATAATCTAAAAACTGCTAAAACCCAAGAAAGACTTTTTCTCTTGCATAAAAATTCAAAAAGCCAATTTTAAAAAATCACTATACTGAAGTTAAAAAGTTAGCAGCATTCAGTTTGACATATTTCATACTTGGAGATGTTTCCTTCAATTATTTTTTTTAAAATTATATAGCAAGTTAAAAATAAACCTTCATGTTGATTTAGTAATGTGAACTGAAATTAAAACTTCAAAGACAATTCTAAATGTGATGCAGTTACTGAACGTTTGACTCTTTGAAAACATCATTCTGTAATATCAGTCAAATGTCAGAGCTCTGCATTTACCCCTGAATGGTATAGGTGGCCCATATTTGATGACACTAAGGGAACAATGTTCCATTGTATCATTTAAAATACATTTTCCTTGATTCCACTCCCCTCTTAGCTCCCCCCACCCCCCTCACCCCCCCCAGTTAAACATTTAGCACAAAACAGACTTGTTACTGAATGGTAGAAGCCTGCTAATGTGAAATGTACTAAAACTCCCACCTTATGTCTGGGAACAAAACTAAGAAGTTGAGGCAGTGCTCAAGATAAGGGTTTTGTTTAAGTGGTTTGTTTGCTGAATAACTGGCTTGATAAACTATTGCTGAACAAACATGGCCAAATATATGCTACATACATGCTAGATATAAATTAAAACAAAACCTATACAATTTTTTTTCAAATTTTCCTAAGACCACCCTATAAGTACAACATATAATTTTGGTCAACATCTCTTCCATTTACCAAAAGAATGATTACATTGCACCATTGTTATTTCTGCACAGGATGAATTTTGTGTAAGATTTATGAAGCTGTTGTACAGCCTGTGGTACTTCTGTGACTGTGATAATAAAAGAGGTGGGGTTTGCACAACAGCTGCATTGATTTCCATCGTTTACTTTGAATCCAAACATACAGAAGAGAGCACACAGAATGATAAAAAAAAGAGACATTTCCTGAGCTTATTCTCCTTACCGTGTTGTTCCTTCTCTCTTCCTGCCAGAATCCTAAACCATATCACATAGCAAAAGTCCCTGCCTAGAAGCTGGTTTTACTGGGAAATAATCTTATGGATCATTACAGCCACTATTTTAATAAGCTTCTATGTCGTTGATTAGCTTTGGGAAAACATTTTTTCTTGTATTCACATGGAACCTCCTATGCTTCAGCTTACAGCCATTGCCCATTGTCCTGTCACTGGGCTTCACTGAGAAGAGCCTGACACCATCCTCCCGACACACACCCTTCACATATTTAAAAGCATAGATGAGGTCACCCCTTAACCTCCTCTTCTCCAAGCTAAAGAGACCCAGCTCCCTCAGCCTTTCCTCATAACGAAGATGTTCCACCCCCTTCATCATCTTTGTGGCTCTGCGCTGGACTCTTTCCAGCAGTTCCCTATCCTTCTTAAACTAAGGGGCCCAGAACTGAACACAATATTCCAGATGTGGCCTCACCAGGGTAGAGTAAAGAGGAAGAAGAACCTCTCTTGACCTACTAACCACACCTCTTCTAATACACCCCAGAAACCTATTGGCCCTCCTGGCCACAAGAGCACACTGCTGGCTCATGGTCATCCTTCCATCCACCAGGACCCCCAGATCCTTTTCCCCTTCACTGCTCTCCAACAGCTCAGTCCCCAACCTATACTCATACATGGAGTTGGTCTTTCCCAGGTGCAAAACTCGACACTTGGCCTTATTGAATCTCATTAAATTTCTCCCTGCCTAGTTTTTAGGGTCCCTTCCAACTTTGACAATTCTATGATTCTATGATAAGTAATCAATAAAATGGAAAAAAAAATTGAAAAGTTTTTAAATAGAATTCATGTATGCATAAGTATATTAATTTATTTTTATGTTACAACAAGTATATCACTGGAGATAAGCTCACATTTGACTGAAGAAGGTGAAATCTGTGGTGGTTTTTTGTTTCTGTGGATCCTGTTTTATGATTGTGAATCTGTCTGAAGACTTGAAAAGTGAAGTTTCACTCATGTTCAAGGAAGTTCAGTTGTGCCAAAGAGGAAAAATGTCTTAATCCTTTTGCTTTACATGCTATTCTAGTGTGCCTAAGTCTGAACAATAAAATAGGGAGCAGCAGAAACATATAGTGTGTTTACAATGACCAGTACAATGTAAGTAATATGTAATATGTTGTTATATACCTTTTGAACTTAGGCACTAAAGTCTTTATGCCCAACTATCACATTGCTGTAGTGTAGGTAAAATGTGACAAATGTGAAGAATTAAGGCCAAGCCACAATTTTCTAGGATGAAATGGAGTCACTCAGCCAACTGGAGAGAGAAAAAAGCATTTTTCACCAGCTTTGCTAGACAGGCTCTAAGGGCTGCCCAGGAAGGTGGTGGAGTCACCATCCCTGGAGGTTTTGAAGAAGAGGATGGATGTGTTTCTTCAGGGGATGATTTAGGGATAAGAGTAGTGTAGGGCTATCGGTTGGACTAGATGATCTTGAGGGTCCTTTCCAACCATAATGATTCTGTGATTCTGTGAAGCTTCCAGTCGGCTGCACCAGGAACCATAAATGTCTTTGCTGGAAGATAACATTTTGAGTATTGTACAACAACCCTTTCATACTGCCAACTATGGGCATTAAAAATATCATTAATCAGATGCCAAAACGACTAGGAACTGACTTAGAAGTTATATCTGAAAAAAATTGAGTTTGTGCTTCTTACTGAGCTTCTGCATTATTTCACATTTCCCCTTCCTTTAGATTTCTTTAAGGGGCTTTGATTTTGTAAAAAAAAAATAAAAAGAACAGCATTATTTTGTGATACTCTGGGTTCATAAGAAAACCCCAGAGATATAGAACAGGAGAGAAAAATGCAGGGTTCACTGGTACCATGAAAGGTACTTCTCTGTGATCCAATTAGTTAGTCCATGAGTGGACAGCCGAGAGAAAGAGAAGGAAGAAAGTTGTGAAAGTAACAGATAGAGAATGGCTGCTCATTTGGAGGGCATAAAAATTTCTATCATTCTTCTTTCACAAATTTTATCACTAGGTGAACAAGGGTTGAAGAGCTGGATGATCATGCTACAGCATCTCTAATGCTTTCAGACCTCTGACATATAGTTTGAAGCAATCTAGCAGACACTGAATTATGTGAAAACTTATTGTCATGACAAAGACCATAAAAAATGGAAAATGAGACAATTAAAGACCCCATGACAAATTTTATAACGAGTATAGAGAACAACACAAAGGTAAACCATAGTATTATCTTTTCAAGGTTCTTTTTAGATGTTGTAAATAAGGTTTATAGTACTAGCTATTTTTTTGTAACTTTGCCATCAATCACCCTGAGACATTGCTAAACTGTTACTTATCTGATGACAAGTAAAACAAAACTTTAGTGTTGTTAATACTGAAGTTGTATTAGTGAGCATCAAGAGCTCAACAGTAACAAAGAGAAGAAAAAAGCAAGCTTTGTTAAAATGTTATTATGAGATTTTTAAATTGAGCACTTTTCTTTTGTTCTAATGGTTGGTTTTTGTGTTTTGTGGTTTTGGTTTGTTTGGGGTTTTTTCTTTAATAATTTGAACTGACTGAAAAGGAAAGATGAGTAAGCTTTCAGTTACTGGTCATAGCTGATGATTTTTGGTTTTGTGTTGTTGTGTTTGAGTAAACATTTGGTTGTACTTTTACCCGATACCTAGAGAAACTTCAGGTTTTGGACAACTACTCTTCTATAAAGGGTATTTTTTTTGTGTTTTTCTTTTAGGTTTCTAACATGCCCAAAATCTGGGTGCAGGAAAATGTGTAATGGTTTGACAGTAATTGACAATTAACAGTTTGAAATTAAAGTCTTTATGCCACTAATTCTTATTATTAAATTGACAGATTTCTGCAAGAATCATGTTTCTCTTCTCATGTTAACTTTGATAACAATTACGAAGAAGATAGATATCTCAAAGGTAGGTATTGCAGAGAACAATAGAGGTTTAAATGTGCCATCAAATCAGGAAGAACCCTGAAACTGTGAATTGTACCACACACAGTTGAAAGGGGGACAAATTGCTAACTGTAATTGTCTAGGTTATCTGTTGGTGAAGGTCCCCTCAAAATATATCTTGCCCAATCTTCTCATCTGGTCCAGCAAAAAATTAAGCTGGCTGATTTTCACCATAGTCTGTCTCTGCAAGCATAAATTTTAAATATATAGAAGCTTTATTTTTGCTTCATATTTTTCTTTGAGTAAAGGAGATCAAAAATCAATCATATATCTGGGATTTAGCTATTTCAAACAGAGGTCAACAGAATAAGAGTTGGCTTGGTATTAAAGATAATCTACAATGTCAGGCTAAATGTTTAAAGCAAGCAATTTTTAAAATACTGATTTTAATAAGTTGTGTGACCCTGATGCTTGTTATTTAGTCTTGCACATCTTGTTAACACTATCTTTTCTAGACTTGTCCTTCAGAGAAGCTACTGTCATTTGCTTCAGCAGCAGATGTACATTTTTAGGTTTCTTCATACGGAAATTTCTCAGCATATCAAAGTTATTTTCTTCTGCTTGATCCAATGACAAATTCAGCCTGCTATTATCTCTAAAAGAAAATTAAGCTTATTTTAATACTTCATTCAAGAACTCCAGCTTTAACGTGTGTAGCTCTTCCTTTGTATTTTACTAGTTCTATGCACATATGATATGTTGTAGCCCTTCTGGTAACATCTTTTCCCTTTGACTTCTGGTGCTTCTGAAGGCATGAAAATACACAGATTTCATAGACAATACTGAATTGAGATGACATGTGAAAATGTACAGATGACAAAGCCAAAGAACTTTACAGTTGTTCAATTACTATCAGAAAACAAAAGTAAATTCATCTTGTAAATAATGGTTTGAAAGATGAAAAAAATAGTCTAAAATGCATGGATAAGAAGACAACTTGGATAAAATCCTGAGAATGCTGAATTCTTTGGGAGCTTTGCCATTTAATCAACACAGCCAATACTTAGCTCCTGGCAAGAAATACTGAAGGAGATCAAGGGATGGTAGATGGCAATAAACTAAGTATGAAGTTGTTGTTTGAAAAAGTTTGCTTATGTAGGCACATTGATAAATGGGATGTATAAATGTCTCTATTAAGAATCCAATCCAAGATAACACTTCAGCTCCTGTTTCAGCCACATCATTCGTACTGAACAATGCACTTATCTGTGTGCTATTTTTTGTGATTCCTACAGTCAAGGGTGACACTGCAGTTACTTTGGATATGCTGAGCACAGCAGCGTGAAGAGGATCAGTGCTTCCTATCACAGCATTTGCAAGTGTCTTTTAGACACCAGTCTGTTATGTAGTTCACCTTGTGTGCTTTTCCTGATGAAGGACTTGCAGCTTCTATTCACAGAAGTTTCCCTCACATACTCTTCCATTGCTCTCTCTTTGCACCTGAATGTTCAAAAATTGGGTAAGTCATGCTCAATGCGCCATGACTTCAAGATGACCTTGATGTCCTTTCCTTTAAGTCCCTCCTTTCAAACTGTGCCTCATTTTCCAGATAGACTCACAGCACACTGCAGGACTGCTTGCCATACCACTCTGTTTTTTTCAGCAAATATATAAACATATTGATGATGGAATTACTCTGCATGATCTGTATGCTTTTTGTACAACATCCAGTTCTGCCATGGATAGTGTCATGAAAGAAGTACAACATCAAAACTGAACTTAGCTGTAGTTGTAGGATGATTTCCCCCTAAAAAACTTAACAGGAATGGAGGCCTGATAGGATGGTAAGATAAGAAATGTGCTGTTGTCATCCTTTGCTGGGCAGAGATACAGTTAGAAGGGTGAAATGAGGAGATCTAAATAAACTTTTTTTCTATATGTGTCTTAAAATATTGTGGAATGTATTCTAACAAAACCAAATAGACTGTAAACACCTTTAGGTCATAGTCCCAATACCAAAAGTACTGAGTCCTTGAGGAATTCTAGCACCCAGCAACAGCAGTAGTCCAAAGCAGTTGTGTTGAGCTCAGCAAGCAGGAGCGCTAGTAGTGATCACATGCAATGGAAATAACTATTTAAAATGGCATAGATAGTTAACAAAGTTACAGAACCCACTGAAATGTATTTTCTGACTGCTTAATTTTAAAAAGGGCTTTAACCCCTGCTGGGTTTTTCAGTGTTTTACTCTGCTCCCTGAAACTGAACCTGCAGAACTGACTGCAAAAGGTTCATTAAACTTTTGTGAAAGAGACTCCTATCTCATGACAGTGGGCAGAGTAGATAGGTTGTTCCTCAGAAATAAAAAAAAACAGAGTAAGGTGTATTTTAGAATTCAGAATTTGCTACTATTCCTAGGAAAATTCCTTAGCCACCAGGATGTTGGGTTATTTTTTCTGGTTAGTATTTTTCTTTGAGGAAAAGTAGAGATGCTATGGGTATGGGATATGTTGAATTTTAGCAGCTAAAAAACCTCTATCTTTGTTCTTATTTCACCTGGGCAGAGGCAGGATTTCACTCCTTAGATCTAAAAAAATGAATGTTTGGGCAATTTGTATCATGAATCTCCTGATTCAGCATAGTACTCAATAAGAAATGCCCTTGTTCAAATAATCTATTTCATATTGGATGTCTACATAAGAAATGTACGAAAGAATTAAAAAGCACAGGTTATAAAGAGAAATAATTTTGGAAACTGCAATGTGTTTCTTGGGACATAACATCCTGAAATAACTCTTGGATTCACAAGTAGCTCAAACTTAATGTCTCATGCTAGGGCCATGAAGAGATTTAAGTGTGGCTTGTGCCCTTTTTTGACAAGTCAGAAGTATATCAACTGTGTGCCTCAGCAGGACCAGATTAGAGACACTAAGAGCCTAACCCACGGAATGATTTGAGGTCCCCACCTGTAGAAATGAAAATGAATAAATGTCATAACTCTTTCTGTGCTCTGTAGAGGAGGCAGCTCCACTGCAGTTCTTCATCCTGCCGTTTGCTGCCTGATGTGTCTAATCTGCCTCAACTGTCCAGCCTCTTGCTGTGATTCATTTCCTTAATATGTGTTTGTCCTCACACACAAGTTTGCTACTTTACATAGAGGAGCATCTCTTTGTCCTGCTGAGATGCAAATACTGGAAAATCTGAAGTGTAAAAATTATACTCTGAAGTAATTAAATGAATCAGTACATTCTGTACTTTGCTGTGAGAACGGTTCAGATTTTACACGTTGTAAATGCCTAGAAGGCATCAACTTTTCTTTGTCTTCAGACTTAACTTGTATCTCTGCTTCTCTTGTTATCCACCTTGGTTATTCCAAATGTTACTTCTGTTACAAATGTTATTTTGTTTTTTGTACAACTTTTGTTAAGAGCTTTTCTTAAGTGTCAGTTCCTACATTCAAACTCTTATGAGCAGATGATAATTTTCATTCCATTTACTTAACAAGATAAATGAAAGAAATAGAGATTTCAGCACTTATGAATGCAGATTAAAATTGAAAATTGCATTTTCAATATAGAAGTCTATATAGAAATTCAGGAAGTATACTTAGACTAAGGTGTCATTGTTCCTGATCATCTAGGATGGGACCTACTCAAAGCATAGTCCAATTCCTTCAGGCAAAATTGTCTAGGAGTTCTTGTAGAAGAACCAAAGATCCACTGGGAAAGAAAGAAATAGAAAGAAAGGAAGAAAGAAGGAAAGAAAGAAAAAGAAAGAAAAAGAAAGAAAACATATGCACTCATGTCTTGCCTTCATAAAGTTTTGGAATTTGGCTAGGGCACGTACTTGCTCCTGATTCCCACTTTACACTTAGACAAAAATTACCAACTATCCTAGATTTCTTGCAGTTATTCCTGCCACCACCAGCAGTCCCTGTCACTCATCCCTTCCAACCTTCCAATTACCCCCACACCCAGCACTTGTCCTGAACATCTTTACCCACAGCTCCTGACATTGAAATCTCCTTTAGTTTAAATGAGTTTAAAATTCAAATAACTTCTTAATAGGTGCTAGTGAAATGCAATATTGCCACTATTTGTCTTTGAGAAAACACCATTTGTCATTATTGTTCAGGCCTCTTCCTCCTCCCCAGTCTGCTGGCAGGAAAGAGGTGTTATTGCTGCTTTTGCTTCTGTCACATGTGCTTTGCTGATTGGGGTTTTTTTTGTTGTGGTTTGTTTGTTTTAATTGTCCCATCTTTAGAGCTTGCTCAAATGATGTCTGAAGGTGCTGCTTCCTCAGAGATGAAAGTTCTGCCCTTCTGCTTCATCCACCCTCAAAGGTCTTGAGAGACTGAAGGAGGTAGAACCCATTCCTTCTTTGCTCATGCTTTGCCCTTCACAAAACACAGAGCAGAAACAGCATAATACCTGTAATATTCTTGAGTGTTTTGATGCTGCCCTGAGACGTGAGAAGTACAGTTCCTTTACCACCTTTTCTCCAAGAGACCGATCTCTTCAAAGCTAGCACACTGCAAAAAGGACAAGGGAGCTCTCTCAGTTTGTCTGCCCGGCTACCAGAGATGTTTGTGCTTTTTGCTAGTGTATTTTTTGCACAAGAAAGCATATGTTAACCAGCATATAGTAACTTAGGCCAGATACTTTAGGCCCCCATTTACTTTAGGAAAGTCTTCACAATTCAGCATTAGCAAATGGTTTTTCTAAAGCAGTTGTTTCAGCAGTGCCTTTTCTCCTCCCTGAGGGAAACAGCCCACAGAACCATTTTGTGAATTTATATTAAGATTCCTGGCTAAGGGAATTTTAGTGAAGATTTAATGTTTTATGGGAACAAAGGTTTCAGACTGAAGTACTTCAAGTAGAAAAATTGTGTTCCTGAACACTTATAAAGACATAGGAAACTGAAGTGTTAAAAGAATAATGTTTCAGTTTTTCCAGACATAGTATGGTTTTCAGTATACAACTACTTTTGAAAGAAAAGAATCCAGGCAATGTTTGGGACAGCTCATAAAGTCTGGACCAGGAACTATATAGGTATATCTCTATGTAGGTTTATCTATAGCTACAACCAGAGCATGTCTGGAAAGCTTGGATTTTCTTCTTTTATTCAAGTATGTCTGTTACAATGATCTGCTAACTGATATAACAATATACTCCCACCAGTTTCCCTGTGTGATATGTTGAGACTCCAGGGCTCTGCGTGGTTGTGCAGTCAAGTACTGACTAGTACTGTCTGTCTGCTAGTTTGGGTTTTTTTACCCATCTAACCTTGCCATGCAGAGTGTTGGTAAGCCACATAATGGGAAGCATGTAAAACCAGTATTCAGTAGAATATAGCCCTTGTAGGTAAATCATTTTACTCTCCTCCCCCAAGTACTGTGTTAGAAACAATATTCAGCATAAACTGATTGTGTAGATAGCCTGATTGTAAAGAAAGATTAATACGAAAAGGCAAGAAGTCTGCAATAAAACCTACTAACTTAAATCATCCACATTTGTGTACAAGCATTCACATTTAGCAACAGTCCCAAGGCTGAGATTAAAGCTGTTTGGTAGGTTACTTCAAGGCCTTTTTATTGCTAAATCTTATTATGTCTCTAAAATGTAGAAATTAATCACCTGTCATCAAAGCTACAGTGGATTATTGACTTCTAAATGTCTCTACAAAGTGATTCATGACAGAATGAAACAGGAGACTGAACTAGCACTGAAATTCTTTTTGCATGTGATAAAAAGGGTCTATTAAAAGTGTTTGAACAAATGCTGGCTATTAGGTAATCATCACAAAGGATTTTGTTATCAAAATGTGGTGCTTCTTGAATAACCTTATTCAGTTACATAGATTTGCAACACCAATCCTCTAATGGGAAAGTTATCTGGAGAATTTTGATTGTTCATCTGAGAAGCCTGACATTAGGTAAATTACAGGAGGATTTTCTGAACTACCTGCAAGCCAGTGATTGTGAAGTGTTGTTTGAACTTGCTCCCAAGTATTTTAACCCAAAATCATGTGGATATACCAATTTAGAATCATTGGGTTGTGACAGGAAAATTTCTTATGATTTGGATATTTTGCAATATATTCAGTGTCAGTTTTAATTTGAAACATGTCAAAAATTGCCAAGAGGGTATACTACTGAGGGGAAGGACAATCTAGCTTTCACTTAAGTCAAAGTGTGTCTCCTAAAGGATTGATAACAGCCTCCATTCAGTTGCAGCTATCAAGCTGCTGGATAGCTGTGACTGTGTGGTGTGATATGGGGATGCAAACTGCATTAGCTGGGGTTTCTGGGGGAAGTCTGTAGATCCCAGACTGCTCCTGGTAAACCATTGTTTGTCCTACTCAGAGCTCCTTGTGGAAATGAGAAATGAAGTCCTGAGTAAAGGAGTACTGAAATACATTTCTTGTCCAAAAAGGGAACCACTAAAAATATTTTCTAAGAAAATCAACATGAAGAACAAGGAGATTCTGGAGAAATACCTTAGATGTTTTGTTATAAATATTAGAAGGCCACATTTACAGGAAACGTCTTTGGAAAGGTAATTTTTGGATGGATTTTCAGAGTTTCCATCAATCACATTATGGGTTTGCAGAGCATGCCTCAGTTTCTGGCTCAGCAGGCTGGGTACTAGGCTGAGGGGTACTTCCTTCCCAAAATTTTACAGCATGTGCTTTCAGATCAACCCTTTGCAGTCTGGCAACAAATATGCCTTAGTTTGTCTTTTCCTTAAATGTGTTATAAGGCAGAGATAGAGAATTTTCATTCAGAGTCACTTTGTTGTCTAATACATGTTATGAGAAAATGAAGGAAAGACAGTCAGCAAGACTGACCATTATACTTTTAGGTATGAGATTGGGGAAAAGAAAGGTTATAACTGCAAAAAATGATGAAACAGTAAACTTTTTAAATCTGTGTACAAAGGCAGAATCTATCTCTAGGGTTTTTTTTATTACCCTTCATCTGTAAGTTGTTAGGCATATCTTAGCTGCTAAAGCCAACAGTCTTGAGTTCCTACAGTCATCCTGCCTTGTGAGGGCTTCCACAGAGCTCAGCAACTGCATCTTCCTCACCCCTGCTTCTATTTTCCACATCAATTTTTACAGAAAAATGGTGACATTGATTTGGATTAAAATGAAAATGCTTTTCATGGCACCATGTGGAGTCCGACAATTTGGGCACTTAAAATGATTACTCTTGTTCAATCTGACCTGCTCAGATGGGAATTTGTGTGTGCATATCTCTGTGCTTGCCTGCTTCCTATGTGCTACAAATGGCTCCTTAGTAAGCCTCGGAGCGTGTCAACTTGCTACCTCTGTCCTCACGATCCTAGCTAGGTTGTGAATTTTGGACTCTTATAGCTTCATTGTGACTAAGAATATTACATCAAACCACCTTAGATGTGCATACATGTTAGGCCTGCATATTATGTGCTCATGGTCGTGGCAGAGACTCCAGATTATTGATGCAGAAACACAGAAACACAGAATCACAGAATATCCCGACCCAGAAGGGACCCACAAGTATCACTGAGTCCAACTTCTATTTAGGCACAGGACAACCCCAAAGTCACTCCATGAAACAAGTTGCCCTACCTGGACATACCAATGTGAGAAAATGTTTACTGTTCTTATTTTAAAGCAATGTTTAATAGTTAAACACAGATGTCCCTAAGTTCTCATGAAGGTGTTTTCAGTCTTCCCAGCTGATGCACACTTTAAGCAGTCACAGAAACTTAACTTTTATTAAAAAAAACAACATAAAAATTGATGTGGGAATTCAGTACCAGTCTATGAGCATACAAATGCAAAACCATGATGATTTAGTTAAAGAACATTGGCTTAATCTTTTTGCCACAGACTGGCTGGAGAATTGGCCTAAGATGAACGTATGTAAAACTGCAGAGATTCTGTCATTATCTCCAGGTCTCTTAAGGTCTTTTAGGGTCTTCTGTGTGTTTTCCTTTCTGATAGACATCCTCTTTCATGGCTTTTGATTCCTCTTTCATGTAGATGCCAACAAAATTGAGGGAAGAAGTAGGAAAAAAACTCCACCAACTCCTCATAAGTGTCCTCTCAGCTGATCTGCAATAGCACACCTATGAAACAGAAAAAAAAAAACCCAAACCATTTACTGGAGTAAGGACTTAAGAAGAGAGAATGAAGATAACAATAGTGTGGATGTTTCCCGACTGATGCGTTCATCACTGAACGGATGTATGGACACATGTATACCTGTCAGAGGAATGGGATGTGTTTGTTCCCCTAAAACACTTGTATATCAAGGTGTCTGGTTGTACTTAAAATTGCCTTTGCTGAGAATGACAGGAAATGTCTTTTCAGTGCTGCATGTTAAAATGAGGACAGTGAAAGCTCCTTGTGGTGTATTCTGCAACACGAATTTCATTGTTAATGTGCATGTGAAAAATTTGACAGGCAGTGACATTTGTTGAAATTATATGTTTTATATTAATAGCTTTTAACAAAATTCTTGTAAAATACTTCGCATATGGAATATTTAGTCATTCTGTTTGCGATCTTTAATGAATTGTTTTCTGTACAGTGTAACAATTTTCTGGGCAAAGAATTATGAATCTAGATTCACAGGTATCTTCTCTGAAAAGAGGTTGTTCTTTGGGGCAAAAGTGACTTACAAAATTGCACTAAATTACAAACGTTATTCACAGACTGGATTCCCTATTAATCAATGAAAGAAGACAGGCAACTCAGAGATCCCTCCTTTCTGCATCACTATCTTCTTTGACTAAAGAAATACCCAGTCTTCTGCATAACATGAGAAATCCTCTCAGACTTTGTCTGAAAGAAGATGCATCTTTGTAACATGGAGGACATAAAAGGCAAAACTTTTTTCCTCTAATCTAAAATAGCAGCTAGGAAAAGGGTTTAGACGAGAGCCTCTAAACCACAAAGATACTTCTCTAATTACAGCATACTTATATCAATCTGAATAGAACACCTTCGCAAAGAGAATCTTCTGGCAGTGCAGCACAAAGGTGCAGCTCGTGAATGGCCCTGCTGAATGGAATGGTATTATGCTGGTATAAAATATGTGTAAGTGAGATCATAATTAGGTTCATTAAATTAACTAATAGCTACCTTAATATCTCATAGTCCCATGGCTTCTGACACTTAGGGACATGTTTTATTAGATAAGTCAAGGGTGGGGATACATTTGTCTGTTTACTCACAGTTCAGTAGTTCAGAGGAGAAGTTCTGTGAATATGTTGTCTATATTTGTGCCCCCTGAGGCACATTCTCCTTTGTTTCCTGTATGCTAATCTGTTCTAACATCCCTGATGTCAGATGAATTTCTTGTCCAGGGAGTGGTATTCTCAGCTGGATAATGGATTTATACAGAGTAAAATCTGGACCCTCATTCTTACATTCTTTGATTTATTTCTATTCATGTTAACTTCTTCTTCACTTCTGATGGCACAGTTGGCGATCCCTGAATCCTTTTGCAGAGCTGTATTTTCACTAATGGCATATGGCAATCTAACAGGTGGAGCAGTCACTGTAAAAATGAGAATTTGCCTTTGGGTCTTTTTATACTTTAGCTTCTGTGAATTTGGCTGTTGCATTTACTGTTCTAGACTTGGGGGTTTTTTTAGTCATCTTCAACGAGCATACTTCTGATGTGTCTGAACAAGTTTAAAAGATTGTAACAAAATGAAGCACCCGTGCTCAACTTTGTTTCTCACTCCTCTTACTACTCCTATCTCTTTTCTATCATTTTGTTTTGTGTCATGATACCCCTTTAGGTATGGCAGTACCTTTTTATTGTCTCCTGCCAAGCTATCTAGGCTCCTTCCTCAATGCCTTTCATCTTTGATCTCCATAAACTATCTGCCTGGCCTCAAGTTAGATCATCATTTGGATATAGTATACTTGTCTTGTCTCCTGCTTCTTTAGAGCAAGAAAGGTGGACAAGGCTCAAGTGTTTCACCAATTGTTCAGAGGAGCCATTGACTTCACCTGAAGGGATAAATAGGGTGGATTAAGGACAATTTTGCATTGCTAGACTCATGCCAAATAACCACTGAATCTGCCTCACTATCTTTATACACAAGTACAGCATCAAGCACACTATTGGGACTTAACAGACATAAGATAATGGATGTGTTAAAAAAACCTATGACAAATTCAATACAAGAATTGAAATACAGGGTAAGTAGAAAGGTGAAGTGTTGGTGAAAGTCTTAAATATCCAGCTGACCTTTTTTTTTACCCACAGGACTTGCCATTGCAACTTCAGTGTTGCTTTGTTGTTGCTTTAATTTATATGACTAATGACATGAAAGATGTAAAATCTGTAAAAATACAGTGTTTGGCTGCTTAAATTAAATTTATGAGTTTTTCTTAAGCCTGCCAAACAACTTAAATATTTCATGACTTTCACAGGCTACAGTTCTAATATTTATAACTCTTGTGTGCAGATTTCAAAAATTATAATTACAACTCCCAGGATCCCAGATATAGCAGATGTTCAATATTTTGTATGATGTTGGCAGAAATGCTTTTTATGCTCTTTTTGATCTCAGTACCCCATGTATTGTATCTGCTACAACAAGATGTTGATAAGAGAGTTTATTGTTATTTCCCTGTAAAAGACTGTGTAGGGCAGATTCAGGATAGCATATAAAGGAGAATGAATGGAGATTCAGCCCTATTGAATAATGAAGATACTTGTGCAGTGTATTCTTTTCAAATGCTGCCCTGGTAAATGACATATAGCATGTCTCTCATCAGACAGATCTACATAGGACTTTTGGAATTACTGTGACCCTTTCATTTTAGGCTATACATCTTTTCTCCATTCCCCTGTATTGATGGATCGTGTCATTTACCATTCTTTCTTGTATATTCCCCGCCATGGTGTCTGTATTCCCTCTTTCAGAGTGCAAGAGTAGTCTTATTTGAGTTAGATGCAAAGCCCATATACATTTTTTAATCAGAGAGTTGACGTGTGAGATAAAATTATGGCACCGACTCTCTGATTTTTCTAATGATCTGTTTGCATGAGGAGAAGAGAAATGAGCTTTAAGGAGCTGGGCTTGAATGGACTCTTGCCATGTTTTACTTATATTGTACTCCTTATTACTGTAATTGGGCTTTTTTCCTTACAACCATACTGAGTATTCACTTAAGCAGTTAAAATTCATTGTCACTCAAATGATTGCCCCAAATTTACAACACTGTAACTAACCACACTCTACCCTTTACAGGCAGATTTTAATGTAGTCCACAAAGGTCAAGAAAAAGAATAATATCATGTTAGTAGAATGTGCTGCAGTAGTACTGTAAATACATAAGGGTAGCAAATCATAGAGGTCATTATATAAATTAAGTAATATTAATTAATTTACGTGACAATTAGAATTGTTAAGAAGATACTAAAATTCACACTGTTTTTTAAGGATAGCTTATAAAACATTCAAATTAGGTACCAAGCATCTGCTTTCCAGTATTACCTTAACAATATCTGTACAAATATAGACTGAAAGCATAATGACACTTGGAAAAAAACCACCTTTTAGTGACATATGGACCTCTTGATGTCTGTAGTACAATTGTAAGAAAACTAATATATCATGTTTCAGGAAGTGTAGTTATTTGTGATGAAAGTCTTTTTGTTTGGTTGATTTGGTTTGGTTTTTAGTTGTTCAAACAATGAAAAACTCAAACAGAGTGCTGGAGGAAACTGCTTGGGGGGGCTATGGAGTCTCCTTCTCTGGAGATATTCAAAGCACGTCTGGACGCACTTCTGTGTGACCTGGTCTAGGGAGTCCTGCTGTGGCAGGACGGTTGAACTAGATGATCTTTTGAGGTCCCTTCCAACTCCTAACATTCTGTGATTCTGTAATGAGAAATGTTGCCATTTTCTGTTTGCAAACAAGAAATCTATCAAAATAGCTTTTGTACTAAAGATAAAATCCAAATACAAGATGAATCCACTGTGGCAAACCATTAAGGCTTAATAACATTTTCTGGAGCAGGAGAGGTCTGTAGCACACACCCACAACAACATCTGCCTTGCTGGCCTTAGTTCTAATCCTGACCCATATGCACTCAACCTTTTCATCATCATATTGCAGCTCAACACAGTCATAATAATTCCTAAGATACAGGGCTACCCCACCTCCTCTCCTTCCCAGTCTGTCTTTCCTAAAGGGTTTATAGCCATCCATAGAGGCACTCCAGTCATGCGAGGCATCCCACCACGTTTCTGTGAGAGCCACTATGTCATGGCCATCCTGGAGCATCATGGCTTCCAGCTCCTCTTGTTTATTGCCCATGCTTTGTACATTGGTGTACATGCACTTAAGATGGACAATATTGTTATCCCCCTCCCCCTTCACATCTAGTTTAAAGCCCTATCAATTAGCCCTGGAATCCCCTGAGCAAAGACCCTCATTCCACATTGAGAAAGGTGACTTCTGTTTGACGTCCATAGTCCTGGTGCTGTGTAGGCCATCCCATTGTCAAAAAATCCAAATTTGTGACAGTGACACCAGCCACAGAGCCATGTGTTAATTGACTAAACGTGGTTGATCTGTCCTGGATCACTGCCTGCAACTGGAAGAACAGATATAAAAATAACTTGTGCCCCAGAATCCTTCACCACTTGCCCCAAAACCCTAAAGTCTCTTTCTATTGTTCTAGGACTACCATGTGTTACTTCCTCTCCTCCTACATGAAAGATCAGGAGTGGATAGTAGTCCGAGGATTGCACTAGGTTAGGGAGTTTTCTAGTGACATCCCTAACCCTGGCTCCAGGGAGGCAGCATACCTCCCTATGAGAAGGGTCTGGTCGACACATTGGCCCCTCTGTTCCCTTCAAAAAGGAGTCACTTATGACCATAACCTTTCTGTTTTACTTTGTGGCAGACGTTGTAATAGTAGTATGCTTTTTTGAGCATGTACGTACCTCTGATGTAGAAGCATGCTTTCTTGAGCATGAACGTACCTCTGGTGCAGGCTGCTTATCTTCCATATCATCATTAGAGAGACCTTCCCCAACCAGAGACTCAAACCAGTTCTCTAGTGGCACCTGGGAAGATGAGGTAGGAAAGGAAGGTGGTTTTATGCTGCCTCTACCATGAGGGACGTCTTCCATTCGTCCCTCACAGCAGGATTACTACATCTGGGCACATAATGGGAAACTGAGGCCTTCTGGTTGTGAACATTAACAGATGGCTGCTCCCTTTTCAGATTCAGGGAGGGCAGCCTCTGACTCCACCAGTCAATCTCCACAAATCTGATAAAATTACTCTGTACAACAATCAGGTATAGGTGATTGTATGGTAGTTAACACAGGGATAATTTTATGACTTTGAACATCACTACTAAGGCAGCTGTAATAGATTTAAAGTTGTATTACTTAGGGAAAATTTAAGGCCAATTTTTTAGATACTAAATGTAGGTTGAGTTTAAAAGAGTGGTTCCAGCGTCTGCAAATAACTGAGGAAGTGAATTCGGTTACATATCTTGTCTTTGTCTGTTGATAAGTCAATATAGAAATCAACACCACATTATGGAATTGGATATATGGAACCATAGCAAAGCTTTTTTAACATGCTGGTCAAACATTTTTTCACTGGTTTCCCTTTCTCATCACCATCTCTTTAAGCCTTTTGGAAGCTCGCTGCATTTACTACTTTTGACGTTTGAAATAGGTGTTCCTTTTGTTTCTCCAAGATAAAAAAAGTGTTTTCAACATGGATCTAAACATCCTTTTGCTTCTTCAAGCTACAAAAGTGTCTTTAACACATATATAAACATCAATGTTTTCTTTGGCACAGCTGCAGCATTTCTAGTTCTCTGATTCTGATATCCAGTATTTTATAAAGAAAAAAATAACTTCTCTTCTGAGATGGGAGCACTGCATTCTCTTGTAAAGTCGGGGTTACAAAAGCACTTTCAGTTCCCCTGAAGATACAGTACCATCCACAGTGGATGCAGAGGAGTTACTCAAAAACCTGTAAAATTAACAGCATAGCCATGGGCAGTGGACTGAAAATGATAATTAATGTAGCACTGTGGACTGTGGGATGAGGCATAATTCATTATGTCCTAGGTCTGTTACTTGGTTCAGTTCTGGAGATTTTGTATTTTAATGTAACTGGACCTATGTGTCTGTATGAATTTTGTTAAATAGTCTGTTCAGAAACCATATAAAGCTGTTTCTGTGGAGATGAAATGCCTTACAGAAGCCTCTAGTTTTCCATGGACAAAGATGTTATTTACGGGCATCATTAAATCCATGTGTCCTGATCTGAGTTAGAACAGAAATAATTCTGTTTGATAATTTTTATTTTCAGCTGAGGTTCTTCTAAGCAACTGCACTTTCTGAAATTAATATCCTGTTTTCACAGGCAATGTCTGATTCTAGAAGAGATAATACATGATGTTTAGAGTTAGTACCAAGGGTTGGTATGCAGACCAAGGTCACCGTTAAATCTTGTGTATCACGTTGGGGGGTGCAGAGTAAAAGACTACACCTGCAGGGAGGAGCAGACAGTTCAGGTTACCCTAAACTGACCAATTAGGTATGAATTCCATACACGTCATATTCAGCATAAAGCTGAGGGATCATGACTGTCAGGCTCTCTTGCTTTCTTATTCAGTGGCTAGCATTCAAGGAGTACTCTGTCCATTCTGCCTTAGACCCTAATCCATGAGTTCCTGAATCCAGTTCCAGGATCCAGCCCCTGAGTCTGGTTCCCATCTGCAGCTGAATCTGCCCCGGGACCTCTCACAGCATCAGCCTTGACAGTGATGTTTTAGTATGATACTTTAATACTTTACCTGAGATATTATCATACACTTTCTGTGGTCTGATGTCTTAAGTCAGTAAGTGATTAAGAGCAGATGACATTGTAAAGAAAGAAGTCACATTTTGTGACTTTTTAGGATCTTCAAAACACATTTCTTGTTTATGCACTTCATTTTTAAAAACAAGTCTCTCATTTACTGCAAATACTATACTAGTAATAGTGAACATATGTGGTATCTGGGGAAATCTATAAGTTTTGTGGTACCTTTGGCTACTGAAAAATGTACAGACATGAAGAATGCAGCCACATGAAGGAGGGTTTTCCTTTGCGCTTGCCATCAAAAGGACCATCTGCCAGAAAGCACACACTGTATTTTGATGGAACAAACAACTGAAAATACAGATTGCATTCCTGTCCCTAAAAGTGTTGTAAGCATGCATGCATCTATTAATGTTTGTGAAGTTTTCTGACATGTTTTAGGTGTGTTGTAAAAGTAAATCTTATCATGGTAAAAATAATTACTTGCAAGACAGAGCGTGGATGTTGCTTGGCAAATAGGCATGTGACTGTGTTTTGAAATATGGGGCTTGTAGGAAATAGAACAACTGTCTCATTCTTGTCCATCTTGTAGATCAAATGTGTCAGGTTTTCCTATGGAAATATATTGTGCAGTTGTATAATAAAAGATCCATTAAAATAAAGATGCCAAAAGGAACAGTGATGTTTATTTAGGATTCATTTCTTTACTTTGGATGATATCTCCATGCAACTCTGAAGTAAGATTTATCATAAGAAAAATAGCTTTCTAAACAGTGTCTCCCAAACGAGTGAAGTTGTTGTAACTAGTTATGATGGTTTCTTGGAGAAGTATTCAGCCTTTCGGTTGTTGTGGAGATTTCACATTCCTTTACTAGATAGTAATTAATCATGATTTTGCAGGTCCTTTTTAATTATGTGATTGATGATTTCTAGTATGTCAAGAGAAAATGAAACAAATGGAAATCAATTGGAAAATGAAACTGGAAAAAAACCCCCACACTGTGAGCACCTTGACACTGCATAGAAGCAGAAGGACAAGAGGACAAGACATGTTTTTATCAGATAAATAGAATCCCTCTATTATTATAAAGGAAACAGTTAAAAGTTAGAACTGCAGCTAATTAAAGTCCTTGTCTTCTCATGGTTGTAATCCCACTTTGTATGGACGAGTTTGTTCCTCACGCCTATGATTACAACATAATGAGTGACAAAGCATTATATGGCACAAGGGACTTGTGTGGAACCTTTAATTATTACTATGCAGGGATTTTTTAACATTCTTTCTCCCTACACTCTACTTCCATCTCCACTCTGAGACCATAATCAGACTGCCATTGAGTGTTGTAATATGTCTGCTGTAACATATTTTCATTATTAGCTTTAAAAGAAATATTAGGAATGTTTATCTATTGTGCTCAGGAGAGGAACTACATTATATGGTAATGGGTGAAGTCTCTCGTTCTGGGAAACAAGATTAATAACTCCCAGAGTGAGAATAGGAAGAGTTTTGTATATGACAATCTTTGGAAAGCAAGTAATAGGAAACTTGTGAATGCAAGAAATTCAAATGGGGCTGTACCCCAGGGAGCAAAAGAGATACTAGCAGAGTCATTGTTGGCTTGACAATCTGATCTTTAATGGTAGAGGAGCAGAAGCAGTTCATGGTATCGGACACATATTGTGCTCTCTGTTTCTCATAACATCTTTGAGAGAGAGGTGAAGGAGAACAAAAAAAGAGTAAGGGTCACAAAGACTACTACACACTCCACAGCTAGAAGGCAAGTAAAGGAAAAAGTGCAAGGCCATGGGCAGGGCACATTTGTCTATTTCTAAATAAGAGGGTAGAAGTGATGAGCAGCAGGAGCCTCATAGTTGCAGAACAGTGATCAGCAGGAGGAAAGGATCCAGCTCTGGATGGAATGGGAATCATCAGCTGGCCAATCAAATTATTCTACAGTCTGCTGTGAGGTCTGGCCTCCTCTTTTATCTTCAGGACCTTGTAAGAATAATGCTGAAAAAAACCCCACCAAAACCCTGGACAGAGAGTCTACAAAGTCCTTCCTCAGTTCTGCTAGGACTGCTTTAGCTAGGATTTTTTTGTGGGTTTGGTTTTTGGGAGATTTTGTTCATTTTTTGTTATGTGTATGTGTGTTTTGGGGGATTGTGCGATGGTGATACCTTTCCTTCTCCCACCTCCAAGGTAACCTAAAACCTTGGTAGGAGATCTGAGTTATGAAAAAGACAGGTTTGATATGCTTTTATTTATCTTCATAGCTATGAACCAGCATATTCTGAAAGTTCCTGCTGACACACAAAACTCGTGCCTAGCTTGGAGGAAATTTGATTCAAGCCATTTACTTTACTATTGAGATGATGTTATCAGTGATTTCACAAGAAAAATTTCTTTAAATGACTTCATAAATCTCATAAATGAGAAAACAGTTGCTCTGATTTTACTTGGTATAATAGTAGGTATTCTGTGAAAGAAGATTGCTTTACTACAGGGTAGCTATCAGATCATTGACATTTAACCCAGTGACTCTTGAGCCTAATAGGAGGTCATTAATGAAAACACATTTAGTAATTTCAGCTTATCTTCTTTCTGACTGAAATTTGTATCGTCTAAAACAATTACACATGCACTGTGTGTACATGCATAGTTGGCATAGAGTTACAAATGAAGGTAACTCTGAGAATAGTCTCAATTGGAAAACTCTTTATCATTGTGTGTCATTGGCCTAGTGCTAATGTCGGAGACTATTTGAAGGATTGGAAGACTCTGTGGATCTGTAATAGACAGCAAAGACTCTCATTCTTCACTCATACTTTCAATCAGCTCAGTTCTGCTGCTAGCAAAAGTTGTCACGATGCATATCTATAATAGCCAGTGTACAATGAGCTGATGCTGTTCTTTGGTTACACAAGAAACCCCATCACCAGTAAGGCAAACTCTGCTGGCCTCATCCATCTGAAAATGTGAACAATCCCACCAGAGTCAGAGGGACTGCACAAATAAGGCAGGGAGATGTAGCATTAAAAGTCTGGCAGTTGGAGTCAGCACAATCCCTGCGAAGCTAAGCTTCTACAGACCTATGGCTTCTGGCTGGATACTCTTGGATCCAGCAGCTTGAGAGCTGCTTTTCTTGTGGTTGGAGCAGTCTTGCAGCTGTCTTCAGTGTGGGCTCTCTAGTGTTTAAAGGAGATAAGTTCCCCTAATAAACTTGTCCTGGATGCAGGCACTCATACTGATTGTTTTCCACCTGAATGTAAACGTAAGCTTATCAGATAGTATCTGATTGAAAATGCTAGTGGCTCCAAACATCTGGAGTTCCAGATAGTGAAGACTCATCCTATTATGCAGATTAGATAGACTGTACTTTTGGACATTGAAATGAAAACTTCCCATTTTAGAAGGCTGGAAGTATGCTGGCAAAGCACAGTAGGAGACACTAAACTTTTTTTTGTCAGGCTTTTCTCTGGTCTTTAAAGACTTTTTTTTTTTGTGTAATTTAAGTCAAGTAGAGTTGCATGGAGGGACTCGGGGTTCCTCTCAGCAGAAAGTAAAGGTGTGGTACAGTGACTGCAACTAACTCATCATTTTGTAAAAGAGTAAGAAAGTGTACATCTCAGCTGAAAAAGGGTGTCTGCAAGCTAATGGGGATACTGTTTCTTTAAGATCTTCAAAACAGATTGCTGGTATTTACCTTTCAGCTTTAATTCTGGGGAAATAAGGTGAAGCCAGAGGAACAGGGAGGGAAGATCAATGTATTAGACTATCTGATTGCAAGGGAAACAGATAAGTTTCTTATAGATGACTGACTGACTGAAGCCGTTGTGGCAGGTTTTCTGATTATCAAAATTAAATAACTGGAGCTGAATAGTATCTGCTGATTAACTGGCCAACAGTTTTAAAAGACAAAAATAACTAATAGCTGGTTTGATGACAAAAGCTGGCAGCAGTAAAAACTGTAGCTGAAGATGTTGAGAAATAGCAAAAGAGAACTAGCAGTAACTCATAAGAGTCTTGTAACCAGCAGATCCCAAGGTACAAAATATAAAAATTGAGCTAGATGGTGGCAGCATTATATGACTCGCTTACATTTTGTTAACCTGGTATTTTGATTAGAAAAGGTGGCATAGAAAGTGAGTTTGGAGAAAAAATATGTATGGAGGAAGTTGCCAGTTTGGAAAGGTATTTTTAATCTTTTCTGTAAAGCTGTCTTTTCTCTGTGTGACCCCATTCTCATTATGGCAGTATCCAAAGTATTTAAGAACACAAATAACAAACATTTCCACATCTTCCATCCAGGTCTTGGGTCAAATAGTTTAGTTGTGTTAAGATGCTTATTTGTTTTTTAAGTGTTTTGTGAATCTGTTTGAAGAAAGTATCAAAGGAAACCTGAATAAAAATGATTTGATGTAGCAAAAGGGATCCAATGGTTGTGATCTGTGTTTGTGTGCCTAACCAATGAAAGAAAAAAAACAAAGGAAATGAGATGAAGCCAATAGCTCTCTGATAATGTCTTTGCTTATGTATCAATATCTTCTTTAATGAAAAATCAAAGCTGCAATTGCAGCTGTTGGGAAAGTGCTTTTGGGGGACAAAAGGAAAATGCAGAAATCAACACTTCTTTTTGGAGGAGATTTTAGGAAGAGCAATTACAGATCTAAAATTCATTACCAGTTTTTAAGTACACACCTAGAGACTTAAAAATTTCCAAGGTAACAAGCAGTTCTCCACATTTAAATAGTTTTATTACCTACCTATCAATCAAACTTTGGAACCAGACCACTCAGTAAAGAATGTTTACAAAGATAAATAAAGGTACAGTGTTGCTTTTATCACAGTCTGAGGTGCAGAAAATGCAATCCAGGCTTGAATGTATGAGAGACATTCAAATCTGTTGTAAAATAATTATTTTTACTGCAATTTATA
Source organism: Galbula dea (assembly GCA_013399015.1). NCBI lineage: Eukaryota > Metazoa > Chordata > Aves > Piciformes > Galbulidae > Galbula > Galbula dea. The sequence continues at coordinate 165,282 of VWZX01004970.1, forward strand.
ACTCTCTCTTTTTTTTTTTTTTTTCCTTTCTGTCTAGATAGCCTACTGGTTCCACAATATGTTTATCCCTTTATGTGCTGGAACATAGCTGAAGAATAGAGTTATGCATATTTTCATCACAGGGCTCTGAAGAACTCTTTTAATCATATTTTGTTCCCTGGCTTGGGGAAAATTTCCATAATCTTTGTTGTTAAATTGATATTTGATAAATTGGTAATCACAGCTATCTTGATTAAAACATGATTAAAATACTCTTCAAAGTAGGGAAAAAATGTATATTTTCATGGCGTACATTGCCTGTACATTTTAAGATCATTTAACAGGAAATCAGTTTCACCTCCTGGAAAATCCTTGGTAATGTATTGCATATTATTACACATTATGTGACCCTACATTCTCACAAAACAGACACAACCATTGCTTTTGTGACCTCTGCTTGGGATAGATCAAGTTGTGACTTTGTTGATTCATTGTGGACCAGGCTCACAGAATCACAGAATGTTAGGAGATGGAAGGGACCTCAAAAGATCATGTAGTCCAACCCCCCTGACACAGCAGGATTCCCTAGACCAGGTCACACAGGAATGTGTCCTGGCAGGTTTTGAATCTCTCCAGAGAAGGAGACTCCACAACCTCTCTGGGCAGTCTGGGCCAGAGCTCTGGCACCCTCACTGGGAAAACATTTTTTTTGTATTCACATGGAGCTTCATATGCTTCAGCTTACAGCCATTGCCCCTTGTCCTGTCATTGGACTTCACTGAGACAAGCCTGACCCCATCCCCCTGACACCCACCCTTCATGTATTTATAAGCATTAATGAGGTCACCCCTTAGCCTCCTCTTCTCCAAGCTAAAGAGACCCCTTTCTCCGTCAGGTGCCATCATTATGACCATGACTTTTGTCTTGGAATACATACCAGTTTTTAGGTTCCTAGGTGCTTTTTCTGTTCCAGCCGCACAATACCTTTTGTTTAGCAGGACAATCAAAAAAACAGGTAAGAGATAGGGAGTATGTGGAAAAAAGGTGAGAATCCCTTAAACTGGGAAACTCAGGGGTGCCCTAGGCTGTAGCAGGGAAAAATTTCTATCGACTCAACTGAAAATAAGTTAGCAAACTAGATACCGAAGTTCCGCTTGACCTAAACAATCAACAGCAATGAAAGCTTTGTACTCACATTATAGACTATGCCTTTATGCATGGGATTCTGTGTGGAAGATACTGTATCAGTCACATTGTAAAAGACCTAGATCAACTTAAAAAAATAAAACCCAATAGAATGATTACAGCCGCTGCATAGACTGACAAGTATTATCAACAAAAATTAATCAGGCGCATCTTTTAGTGAACTCAATTAATAATGTGCAACAACAGGGTCTCTTTTCTTAAGATGAAAATTAATTAGTGGAGGGAAGGTCACTTGGAGATGCTGACATCACTCATCAGAATGCTCTGGCAGCTCTAATTATTTGTCTTCCAGGCTTGGGTGATCAGAAATTATTGCAATACCTGAGCAACATTTTGAAAAAGCTTTGTGCATGGCTCTTTTAATTAGACCCGGTATTTGATTAATGCAGTGGAAGCATTTAGATCAGCCTCTTATCATTGAGTGACTTAGAAGTTTTAGGGAATTATACTGTGCAAGACAGGGTCACTGCAGTAGATTTTTAATTCAGACCTAAAAAACCCCTCAGCTTTAACAATTTAAATGAACGTATATGTGTTTTCCCTCTTTTACTTTATCATTACCTAGAAAGAAATTACATGTTTTTCAGCATTACATGAGGTAAGCTGGACACTGTGTGAAAATGTAATTTGTGTGTGCATAATAATACATAATTTACATTCATATAAACAAATATAAAAAAACCTGCTAAATTTGTGCAAGCTAGATTTATACAAGATTATAGCAAAGCAGAACATTGAGGTACACTGTGTGATCTATATTGCATTGACTTTTTATTTGTTTGGTTTTGTTTACATATAGAAACACACACACTTGTATGTATGCATAAATATGTAAGAATGATTTCCAGTTAGAACTGTGTGAAAAATGTAGAGCAATTTTCAAAGTCTTTGTGGCTAGGCATTGACTCTTGTTCTACTGAAACTATCTGATGGTACAGGTGGTACAGGTAATGGAGCAGTAAGCAAACACATAGAGTGTGAATATTATGAAATGCAAGAAAGAGTAATGAAAAAAAAAAAGATGACATAGTTAAAATAAAAGAATAGTAGTAAAAATAATATCTATCAAATATCACAGTTAAACAATAAAAAGCCACCATGGGCTCTTAGGGATCTGAAATGCTATTAGTAGATGACAGCTCTCCACCTTCTGTACCTCTGAAGACCTGCTAGTTAGTAGGAAAAGCCACTTGATATTTCTGTCCGTGGCTTCTCTCTGGCCAACAGATTTAATTATTTTAAAGTGTTCCTAGAGCAAGCTTGAGCTTCTAATCTAGTAATAGTTACAAGTACTCAAAATATGTGAAATATGTTGTATCATGTTATACCTTGTTCATTTTATTAATAATTTTTGATTAGGAATTGTGTCTAGATTTAAAACATATAGGGGATGTATAGAATACCATTTCATAGGCAAGCAAGAAACAAATAGGTAGTATATTTTCCTTGTGTACAAATTCTGAAATGAGCACAATTTTGTAGAAGTTAATGCAATTGTTCCTGCTAAAAGCTACATTTGGCCCATTATGTTACATTGTATCTCTGATTCCCCCCTCCCCCCCCCCCCCCCCCCAAGATTTCATTATGACATGGCTTTAAATCATAAACTTATTTACTCTAAGAGACTACAAAATAGAGTAATCCATCTTTTGGTTTGGATGTATTTGGTTATTTACAGCTTCATTGTCCAGCTAGGGAATATGCAGCAGGGATATACCACCACTGGCTTCAGTAGAATTATACCCTTCTATACTGAGGTTGAATTTGGCAGTAACAGCTAAAAATGAACATATCCAGAAAAGGCAATAAATTGTAATTTCTCTTAAAACTCTGTGAAATTAATTGCTTGGAACCTCCTATTAGTTAAAATTCTAGAAAAAATTATACTGTACTCTATCAGGTATAGCTTTTTAGCATCACCCAAATGGTAAGAGGCCTAGAAATTACTTTCTGTATGGAAGTGATAATATAGTGAAAAAAAATATATTCTTGCAGAGTAACCTTAAAATCAACCAAGACCACAGAGGATAGTTTACCTTGAAGTCTATGTTGTGGTAAGTCTGTTTTGTTTCACTTGCCAGTTGAGCTGACCTCCAGGATGAAGGAATGTGCTTCTGTTACTGGGACCTGCAAAATTGTTCCAAACATTGATTTTTCATTGTCCACCAGAGCTATTATATCATAAAGCAAGTACAGTACTTCTCTGCAACAAGGTTATACTAAGGAGTAGGTTTTACTGAACTTTCAATTTATCTTTTGTGATCAAAATTAGTGTTGAAATAAAGTCTCATGTTAATAAATTAATACATATTGAAAATATCAGGATGATTTTTCCAGTTTGAAATTAATTTTCTATGAGGGAAGAAGCTCTTGCTGGTAATTTTGTTTAGGCTTACAATGTATACAAATTGAGAACAGCTATTTTCCCTTTGGATGATCCCATAGAAAATTTCTTAAACACTTGTGAGGTAAATTTTGTAAGATTTTGTATGAAATGTTGAAAAACAACATTACTTTTACTACATCACATGACCAGATACTAACAACGATGCCAAGATCTGTTAAAAGTTACCTTTGAACAAATAGAACAAAGCAAAATAAAATGTGTTGAAAAAATATAAGCTAATTTTTCTTAACTTTTGAGTTTGGATAATTAGAGCTTGATCTTTGACTTGTGAAGCAGTTAGTAACCTAGTTTATCTGAATTTTGTTGCTTTGCTGGTAGGAAGAGTATATTTTACTCTCTCACCCATTTTAAGTTAATGTAATTCACGTAGTGTGCTGTCACACTTGTTTGCATGAAATCTCTTTCAAATCTATGTGTGGAATTCGTCACATGCAAGTAAGGGCATGATTTAGTTGCTTACCCAGAGGAGTTTAACATCATGTGAGATGCCCTGTAGTATCTCCTTCACCTCTGTTTGGCTTTCCTGTACATCAACAACTCTTGGCCCAGGCTGATGCAGACGTTTGGGGTATCCTCCCTCAAACAATATTAGGTTTCTAAGCCACCCAATCATGCTTCAGCTGTCCTGGATGACAAATTCAGTATGTTTGGATGTGCAGATCTAGCCTATGCGACCACCTATAGTAGATTTAGGCACTTTGATTGGGTAACTAGGTCCACCTTAAGGTAAATGAATGAACCTTTTCCTTCAAGTGATTGTTTCTCATCATTGAGAAACAGAGCTTAAGTTAGATCACTGGCAGTTAGCTAAAGCTACATGAGGTAAATCCCACACCATATCTGTCTGTTATTTTACTGTATCCAGGATCAAAACTTGGAAAGAATGAAATTTCACAAGCAAGTCTTGAAAATAAATCAGATTCCAACACCATTCAAGACTTCAGAATAAATCAGTTGTGTAAATCTCTTTGAGCCTCACACAGAACAATGTCAGGTCCTTGCAAACTCAAATAGATTTTATGGCAGTTCTATTTAGCAGTTGTTTCCAGTTATTTTGTATTAAGAAATACATTTCATATCTTGATTCATTTGTAGCTCTCTTATTAATTTCTTTTCTTTATCACGTATCACTAAGAAGTCAAACTCCTAGGAATTTATGCCTGAATATTGCTGTCAGTTTACTTAAGGAATTCTGTGATAACAATCTAATTTACAACAGTAAAATAGAGAACAGAATTTAATCTCAATAATGTAGAGAACTTCATAAGAAAATGCCAATAAAAAATAAATGTAGGAAAGTGAACTGCAGTTAGCAAATACTTGGGTTCCTTTTACAACCCATTACTAGAGTTATTTTTCTGCCTGTGATTCAATGTTCATTATGAATAGATTAATAATTAATTTAGTAGATATTAATTTAGTTTAATAATAGATTAATATTAATTTTATAGAAATATAGAAAAGGTTTTATAGAAAACCATATTTGAGCCTCTACTTTTTTGAAAAACAGTTGTTTATAAAATGTTGCTTGCAGATTTTGTCATCTCTGCATTTGGCACATATCTATAGGAATGTATATTTTTAAGCTTCCTTGAAGTAAGAATCTATGAAATCTTCTAAAGGAATGGATTTCCTTATTGTTTAAAATTAGTTCCTTTGTACCAGATGCCTGGTGTAATTTATGTTAATGTTAATTAACAATATTTGAAGCAAATCATGATAAATAGATGCCCCCCCAACATTATGCATCTAGTTGTCTAAGTAATCTGATGAGTAACGAATCGAATTAGCACAAGCTTTGCCAGTGTTGAGACATAGGTCCTTATTAGAAAAAGTATACATCATTCCAGCTGTGATATTTCTTATGCTTAATGTTTTGGTCAAACCTGAACTACAAAACTACTCTAAAGAAATTTACTGCTTTATGAAACCTCATTTATCTCTGATTCTGTGGGATAGGTTTTATATCTTCTTCTTGCAAATACGAAGCTAAAAGAGCTCTATACTTAAAAAAGAATGCAAGGTACTTTGGTTTATACAGATGCCTTTTTAAAAGGCCCTCAGCTTTCATAATAACAGTAAAATCAGATTTTACCATCTCTTTGTAAAGTACATGGAAGCATCCTCTTGAACTGTTTTAGCAATGCAATTGTATAATGAAGTTAAATTTTTATGTGTTTTGATCTTGACCTCCATGCAAAACATTAACTAATGGACAAAGGGAAAGTACACATATATATATTAAAGTTCTGTCAGTATTGCATTTTATAGCAATTAAATAAATATTTGATGAATTGTTACCACCCTTTGTTTAGCTATATGGGGCTCAGCTGTGTTGCTTCTAACCCTAACTACATCACTTCAAATTACCAGTAAATTAACAGAGTAACACTTTCAACCTCAGAGCAGATTTGATCCAAATAGTCTTTAAATGCCATTTCTGTTCCTATTAACCTAAAGATCAGCATAGCAGATATTTTCGTAAGGCTGCCCAGCAATACAGGGCATTAATGGCTAAGTTGTGACAGCACTTTTCATGATGATTTATGATTCAGTGTTTAACTTGATTACTCCACTGCTGACTCTGAATACTATTTCAATTAATGCACAGAAGGTCACATCACAAATATTCCTCTATAATCTATTCCTATTAACACTAATACACAGAGTAACCAAATCTTTTCACCCTTGTTGGTTCAAACCATCCATAGCACTAACTGCAGCCTTGTTTACCAGTTTACTGCTCTGGGCACATCCAAAATGGTAATTTTCAATCCTTTGAGTATCATTAATAGCTGTACCATGACATTGTGAATAAAGCATCCCTCTGCTGCTGTATGTGCATTAATAATTATCAAAGGCTCAGATATTTTAAACAGAAGGTATGCTTTCAATTTTAAACAGAAGGTATACTTTCAAAAATCCCTCCCACCTAAATCATTATTTCACAGCTAATCATGAGGGGGCAAACAACAGGAGCAGATAGTTAAGAAGCATAACAGGCAAGGTGAGTAAGTAAAATCCAAGATGATGTATAAAGCTAAAACACTAGGGTAGGAAGCTCAGTAAAGATGGGATCTAGGACTCTTTTTTCGCCTGATGGGTATCTAGCACATTCCAGTAGACACTTCTGTTGTTACAGACAGTAAATAAGGAGCAATTTACGCTTGGAAACCTAAAAAGGGAAGCATAGGAAAGCTAGTCCTAGCTCACCCAGAAATTTTACTCTCCTGGTCCTATTCACACCTGACTTCTGCCTAACTCTCATAGTCTTGAAGAAGTACTGTAGTGCCTCTGACTTCAGTAGAAGAGGCCTGCTAGCGCTTGCAGTTCTGGTTTTGGTTGTCTCATTTCCCAGCTCTTGCTCCACAGACCATTTATGCATTTAACAGAGGTTGATATCAAGTCAATATCAAGTAGGATTAGACACACTTATGGAAATAACCTGTATTTCTAGTTTTTCTTGAGTTTTAAAAATACTAATATAAATATTGCTTGTGTTGTTTTGAAGAATACATTCACAGCCTTATTTCTTAAATTTTTTTCTGGATCTAGGGAGAGATAATGGTTTGAGTTGGCTGACACTAATAGATGTGACTGCACTAACATTTTAATTCAGATCAGGAATGTACTTTTAAAGTCAGTATCTGTATTTTTCCTACTTTCCGTGTTGTGGCTGGTTTTGCAGAGCAGTTTTAGAGCGCATGAACCGGATCCCCTTTCAAATGAATGTAGCACAAACGATGTGATCCAGGAGCCACCAAAAGAGCTTCAGCTGCTAATTTATGCTCATCTTGTGGAGTAGATTAGAACAAGTCCAAAGTAAAATCCACCCCAAACATTTCTGTGTATGTTAGGTCCTTAGTACCAGCAGTTTTGCTCCAAAGATATTGCATGCAGGACAAAACAAGAGTGTCTTTAGCCATTAAAATATTAATTATAAAACCTGATGTTAGCAATTAATCCTTTGATTTGTTAGTAATATATACACCTGGAAGGTAGTAAGTGTGTTTTGAAATTTAATTAGATTACTTCATTGTTACATTCATTATTTTATAGACAAGTTTCTTTTTTTTTCTACTTTTTTTTTCCCCAAATATTACATTCACAGCTAGCTTACACAAATCTGTTGTTAATTTGCACACAGATGTCACTCTCTGCAGGACATAAAAACAAAGTAGAGATAGCCAGCAGTACTATTTGTTGTGGCATCATACTTAACAGAAGCAGCCTGGCTTTCATGTATGTTTTTTATAAAACAAAAGCAAGCTCTCCAGACAGAAAATGTACAAAGATCTGATTTGTTGTCATGTATATTTATGTAGATATATATTCATTTACTGTAGCACATATGCTCTTTTTGAAAAACATAAAATTGCTGAAAATTGAAGTGCTGGAATTGTTTCTAAAAAAATGGTACTGTTTCCCACTGTGCTGCAAAATGTGCCTGACTACAATTTTGGACAGTTTTTCAGGCGAAGAAAATGGTGACTTTTTCTTTTCCAAGTTTTATCATGCTGAAACTTCCAGCAAACATTCTAACATGAACCACAGTGGCAAACTATTTTCTCACATGACTGGTAGGAACTTGACTAAGATCTAGTAGTTTACAAGGATATCTGAAGTTGTTGGAAAAGAATTTACTTTCAAGAAGTACTACTTGGGAATAGATGTGTAGTGGTGACTTGAAAACAGAGGTTTTTAAGTCATCTACTGACTTACATCTCTGATGAAATGCAGCTAAGCTTAGACCTCAAATCTATAGGCAACTTATAAATAGCCTGAACTTCCACCGTCTAAGAATGGAGAAATACAAAATTGTATTAATTCAAGTGCAGAAAAACATTCCCTTACCTATACAGTAAGAATTTTGTCACTACTGTAATTAGCATGAATGAGTATATGACAGCTTAAATGGCACCACTTTTTTTGTGGTGATCGCAATTATCTTGATATTATCCTGATACTTGCAATTATCGCACAAAATACAAGACACTTGGAGAAGTATTAGAGAGATAGTGTGCCTTCAGAACTGAAGAAACTGGAAAAGTAAAGCTCTGCCCTTGTGTAAGAGGAGTACAAGTACATAGGGACACATGCAATGTTGTTACATGCACAACTCAAACATCACATTATTCCATTCATTATTTCATTTTAGCTTTAGAATAGAGTTCACTAGGCTTCTTTTACAGAAGAGGGTCTGGATTTGGAAGGGAGCCACTTGTAGGTACATCTCAGTGTTCATGACCTGATTTCCATACATTAAAGCATCTCTGGAAATAATAACACTTATGAAGTGTCACTTACACATCTTGCTGTTATAAGTTTGTATTTCAAATTTTTGTCCAGATAGGTAAGAGACAAATTCAAAGACTATCAGTGTTTTCTGCAGATACTACATGCAAGATGTAGAATTTGCAAGTGACAGCTGCTTAAAAATTTGGTTTTTTCTAGTTGATGTTACGGGAATCCATTGATTGGTAGGTGATGTCAAGAGGAGAAGAACTTTGGGAATTGCCAGTGGTTGAATTATTTTAATGACCCCCCACAATGGTGTTGCAATTCAACAGGTGATACAAGGTTACACAGGTACCTTGTCATTCCTTAAATCTTACAGGAATCTCCAGGAATTAATATTTTTATGACCCACTTTTTGTAGGTAATTATCCTTTCTGTTTGGGATTTTTTTTTTTTTTGCTGGTTGGGTTTGGGTTTTTTGGGTTTGTTTTTTTTTTCAAGTGCAGGGAGTACCTCAGCTAAGATTTTCTTCCTGAGGTTTGGCATATATGTTTCCACTCATTACTACAAACAAGAAACAGTGAGAAACATGAAAATTGCTTTTGTAAATAGTTTTCTCAAATATTAAATGGTCACTGGATTTAACTTTTAAACAAAAAAACTCCCTACTTTTAGTTATCAGGCTTCAGTGGCTCATAACAAAAAGTAAATAAATGCATAAACCAGCAAAGAGTAAAAATCCTCTTTTGACAACATGAAAATAATCTCTGTCAAAATTTGAGTGTGTCCTAGGGACATGCAGAGATAGAATTAAAAGGAAAGATGCTCAATCAGCTCCTTTTTGTTTGTGTATTGTTTGTCACTGGATCTGTTTATTAGCCTGGAGATAATGTGACAGTTGACTCCAGCAGTAACATACCACTCATTAGTAAGCTTGACAGGGAGGTGCCAACAGCTACTTGAGATAGTATTTTATCAATCTTCATGGCTCATTTGGGAAGCTCACTACACTGTGATCTACTCCTTGTGCTCAATGGGACAGGGACAAGCAACTATGAGTACTTCTAAGAAGAGGGACCTGAAGTTCTCTATGATGAGATAATCTCATCTTAGTCAACAAATGTACTGCTGACCTAAGAATTCCACAACTACTACCTGAAAGCTTTGATGTTAAATGTAGAATGCTTCCATAGAATTTTAAATGTAAATTTTCTCCCCTTAGGAGAGTTATTTGCAGAATTCACTTCAAAATAAAAATCAAAAAGACGTGTAAAAATATTAATGACACTCTGGAAACTGTCATAAATCAGTGACAACACTTCATAGATTTCATTGTTTGCCCTTTCTTTACTTTTCCTATATTTTTGGTAGATTATGATAATTTTAAAGTAATTTAATGTTTTTTTTTAATTTTAAGAGGTTATTAATTTGAGTACTGCTACATCACAGTGATACTAATCTCCAAATTAAAACATTTTGAATATTCCCTCCACAGATATTAAACTGTAGTAAATAATGTGAGAAAAAATAGAAATAAAAAATCAGTGGTTCTTCTTCTGTCTCTGCATGTTAAGTTTTCAGGAGCATTAGGAAAATATTTTCATTGCTCCTGGAAAAGATAGTGACACTTCATAAAATACACACAAATCAAGATTCTAATTTATTTACACTGTTCAAGAACTAGTACGTTAGGTAAAAAATTAACTATTACAAGATTCATGATAAAATCATGACTCTTGGCAAAACTGGTGCCTGTTGTGTGTACTGGTGAAAAATTATGTGTTGCTACAGTTTTCTACTGCTGCGTGCTAGATTACCAGCCGGGGAAGCAGAGTGTCAGCTTTTGTCATGCAAGAAGAAATGTTTTAATCTGTTTAGGAGGTTGGTGCAGTATGAATTACTGAGATACCATATGTCCTCTAAAACACATGATAAATTCATCTTGCCTGAAGAAGAGCAACTAAAAAACAATTGGTTGTCTGGTCTGATACTGGGCATTTAAATACAAAAAATACAACCAACTAACCAAGAAGACTATATGCCTATGTATCATCATGGCAACAAATTTCATACACTAGTTTAAGAATGACATCACAACAGTAAAGAATGTGTATAGAATAGTCTGACTTCACTCATACAAATCCTTTCTGTGTATTCATATCATCCTGAGATTTCATTTTTTTTAATACCTTATGTATACCTAATTTGTTTATATCTGCAAAACAAACATTTTTTTTTAAAGAAAGAATTGTATCATCTCCATACCATGTAATGGTTAACTACATATTCCTATAATAAAAAATTAAAAGTGCCTGAGCTCAGCCAGAAACACTGAATAAAGAGAGAAGATACTGAAGATGACATAATGCAGGGACTTCAGTAAGAGAGAGAGAGAACTGAGGATAACACATAAGGGAAAGAAAGATGTGAGTCTGGATTCTCACTTAGGGAGCATGCATACATGTAAAGGGAGAAGATTTTAAAAGAGAAAGATGTAGCCACTCATTCAACAATGAATGCTGAGCTTTGACTACAATTTGAAGCATAATAAATGCAGCATTCATTATGGTGTCTAGAATTATACTTTTTGAACTCATTATGCTCCTTTTTTTTGATAATTCACCTGGTGGTACTAGTTACATATTTGGTTTAGAGATTCCATAAATATGTATAAACTGAAAGGAATTTCAGATTTCAAGGCTAAAAATCAACACATGAATTAATTCTCTCAACAATATTGTCAATGAAGTAGTGTTATGCCTGTAGCAGAAAACCATCAAAACAAGAAAATTCACTGCTAGGGCTGCACCATGCCATATGTCCTCTAACACCTAATTACAACAGGGGCACAAAAAGCAAGTCATTAAACTTGCACCCTATTGTGCATAGGTATTGGAAGACATATGGTGTGTTTCAAATAAAAGTACGAAATTCTATGCATTTCTTTTATTTATGTCAACTGTTTTTAACATAGGAAACTTTTGTTGCTGTTTTGGTCTTCTAGGAAAATTGCCAAGTTTATAGCTTTTGATAAAAATCATTCCAAACCCCCACTCCCCAGAATCTCCTCTGGAATTTGCAATGGCTCTTAAATTTGACCAGCTTCCTTACAGAGACCTGGAAAGTTTTTAATATTTAAACATTTCTGACAAGATTTTTCACCATTTAAGGAAACTGAGATGATGGGTTGAGATGAAAGGTTCCTTTTTGAAAGTTGGTTAAAGGATAGCAAACAAAGGACAGGCCTTACTAGCCCCTTTTCAGAAAGGAGACAAATTCATACTGAGATGCTACATGGATAGTTGGTTGAATCAGTACTGTTGAATATCTTTATTAATGACCTGAAGAAGGGACTAGAACAAGCTCTCTGTTTGTGAGGAATGATACCCTTTGGAGTACCCTTTGGAGTTACACCAGTGACAAGAAACTCCAGAACGACCTACAGAATCGGAGGCAAGAACATGGCAAACAAAGTTCAGTGTAGATAGATGTAAAGCATCTAGGAATGAAAAAGATATCTAACGTCTATATTTATGATGCTGAACAGACATGGAAGTCACAGCTATGGGAAAAGTCAATACTTGAAATCATCAGCTTAGTAGGCAGGGGAAGTCCAAAAAGAACCCTTCAAAATGTTGATCTCAAAGAACAGAAGGAAGGGCAAATCAAGCTTTCATTTTTCTACTGTGTAAGACTTTGTTCAATTTCTTCAGTATTGTGGGTAGTTCTGGCCCTCCATAGAAGGAAAAAAAAGATTTTAAGAGAGTATAGAGAATTAGGAGACAAAGTAGCTGATTTATGAGAAGTCACTTGAGACTAGTGCTCTTCAGTTTGTAGAGGAGAAGACTGAGGGTGATGCATGTGAGATTCACAAGAACCTAAAGATCGATAAAGTGTAAGTTGATTAGTTAAGATTATAAATAGTTGAACTTTCTCCTTTCAGATAGTCCCATAATTAGAATATATCAGAAGTTATAAAACAGTATTTCATAGTGTGATTTCAAACTTTGCAGAACTCTTGAAAGAGAAAGGTAGCTTAAAATCCAGGCTTGAGGAGTTTCCCATTATTACTGTTCTAATTATTTTACAGCACTTTTCTTATATTTAAAATTTATTATTATTTCTTAGCTGTGGAATTCTCACTTGATGTCCACTTTTTAGATTTCAGTTCTTCATTAAGTGCTGACTGGATGCTTATGTTAATCAAAACATGGAAGCCAATACAGTCCTTTATGGTCCAAAGTATCAGACTATAAACTAATCTAGGTAATACCGTAACTGACCCTGCACAAGACTCAAGTGCAACTCTGAGAAAATTGTTGCAGAGTTATGTTAAAGGCAGAGTTAAGTAGAAACTCCAGATATAGTCTGATACCTAGCATCAATGTATTAACACCATCATAGGTTTCTGTGATACTTCTACACTTGTCACTTTCACTTTTTTCTGTTTTTAAACAGCTTTATAGGCATGAAAACACTTATCTTTCTTTTATTATAAGGATTCCCTGGACATATATCACTCATTTTTCCTAATGCAACTCTTACTAGAGTTTCTGTACATGGTAGAAGAAAGGATATATTTACATTCCATGGCAGAATATCCTTAGCGCAGAATTTATTAGTATAAAAGAGGAGGAAAGTAGAAACCAATTATGTTCAAGCCTCTTTGAAGTACAATGCAATAAAGCAAAATTTGTGCTATTAAAATAGACTCACTTCTGTATTAACGTAGTCTCTCATTCAGGCTGTTTTCAAAGTGTTTTTTTTTTCCTGTTTGGTGCCCTGATTCAGATATTTGAAATATACAGAACAAAAATATGAACTTTATGAAATGTCAGTAATTGCTGTGCATGCACATAAACTCGTTATTTTAACAGAAAAGCCTTCTTAGTTTTTTTCCACACACACAGACAAAATAGGCAAAGAGATTAGCTCACATTAAGGTCCAGTGGCTTGCAAAATTAAAACTGTTGGAGCAGAAAAAATCCCTGATCAGATATTTTAAAATCTGACTGATAAGATCAACAATGGACTACCAATAAATTTCAGAGGTTTGGAATAAATCATCTTATGTCTCAGGTTTTTTAATGCTGAAAAGAATATTTTAGAACTAAGTATTAAATAACTAGCAATAGTACAGGAGGCAATTTGTTTAACTACAGTATTTTGTCCATTAAGCTAAGGCTCTTTGAGGTTTTAATAAAAACTGGATTATCTCCAAAAGTTTTCCACTGTTACCATTATTTCAACATAATGCACTAAATCCATGCACATGTTCACCAACAACACACTATGAATGTCTGTATTGCTACTTTTCATTAATATCATGAAGGAACCCCAGAGAAAGAAGGGAGCAAAAGTGTTTGTACTGAAAGCATTACTAAGAGCAAACATCTGTGAAAGGAAAAATAAAAAGTTTTTAAATATAGGAAGTTCATTTGTAGCCTCAGAAATAATAAAGTTTGCCTTTTTTTCAGTCCACAAGTTCTTATAAATAGGACCTCAAATTATCTTAACTTACCAAATACCTCCCTGGATTACTAGGCTGAAGGTGGTATTCTTTAGCAGAATCCTGCTTTTCAATTGTCATTTTCATTCAGGCTTTCTTGTGATATTAGTCATGCCACTGTCAAACAAATTTCTGCTTGTTACTGTTTTTCATATGGTTAGTTGCTACTAAGCCATAAAATTAAGATCATATAAGAAGAGGCAGTGCTGTAGGTATAGTGACTCGTGCTGTTATGTGTAGAAGAGAGAAACATCCTGAAAAAATACAAGTGACCAAAGAGATGAAAACTCTTCCCATGGGAAAGTTTTCTTTGCTTTTATGATACAGATTTATATTATGAACCAATTAAATGTCAAATTAAAAAATTAATCATATTGTGCTGAGTACATTATGATCTTCAATAATACACATTAAGATGACAGTGGCCTGATACATCTATAGTTCTGGATAATGAAGCTGCAAAATATTGCACAATGTTATGAAAAATAAGCAGTGTACAACTTATATTTTGAGTAGAATTACTTGTTATTACAACAAATGACTGAATAGAAACTTAGAAAAATACAGGTTTGTCTAGTCATGTTGTAAGATGCCAAAAACAAGTTTACTGTGTCTATTATTTTTGTCCTTGGCTGCTTGAAAATGGAGGAGTGGCTTCTCATTATTTTTTGTTTTCAGGGTTTGCTTGGGTCCTTTTTTTCACAAGTCATAGCCAGAAAATTATATTTTCACATTTAGAAACTGCATTTTTGAAACTTTTTTGCATTTTATCTTACCCTTAAATTAAAGACTACATGACTAAGTATTATTTCTCTTTGTAAGAGAAATAACTCAAGTTGGATTCCAGCCAACATTAAAAAAAGCAAGCTGATTTATGAGGTAGATAATTCAAATTGCCTCTTTTTTACATGAAATATTCTGAACCATGCATTAAACTTTGAGATGTTTTAGAGTGTTGTCCAGAATCACAAGTCACCTTCGACAATAGTGGTAGGGTTCTTTTCTGAACATGATCACCTTCTCACAACCCAAACACTACACCAACACTTTTTTTCTGAATGATGTCAAGTTATCTGCTTTGAAGCTTTATTTGATACCTGGGTAGATACCTAATCTCTGTGTTGGATGAACTGTGTGCTCTGTATGAGCTGGAGCAAAGCAGTTCAGCAAACCAACAAAAAGCTGTCTTCCTAGCTTGTCAGTTAGCTAACTTTTGCTGAGAAACTGCTCAAAGCTTGTTATGAACATTTCTTCTATGGGTCACATTCCTTGTACAGTCCAGATGAATGGAAAGACCTGAGAAAGTTCTTGCAATAACATAACTGTATCTGGTGCTGCCACTACTTTTCAGTTCCTGTTTTCCAAAGCATACACTATCACTTTTCACTAAAGTTAATTTGACAAGACAGCAGAATAACAGGAAACAAGTTTCCACTGAGTGATGGAAATTTTTAGTCACCTGTGGATGTGAAACTTGCATCTTCTAAATGTACAAAATAATTTAATTTCCTGCTGTACCTCCTTCAATTCCCTTTCAAGCCCCCTATAGTTTCCTCTCATCTTGCTGTAGTGCCAACAGTCACCTTCCATACACTTGAACTTCTGACTGCCAAAGTGGCCACAGAGGACTCGCTGACTCCAGGCCGCATGTGTGCTAGCAGGCCATCCATCACCAGTTAGGTCAGCAGGCTTAGGGATACCTATGGATATCATTCATAGTCCACCTGCTAATTCTTGAAACACTTATTACAATTAATTATCTTCTTCTCTTCTGTTACTCTATCAAGCTTGTCTAAAATTGACCAGAGTTTTGTTAATGGCTAGGAGCTGACCAGGACCAATGGATGAGTAGACCTTTATTCATTCACAAAAATCCTTCTTCATTAGTTCCACACAAAACAGATGTGCTTTCTTTGAGCAGGAAATGTTCACTGGAAACATAATATCTGCAATAGGAGGCCGTATCAGCTGTGATACAGAAATCTGTAGGAAACTGAGCTTGTTTATCTCTGGTACTCACAAACCTGTGTACGACAGTATTATTGAACCTGTTATATGTGAGAGTCTTCATGTTAATGTCCTTTCAGCTAGATGAAAGTAAGACTTGTTTTTTCCTAAACCTGTAGAAGCAAAAACACATTGGGCAGTGCATATATGGCTAAAGGCAGGTTTTGCTTTACAGAGTTAGCATGTCTGTGGCTGAACACCATTAAAAGTAAATGTGGATTCAACTGTAAACTTAAGTTATATTTCACATTGACTCCTAGAGACCTTATATCACATTTCCTCTACAATTCTTTCCAACTCCACAACAACTCTGTAACTTTATATAGTAAGTTTTACTGTCTCTCAAGTCAGATTACTGAATGTTGCTCATTCCATAAAATGTTGTGCTTTCAACTGCATTATAGAATTGAAAGCTAAAAGACTAAGAGGAGCTTCTGTGCCTGTTGTATTTTCCCCCATTTAAAAAATATACAGGTAAGTAGTATTACATAATTCTTAGCCATTGATGCTGTTTACTAGAGAATTTCTCCATTTTATGTCTGGCAGTGGGTATCTGATTTGGGTAATCATGAAGAAAAGTGGCTGCATCATTCAAGGATGTTTTGGAACATGAACATTTATTGGAGACTTTGTTAGGGTCATTGTGTTACTTTGCTGATTTGACAGCTGTGTGTGTTTTATTTACTGCATGGTGACTATTACTCATTGTTTTCATTTTTCATTTAGTGAAAAAAAAGCTCTCTCATCCTATTCACCTTTTTTTGTCTTTGACATCTGCAAAGTACTTTAAAAGTCTAAGCTGCCATGTGCTTTTGAACTAATAGATCAATTAATTCAAGGATTTTTAGTATCTCCCAATTTGTTGCATCACCTTAAAAATAATGTAGTGCTTCAATAACTTAATTACATAAATCTCAAGCTCCTCAAATGTATGTGAGCTAGACCAGGACTGAACAACCAACACTGTTTTCAAGAATTACACTTCCTTCCCAATAAGATTCTTCTGTTTTAGGACTCTGGCCCAGCCATGTTAGTTACTACTGCCAAGAGTTTTGGTGAAACAGAATTTGAGAATGATCCAAGTGAATATTTTATATTGCTTCTGTTTGATAAAAATCAACTTGAGATTGGAAACAGCAATGGGGTGACCCAGTGCTATTGAGCTGGGCAGTAATTAATGTTCCTTTCTATCTTGGTGGATCCTTTCAGACAGCAGAGATGATTTTGGATGCCCTTTGAGCAATCACTTCTGTGATCGCTTAGCCAGATCAGTAACATCACAATCTAATTCAGTATACTCAAATAATCATATCTGAACCCTCTAGAGGTTTATGTTTAAGAATAGATTTCTACAAAAATACCAATCCTAAAGTACATATTTTTCAGTGGTGTAAGGACTGTAAAAAATTACTTTTGTAATAAATAACATTTTCTTTCCCCATGTGAAACACTTGCAGAAATCACGATAAATAAATACAATGTCATCTTAGAAAAAATGTTGTAGTTTCATGTTGTTGGTTTGCAAATTGAATTTTTACATAAAATTTACACTAAATGGAACCTCATTATACAGTGATGAGGTCCAGTATGATCCAAATCATTAAAATCACTGTACTGCTTAATGATTCACTAAGTGGTACTGCAGTGCCATAAATTTAGCACTAGTTTCATGATTCAAAACACCAGACTGAGAAACCAGCAAATCGTATGTGGATCATTAAATTTACAATGAATGTCAGAGATGAAATAAGGGGGAAAAAACACTTGGAGAGATAGGGATAATATGTGCTCTAAGGTGACATCCATCAAGATAAATGATCTTTTACCACTTGTGCTTGGATAATAATGGGGGGTTGTTTTTTTGTTATTCTTCATTTCATAATTTCTAAAGAGGTTGGAAGTCTAAGCCCTTCAAGAATTAAAGTAGCTGTCATTTTCTGAGTACCTTGTGATCTATTTTATTGGTATTTATACAATATACATATGCTGCTACATTCTTCTCTGACCCCATTGGGCCAGATTCTACCCTTAGCAGTATCAAAGTATGTCAGATTTGTAAAGTTTACAATAATGTAAATAATGCACTATTGCTATTATCAGAATGCCAGTAAATAATTTTCTTTGTCGCTTTATATATATATATATTAGCTTTCTACTATAATAAAAAGTCAAATAAGAAGTTCCTTTGTAATAATTATAACAGAATTACCCTTTTGTATTTAATTTGTATACACGTTCTAACTTACATATGTAAACATTAAAAAATATTATCCAAAGGAGCAAGGTAGAAAGTATATGAAATATATAAATATTCAAGGTACAAGAATGGATTGGATCAATCTTTTGTTCTTAGGAGAGTGAATATTTTAGTTTAGTTTGATTGAATTTTTCATTGTTTCAATTCTCTTCCAATAGTTATTCCTCCTCATGAATCAGACACCTTCAAAACAGTGGTGTGTTGGCTGCATTTCTCAGAACAACTGTATCCTAAGTAAGGTTTGAGGAGTAATATATAGATTTTTTAAAAAAAAAAGCATGGATTGTCAGGAAAAAAGATGTTAACCACATCAGTGTGACTGAGCGGGTTAATTTACAGTTTTATCCATAAAGATGTAAATTAAATAGAATGAAAGATATTCTTGAAGTTATTTTACTATCTGTGGGATCACATGATACTGTATGGATAAGTAATAATTCTGAATTTGCTTATCCAAGAAGAATAAAGTCTACAGAGGTTTTCCAAATTTCATCCTACTGCCTTATTCAAAGTTCTATCTTTTTTAAGTGCACTGAAATGTTAAATGCAGCAAAAGGTGGGACATAAATGCCGCAAAATAAAGCACTTCACCAACTAACCCAGAAAAAGTAAATAGCACATAACACAAAAATATAAAACAGGATTATAATTTGAGAAAATATATTGTGGTTTTTTTAATGTCAACCTATTAACATAAAGTGTGTGAAAGATATATGGTACTTGTTCCCTCTTTTTCTTTCTTTGTGAAAGTAAATAAAATTAAACTATTTGCCATCCAGTCAGAAATGTAAAAAACTAAATATTCTTTTACAGAAACCTAGCTATGCAGTGACTGTGACCTTAAGCCTGCTTACAATCTAAATTGATATATATGTGCAGTTAGTAAAAAGAAAATCAGAAGTCCACAATGTCAGTCTGACTCTTTTTGTGTCTTTCAGTGACACAAGTCCTGATAAGTACTCCTGTCCACCATTTCCACTGTTCCAGCTTCATAAGCAAATGGTTTCTTTGTTGCTTGCCCAGACCATCTCAGCTGGTTTGAAAATGTAAGGTTTCTGCTATTCCTGCTGAATTCTCAGCTTCTTCTTTTAACTGTGCTTCACTGAATTTTCTTTTATCCATAGGGCTGATATAAAATTTAGTCCACATTTTGCATGATGGAAACAATGATTCATATTATTATGATAAGGCAGTTTTAAGCTGCAGATAATAATTCCTTTTGGCTCAAATATCAAAGTGGAGAAGAAAGTTTTTGGATTCACATATCCTGCTTTTGCACGTACGATAGCTTAAGCAGTGGAAAAAGGTTCAACTGCTAAGCAGGTCTTGAAATAGTTGGAAATATATTTTACACACCCATTTTAAATCTCTGACAGCCATAGAATTTTAGTAAAAAGACTCTTTGCAAATATAGTATCTATTGTAAGGAGGTTGCAGGCTGTCTGCATTATGAAATTATATTTTAAAAAAACCTTATGTCAGCCAACCTGGATTTATATATTTTTCTCCACATTAGTCTGGCAAAAGTGGAAAGTGTGATGAAAGGAAAATGAATTAATTTACTTTCAGACACAAGAAATGCTACTAAATTTTGATATGTGAAAATATTGAACATTCACTGGGGAAAAAAATAAATTATTTGAGGCCTTAGTAATCACACAGAGGATCCCGACAATTTGACAGGTATGAATTTATCTTACTTGTGAATGAATAACCTTTAGTAACTCACTTGAGACTTAAATATTCTGAACACATTTTCTCTAGAACACTTCAAAAGACACCGTTCATTTCTGTCTCTTCCAAACAGGCCCTTTGGTTACTTCAGTTTACTGAGTTTTCTGCTTTGCAAGTATGGAAAATTAACATAATAAAAGCCTACCAGTGAGTTTTAGTCATGTAGGAATGTAACTAGATTAACTCTTTGATTATTAAAAGTCTACACAACCTTTTTTTGTATCAGCTAAGAGAGGCTTCATTGATCTCCTCTAAATCTTGCTTCGGCTGTACATAGAAATTCACCTCACTTTGAAAATGCAAACATATCTTTTCAAAGCAGTGCTTTAATATATTCAGTGAACGACTTCAACATATGCCATGTTTTGTGCCCTGAAAAGGGGACAATCAGTTATGGCTCAGGGGGATAAAACTACTGCTTGGGGATTTGCCTCAAGGTCCACCAAGGTACACTTCCAAGAGATACTGCATACCCTCAAAGGAAGCAAAAACCTGGGGTTATAAATGAGAGTGAAGAACTAGGACTGCATCCTAGCTGATGGTCAGAGCTGTGCTTGACTGGGTTATAAGGGATTACTTCTGTCTGAATGTGCTTTTTAGATGGGTGAAGTCCATTAAACTTGCAGATTAAGGTTACTTGGCTAACAGATTATCTCCCTTCACTAGTCACTCGCTGTCAGCTGGCAACGGTGACACATACAGAGGGATTCGGTTTCTCATCTCAAACATAGTCTTTGAAATTTAATGACAAAAATATATAAAAGAACTAGGAAATTAATGGTTGAAGAGATAAAAAGGGGACAATGACTGTGAAAGTCACTAGTGCTTTAAACTTTGATTTGTGTTTATCAAGGTTAAATGTTGCTGTGCTTATGCTAAACTTCTGATGCAATGCAAATTTCTAAATATTCTTGTTTAGTATGTGGGAATGATAATGACTCCAAAAATTTCAGAAGGTTAGAAGATTCTGGAGAGCTTTTAAAGTCACCCCAAAGTAGCTAATGACATTTAGTCAGATGTAAAGCCCTCTTGCTTGTATTGACTAACATTCAGCTGACTGTAGGGGAACTTAGACATTTGGTTTACATATAGATACTGACATTTAGACACTTAGATTAGGTTTTGCAGTCTGCATTGAATACCTTTTGGGAATGCTGATCCACTGTGTTCATTGTTGTCTACTTCATGCTTTGGAAAGACATCAGCCTTGTAGTTTTCTTCCCATATGATATGACCCATGTAGTGAGTATATAGATGTTTTTCACAGAATCACAGAATGTTAGGAGCTGGGTTTCCTTCCCTGTCTCCAAAATTCCTCCTTTATCTGCATCTGAGGAGGTTATTCCGTAGATCTCAGGGAAGCAGTTCTGATGGCAGTTCTTTTTTATACACTTATGAGATGAACTGTGGCAATTTATTCATAATAACGGTGTCCTGATTGGGCAGCAATGGCCCAAGCAGAGAAGTTTTACTTCTATGAGTGACACGCATCAGTGCTGATGTTCCTGTTGTCACCAAAGCAATACATCTGCTACAGGTCTGACCTTCTTCTGAAACCACATTAATGAGACAAGTATGAGCTAAGTGACTGATAATAGCTTATGCACGTGCTTCCTAGATCTGATGCTCTCTCTGCTTCATCTTTTCTTCTGTAAAGTACTAAAGCTAAAAACATGTCACTCATCTAAGAAGCATTATAAGCTTTCCTTGAAAACAATAGTGTAATTTTAAAAGGTTAGATCAATAGCAGAAATATATATCCTCAACCAGTATTATGACACAATTTTTTTTGTATTTAGAGTGCATTGTAATGTAGTCAGCATATAATATCTTAACTAGTACAGAAAAATGACATATCAATCTCTTTTATTGTGCTCCATCTTCATATGACATGTCTGTTCTTTGTTTAGATAAGAATCATTGTACACAATTCTGTAGAGCTTTGTTTCTTTAGCCTAAAGCATTGTTGTATTTAATAGGAGGATTTCTACTTACAATGTAATTACATTCTATGTATATAATTAGACGAACACTGCATTAGGTATTGATTGACAGAACAAGATGGGATGAAATGTAACATGAATAGACTTCATGGTAAATATCATTGAATATATGAAACAGATGCTAGTGATACTCTGACTGAAAGAATGCTCAGAGCACAGAGGCTTCAGCGCTGTCCTCATATACCCCTCAGAAAACAGAGACCTGATATAAGATTTGCAGAGACTTAAATGCGATCTCATGTTTTAGCAGAAAAAACATCTGACCTACTGGACAACACTTTTTGTGAGGCTTATCTAGTAAGGAAAAGATATTTGGATAACATACTATCTGGCACTATAAATGACCAAACTGATTGAATGACCTGAGGAATACAGACATCAGTGGAGGTAGTCATTCATAAGAATCTTCACTGACTTCCCAAATCAAAGGAATGTACCACAATAACCAGAAACGTAGTATGGGACTTTGACCATATATGTACATGTACGTTGTTCACATGTGAATTCATTTTCTAGATGCCCCTATGCATTGTTGTGTGCTATGTATTTTCAGGATGTGTTAGAAGGAATTCAGAATAGACATCTAAAATAAATAATTGCACCGCGGAAATGCCTGCTGTTTTCCATTGCCTGTAACAGGAATCCAGTCTAAAGTTTCTTTGAAGGAGTGATATTATCTTGTTTGACACTGAGAGGGCATTGGTGAAAACACCATACTTCACTGCTCCACACCTACCTCCTTTCTCTTATCATCTAGAACAGTCAGATAACTGGACTGCAGTTATGTTTAGGATCATAGTGTCACAGGCAGCAATCCAAGCAGATGAAAATGATTCATAAATTGTCCTCTGCTTTGGCTATCTGTTTTTCTATCACTGACTTTTGCTGGAAGAAATGTTTTCTTTTCATTACCTTTAGAAATGTACTTCTATCTGCAAGTAATAAGTTTAAATAAATTTATTGAAATAATCTGTTCAATTTTCTGCAAAGTTGCTTTGATCTGAATAAAGCCCGTATTTCCTCTACTAGGTCAATTTTGTTTATGTCCCCTCAGGAAATGTCCTTTGCTGCAAATGGTTTTTGAAATCAGCAGATATGGGAACACCCCCAGCTTGAAACCCCCTTAAATTCTACCATAGATGTGCACCAGAAAAAAGGAACACTGTAGAAACTGTATCCAAAGTCATTTCCAAGCATTTGATAACAAGCAAATGGGAATTAATCTATTCTTCTGAATCAATATTAAATGTTCAAAAGTGAGAGTACATGGTAATCGGTGGGAGTTGCCAAAACTAGTTTGGGATCATAGGGGCAGAATGTGTGAAACCGGTTGCAAACATGAAAGATCACATGTTTCTCTGAGTTCACTCTTTCTGTGGTGCTGTATTTGGAGCCAATGATTTTCAATATAATTATCTCATTAGAATGGCAGATACAAAGTAGCACACATGAAACCTATGCATCTAGAAATAAATAACAAAAAAGTGTATTTATGTTGACTTTGTCTTTTAAGGTTAAAGTGTGCCTTGTAGGATATTTTCACTCATGAAATTCTATGTTGGCAGATGACCTTGTAAATGTTTATTCATTTCCTTCCATTTTTTCAGTTTAGAGTTGTCCTGATTAAGTGCAGTGGAATCACTATATATTAATGTGACAGCTCAAATTACGGGTAACTTGTAGAATAAAAAAGAAGATAAATTGGATAAATGGGTTATACTGGGATAGGTAAATTAATTAAGTTTCTAGGGAAAAACAGAGTCTCTCTAATACTTATATATCTGGAAGGTGATTATTTGTAAATAAATAATGCATAGAGAATACTTTTAATTAACGTAGTTGGCCAGATTTACTAATCTTTCTACCAGCAAATATTTTTCAATAATTTCAGCAGAATGTTCCAATCTGACATCTAACTTAAATCTTCACAACTTTGTCCATCATCCTCCTCCAGTTTTCTGAATTCTTGCATTTGTGAGTTGTCATTTAATAGTAATGACTGCCACAGGCCCTTTTGTGCTCACAGGAGAATTAAATATGGAAATAGAACTTTACTCACTATAATGCCAGAATGTCTCAATCTTGTTTTGGAATGACTGCCTTGAAGGTGAAAAAGAAGCTTAACTTTATCAGTCTCTTAGTTCGTTTCAATTAAGATCTTTAAGTGCTACAGTATCAGACCAAGTGTACTTAATGATTTTGTGATATGGTCTTCTGTCTACAGTAGATGGAAGTCCTGCAGTAGCCACTGCTGTCAATGCGTAAGGATTTTAATTAATAACATATATGGATGGATTTAAATACAATAGCAATAGATGGTAAGTATATTATTGTTTCAACCACCTAACCTACTTGTCCTATTCCAGCTGAAGGTTTTATATTGTGCGATTCGTTTAGTGTGTCAAATATTCCAAACACCTTTCAGATTTACAGCTCAATTTTGCCTAATCTGGCAAGATACTAAATAACTACATTGAGGTCTAGTGTAAGAGGAATGTCAGCGTGCTGTATGAGGAAGGACCAGCCCCTAACTGGGGCAATTAAAACATTAGGTACTTAAATAAATCATGTCTCACTTAGTATAGTTGTGTCTTCTTAATGATACATCTTTACTATGAAGAGTTAAAATAATGACAATAAAGATGACTCTGCTAAGGTAGCATACAATTCTCACTAAGATTTAGTCATTTCTATACTTGGAATATTCTGAAACAAGGACCGTGTTCCTGTCATGGCAAATTAGGTCAACAGAGTCACGGGATGATGAAACATTAAAGAGTACATTATTAACTGATGTCTTTTTCATTTTATTTTTCTTCAGTGACATTTAACAAATTGAATGTTAAATGCTGAGAGACACAAAAATGCTTTGCTAGATTACAAAAAAAAACAGGGAGAAAGAGTTCCCTCAGCTGGTGTGTAACATAGTAGTGTAAAGCTGAGCTTAGTGATAGGTTTTGCAGATACTGTTTGAGGTCCCTCATCCCCCAGTATCTTATGTGCTTTTACAGAGTTACTTCAGTTTTGTTTTTGCCATGTCCCATGAGGACTTTTCAGAATCTCAAGAATTTGCAAAAAGAGATGCAGCCATTCTGAAATCCACGTAACACAAAGGGTAGATCTCTGTTATCAGCACTTATTAATGTCTTGAGTGAACAACAGTTTTTCTGTGTTAAGTATGGTAAGAGAACTGGTAATGTTAGCTAGAGCTAAACATTAACTGAGTCTCCTCATCTGCTTGCAAGGGTAAATGTCACATTCCAGTCATAATGAAAGCAAGAAAAGTTAACGTTTCAACCTTTCCTCTTATGTGCAAAACAGAAAAGACGAGAGATTTTTTTGCATGTATTAGTAAAGATCTTATAAGGTAACAATGAGATTTGTTTCTAGACTTTTAGGGCTCCAGTCAGGGGTCTAACAGAACAGTCTTCAGACTCATCTTTCCAGAGAATTTACTGTATTTTAGACTGGCGTTATATAAGATATGTATTTTTTGGTTCATCCTAGCAGGTCATAAACTAAAGCCATGTATGTTGTAGCACACTGTGAATGCTTCTTTGTTAAACACGTAGCACAATGAAGTCATTCAAAGGTTTACCACAAAATGTAAATAAAGCAGTCAGGATATGTCTTGCTTTCCTGCTAAAACCAACAGTATTTATAATAAGTAAATTATTTACAATGTAACGACTCTTTTATTAAGAAAAACACAATTTTAATTCTCAGACAAACATATACTGGGCTTTGCTCACTTTGAAAGAAACAATGGAATTTGAAATAGTAAACAGGTCTCCTAACTTCTGCTCTGGCTCCTAATTAGATCATACTTATAAATTATAGTTTAACTATGTAACTAATGTTATATCTACAATAATAAACAGGACACTAGAGCATGAGATGGAGATCTTGAAATTCTCTATCTCAGGACTGTTACTGTTTACCTCTGTGTGATTCAAACTTTGACATATCTTGTTACACCCCTGTGTTTATATTATACATGTGGGTACAGATGACTGGCTTTTCTTTAAGAAGTTTCTCTCTTAGTGAGTGACAACCATGGTGAAAGGAGTAAACATAATTTCTGATCCCTGTGGTGACAAATACCTCAGGGATGTTTGATTTTTTAAGACAAAAGCCATTTACTATGAAATGCATAAATAACTCGAACTCTATTTTGAAAACCCTACTACATATGGAATAATCTGCCATTAAATTGGCCAGGAAATGAAGCACTCGAAGAAAAAAAATGTTGCACTTAGTGGTGGGGTCTTTTACATATGAGCATGAAGTAACTTGTGGTCCTGGTGGCATATTATGCAAAATGTGTAATTTGTGCCTCTTTGTCCAACAACACAGCCATATGTGCTAGATTAATATTCTTGTATTTCTTGCCTTAAGCCTGCCCCAGTTCTTTTCCCCACGTCCTTTCACCTTAACAGAGCAGAAGGTCCTAGCTCTAAAGTTTTGTGGTACTGCAGCTGCTTCCTGGAAACAGTTACCCATACCGTTTAATCTGCAACCAGAATCAAAGAACCCAACTCATCTTTCTTGTTCATGATTGAAGGTTGCCCAGAGAAGCAGTGGATGCGTGATCCCGGGCAGTGTCAAGACCAGGTTGGATGTGGCCCTGGGCAAACTGGACTAGTGGGTGGCATCCCTGTCCAGGCAGAGGGGTTGCAGCTAGATGATCTTTAAAGTCCCTTCCAACCTGGGCCATTCTAGGAATCTATGAATCTATGATGAAGGGGGTTGGGAAATAGGAATACAGTGTATGAACACAGCAGAGTGGAAATGTACCAATATATGCTGGGATTGCTGATCTGAAAAGCAGCTTTGCAGAAAAGGACTGAAGCAAAGAAGGCATTCAGTAACTTTGCCTTCTCTGTATCTTGTGTCACCAGGCCACTCACTTAATTTTGCAGCAGGCTTACATTTCCCTAGTTGTCTTTTTCCTACAGATGTACTTGAAGAAGACCTTGTTGTCTTTCACACCTTTTGCCAGATTTAATTCCCAGAGGGCCTTAGCTTTCCTTGTTACATCCCTACATATTCTGGCAATGTTCCTATATTCCTCCCAAGTGGCCAGTCCCCTTTTCTACATACTGTAAACTTCCTCCTTCCATTTGAGTTTTTCCAGAAGCTCCTTGCTCATTCATGCAAGTCTCCTGTCTCCTTTTCTTGATTTCCTACTCAAAGGAGTGCACTGATCTTGAGCTTGGAGAAAGTGGTGCTTGAATATTAACCAGCTCTCTTGGCCCCTCCTGCCTTCTTAAGTCCTTACCCAGGGAATTCCCCAAAGTCTCTGAAGAGGTCAAAGTTAGCTCTTTTGGAGTCCGGGGTTGCAATCCTACTTACTGCCCTTGTACTTCTTCTCATGATCCTGAACTCTACCATCTGATGTTCACTGCAGCCAAGGCAGCCCCCAACCTTCACATCTCTAACCACACCCTTTTTCACTAGCACAAGGTCCAGCAGCATACCTCTCCTCATTGGTCCGTCTACCATCTATGTCAGAAAGTTATCATCAATGCACTGCAGGAACCTCCTGGACTGTTTTGTGCCTAGCTGTGTTGCCTTTCCAACAAGTATCATGCTGAATGAAGTCCCACATGAGAAAGAGGGAATGTGATCATGAAGCTACTTTAAGCTGCCTGTAGAAAGCTTCATTGACTTCCTCTTCCTGATCAGGTAGCCTGCAGTAAACACCCGCTACAGTGTCATCCATATTAGCCTGCCCCTTAACTTTTATCCATAAGCTTTCAACATGTTCATCATCCCTTCCTAAACAGAGCTTGCTACATTCCAGTTGCTTTCTCACATAAACAGAAACTCAATGATCTCACCTTGTTGGGCTGTCTTTCCTAACAAATACATAGTCATCCATGACAGCATTCCAGTCTGTGTGTATTCCAGTCACGTGACCCATCCCACCATGTCTCCATAACTGTGATGAGCTCGTGGCCCTGTCACTGCACCCATATCTCTAGTTCTTTCTCTTTATTCTCTATGCTGCTTGTACTGGTATATGGGCATGTCAGAGGCATAATTGAGTAGGAAGATTTCCCTGGAGAGGTGCAAGAGGATGCACCATAGTTATACACACTCCTGAAGTGGTTGTCCTTCCAGTTTTCATCTTGGAAGTTAGATAAGGGACATTTGTCACTGCTCTGGTTGGTCTGGTTTATTCCCTGCTTGGATGGGGTGACATGAGCATTGTCATCTTGGACCCCATCCTCTGAGTCTTTCACTTTATAAATTTCCTCTTTTTATATATATATATTATTTTTCCCCTCTTTAACAATAGCTAAAGCTTTATCATGGTTTGGGTAAACAGGTTTCCTGCAAAATTTGCTGGCTGCTGTGAGGCAGATCCCACTGATTCACACTATTACTCCCACTGAGTCTTGACCATCTAATCCAGGACCTTGATAGCAGAAAGGAAGTCAAACAGGTTAAAAGTTTAGATATTGCAAATCCCAGCACAGTAACACCCGGTTCATTTCATGTATCTTACCTTTAGTGTCTAACACATACATTTTATCAGCAGCTTGTAGGGCATGCAGTCAGAAAATTTCCATTATGGTCAGTGAAATAGCATGGTTAAAACCCTGTGCAATGCTTTATAAATTTAAATTTAAGCATAAATGTTCTGTAACAAGATTATTGTATCTGATCTGCTGGTTGGAGAAAGCTTACTCATTTTGTATTGTCAGCACTTGGAGCAGTCATTGATGTATTAAGCTCTTACACAAGTCATGGCATCTTACTTGAACCAACGTGCAGTTGCAGGGGATTTCAGTTGAAAGAGTAGATGCAAGATACACATTTATAACAGTGAGGGCAGTCAGCTTCACAATGGATAAGTGAAGAATATGGCAAATTCCCTATCACTTTGAGTCCTTTTATAAATGTCACCTGTCTTTCTAAAAGAAATAAACTATTTCAATAGCGCTTTATTAGGTTATATGCACAGATCAGGAGAAGAAATCTACAGTTTTCATGCAGCAAATTTGTTTGGATTAGCACAGTTTCCACCTCTGGTTTTAGATATTTATGCTAAGTAAGGTTACAAGAAAAAGAAAAAACATTAATGAGACAATGGTGTAAACCACCAATGTCCCTCAAAACCACTAAAACAGGATGAAGTGAGCTGTGACAGTATTGTCCTGAAATTGCTGCTTTCACAATGATACCTCTCATACATAATTCTCTTTATATCTAGGCCAAATTCTGAAAGACTTGCCTCCATGGATGTTTTCAAAACTTTTTCCTTATTGAAAAAGTTGTTCATACATTTTAAAAACATTGTCATCTCTGCATGCATGTGATGGATCTAGCACTTACCTACACACGGGATAGAATTTTCTGAAGCAAATCCCTTTTGTCAAAATGGGCTTTGCAAGCATAAACTCCATTACTTACATGTGTGAATGCTTATGCCTACATACTTGAAAGCCCCTTTCAAAATTTAGTCTATTAAATAAACGCCCAAATTAGCAAGGATAGTATGGTTCTCCAGCTGAAAGCTTTCCTTTAAAATAAATGTGATATTTTGCTAGAAGTAAATGGAAACACTTAAAGAAGTGGGTTGATAAACAATATTGGATTGGGTAGATTTGCAACAATTGATGTTTTGAGAAAACTGGAGATGCTGAAGCAGGCATTTAGCTTAACTTAGCTAAAATAATAAATTGTTGTAGCCCAACCTAGACATGACAAAGGTATGAATCAACTTCTCCGTCTTCTTCAGGCAGAGATCTCAGGCTTGTACTGTACCTGTGATAGTGAAAAGGGGTTTGAATATTACATGAGGATAGCTGTCAAAAGGCAGCTCTTAATTCAATATCACACCAAGGATTTTCGTGCTGACAAAGAGAATATAAGATTGCTGGTCCCAGAAAAATATCATATAGAAATAACTCTGCTCCTTGTCTTCTTTGCAACAATTAGGAAAAATCTGGCTTCATTTGTATTGTGTTTTATTTTTTTTTTAAATGATACTGAAAATACCTGAGATTTTTTGAAGAAAAATATTCAAATATGTACTCATTTAGATGTAGAAGTGATGCCTACAATATACTTTTAAAATGAAAATTTTCAGTTTATAGAAGACTAAAGAATATATCTGTTAAGATCTTTACTGCAAAATCAAGATTTCAAATATTGAAGTCCAGTGTTCCTTCCATGCTATACTGTATTCCCCCAAAGTACAGTATCCCTCATCAAATACAGTATACTCTCATCAAATACTTATTATATACATTGACAAAACCCCCTTGATCCTTCTCTTCTCCAGGCCAAATGGTCCCAGCTCTCTCAGGATCTCATGTCATGTATGTCAGGTTCTCCAATCTTTTAATCACATTTGTGACCCTTCCACAGAATCACTGAATGTTAGGAGTTGGAAGGGACCTCGAAAGATCATCTAGTCCAACCCCTCTGTCAGAGCAGGATTCCCTAGACCAGGTCACACAGAAGTGTGTCCAGATGGGTTTTGAATATCTCCAGAGAAGGAGGCTCCACAACCTATTGTTGGACTTGCTCCGGTAAGTCCAAGTCCACCTTATACTGGAGAGTCCAGAACTGGACCCATCACTTTCTCACTTAGGGCTGAACTGAAGGAAATAATGACCTTTCTTAATGTGCTGGCACCATTCCTCCTAATGCAGCCCCAAGACATACTTGGTCTTTGCTGCAAATGCATATTGCTGGCTAATAGTCAGCTTGTGCCCACCAGGACCTCCAGATGCTTCTCTGCCAAGCTGCTTTCCAGCTTGTAGTCAACATATTTCCTGGCTCATGGTGTTATTCTTCCCCCAGTGCAAGACTTTGCATTTCCTTTTGTTGAAGTTCTTGAGATTCCTGTTAGCAAAGTTTATGTTTTAACAATAATTAAGTTTATGTACCTAATCCAGCTGTTGACACGTCACATTTTAGTTGTATGCTACTGAGTATTGTATCAATCAGTAGACGGCAAATATCACTTTATTTTTGCCATGTGTTTATATAGTTAAGTAATTAAAAATGAATACTAAAGCTAGGCTATTTCTTACTTAAGTATTACTTACTTTAAGTATTTCAAGTTAGCTATACAGCCCAATTTTCAAGCTGAGTTATAAATTTAGCTAAGTCTACCTTAGGAAGGATTTGGGAAAAGGAAGATCTCCAAACCAGGTTTCTTTCCATCTGTAGAAATGGAACTAAAACACATGTGGAATCACCATCTGGCAATCACATGGCTCTTGATTGACTACAGATAGAACTTGTGTGAGCAGTTTAGGTATCCAAAAAGGAAGAGATAAGTAGTAGTCATCCTAAATCGGGAAACCTGAGGATATATTGTCATTGTTAACCTAACATAGATGAAAAACATGTGAATTTACCAATTAGGTAACAGCCCTGTGTACGAAACTAAGTATTTCCCAGCCCTTACACCTTAAAGTTCTTTAAATGTAATAATGAAATAAAATGTTGTAAAAATTAATTTTACAGGTATTGACCGAGTGTTCCTGATTTTAAAATGCTTGGAAACATTCAGCAGTGCTTTTCACCAGGTTTTAAGTGCTCTTGAGCAAAATGTCATGATTTTGTCTGGCCTTACACACTAAAATATGTTCTCTTCAGGTTTTCATCTAAATTACTGTACTTGCTGGTTTCCAAAGATTGATCCATTTCTGTCCTACAAGAAGGTAATAAAAAATCAAGTTACATCTGGTTTGATTTCAATGTAATGAAACAGCCAATTGCCCCATGTCAGAAAAGATGTACTGTAGATATTCTTCTGGGATTTTACCTGGCTTTTGCCAGTCAATAAAGAAATAAGATCTAACATCTCATTTATAAAACATGAATTCCACTGTGTTAGAAGCATCAGAAATGATAATAGTTTTTTACTCTTATATACAAAATATTTTAGCTTTTTTTTTTTAATCTACCATTAAGAAAACAGAAAAACCACCATCCTTTGTGCTTTTTGGACTAGTATTCTTACATTACAATGCAACAAGATAATTTTGTGCAGTGTGTTGCTTACAAATACTTAACTGAATTTATTATGGAAGGGTTAAATAGAAGTCTTGCAAGTAAGATAAAGAATATTTCAGTTTGCAGTAGAGGGGTTTTGGATGTACAAATTACCATATTGTAACAAATTTCTCAAAGTATGATCTTTATTCTTCAATTATTTATCTTCCATGAATACTTCAGCATTTCATTTGACTCAGCTTTTCCCTTGTATTTGTCTATTGCCTTAGTTGTCTCAATTTTTTAAATTTGACTGCACCATTCCTCAACCAAATCATTATTTTGATCAGAGAGAGTTACTTGGATGGAAAAGATAAGAATAAGTTACTTCCTCTGCTTGGAAAGATAGTACAGCAACTTTTCTGGAAATAATATTTTGGTCTGCAGACAATGTTCATTGTTCCAAAATTCACATCAGAAGTGATAACATGATATTAACCCCAGGAGCAACGGACGCTTTAAATTGAGCCATTAAGGGGTTCAGTTTATCCACTCCCTCTACATCTGCTGCTCATCTCAGTGCTCCCCTTGGCCCTTATCATTCCTGGTTCCCTCTGAACTTCTAAATCTCTCTTAGCTTAGTACTCTGGGTGTCCCCATGTCAACAACCTATCTCTCAGATATCCCTACCTTCATCCACTTCAATGCTTGTCACCTTCTTCGCTCTTGCAATACCTCAGAGAAACAATTATACTTTGTCCAGTTCTTTCTCTGGTCTGCAAACTAGGCAGGTAGCAGCATGTTCCAGATGACCTGAGGTATGTAAATGCAGATTGATAGGGTGGCCCATCTCGCCTGTTCCTCTGCCTGTCTCTTGGTTCCTGTCTGCCAGATGGACCAAAAAACCTGTTTTGCCCCTTGACAGACCAGTAAAAAAGGCTAGTTCTGTATGACAGCCTCAAGATCTTTGCAGATGTGTACTGCTGTGCATACTAGAGTCTTGGTTCCCAATTAATCCTGTCTTTTGTTTGTTTGTTTGTTCTGAGAAAGCAATATATCCCCTTTCTACATTCCTGTTGACCAAGGAGCAGAACAGTGCTGACATGTTGTGGTCAGAATACAGACTAGGATACTTCTGAATTTCCTTGTTTCCATACAGTGTGTGTTACTCACAGGCTGTATATTAAAGTCTTGGCTCCAGCTGACAGGTTAACTAGTTAAACATTTTCATACCATGGGTAACAAGACCTTTCAGGTTGGCAGAGGACATACAAATTATACCATCTTCTGGAATTACATCATACTTCTTTGCTTCTGTGACTGCCATGATGTGTAGCCCCAGTCTAGATTTTTAATATTTCTGGAGGTTCTTGGTGATCAAACAATGCTCATGAGAGACTTTGACAATGTTTATCTCAACTTTTGAAAAATATTTTGTAGTTTTTACATAAATTCATCTCTGACCTACTCTCCATATTTGTACCCAAGACATGAGAAGGTATCACCATCCAAGTAAGATCAGTTCAAAATAAATCCTTAATGTTCTTCTGTAAGTAGCATTTTTTCTTTGCAACCTTTTTTTTTAAATTAAAACACATGATGTCTAAATAGATGACACAAATATAATCTACATCTAAACAACACTCAACATCATGCCAACTCACTGCACCACTCCTATTAGCTGTTTTCAAGAAGGTTTGAAGTGGCAAGCTTAAAAATTTTGCCAAGAACAGTGCTCCAGAAATTTATATGGGAGTGATGAGCTCTGAACTAGCACACTGGCACTGCAAATCTCTTCACTTCATGTGTTCCTTCTTGCTCAATGTGACATCACACTCACTGAGAAATAAACTCTTCTTTTTTCAAATTCTGACACAATTACAGTGCCAGGGTTGGAAGGTGAAGCTTTTGAGGAGCACTGTAATTTACCATTGTGCCAATTCTGTGCTCTAAATTAAGGGTTGCAATGACAGTAAATATCGAGAAAATTAGGGTACTAGGATGGGAAGTCTTTTCTACTATGGCAGAGTATTAAAATTTCTCACTAAAAGTATTCAGCACCAACAGATAGATTGCTGGCATCAAAATGGATGCAGGAAGTGAAGAGCTTGTTAGAAGATGAATTAACCTTTATGCTGAGATGGACAGAGATAGTGATATATTATGAGTTTAGGCAGAAATTTTCAAGTGAACTTTCTTTACAGTTCATAGTTACATACTATAGATTTGCAGATAATTTCATTGAGCCAAGCATTGTCAGGGTAATGAAGACATTTTGGTTTTCATTTCAGTCAAATTCAACCTCGTCTTTCTAAACTGGTTTTGCTTCTTTACATGTCATATGAAGGAAAAATTGCTGTGAAACACTGAGATGTTGTATTTACATCTGTGTGTCATATGTCTGTCAGTCAGTCACTTTTGCAATGCTGCCTTGGGTGGGTTGTCTTCTCTCAAGGAAGAAGGTCTTTCAGAGCAGACCCAAGCAGTGATTTCATTGGTTTTGAATCACTGTACTATATACTGCAATAGAATTTCTGTGTTGACTGAACTCTTGTGAGTGGCTGCTCCTAGACAGGTAGAGCTCCCAACACAGTAGAGAAACCTGTAAAAAATTTGTTACATGAGTTCATCTATTTCCTGCTTTAAAAAGATGGACATTATTTTAGCAGCTCTAGGAGGGGAAGGTGCTTTCTATCATAAAAAGATGTTTTTCAACATATATTGAATTCATGACGCGTATCCATGCTCCCAGTATTTATTTCATTTTTTGGTTTTGAATTTCTGTAGGTCAGAAGTAGTTTGTTAACTTATGTAGTTAGACACTTAAAATTATCCTTTGAAGTCTGAGCAGCAATCCCTTGGGGTTTTTTTTGGTTTGGTTTTGGGTTTGGGTTGGGGTTTTTTTTAACCAGTTAAGATAATCTACAAATCTTTCTTCCAGCTGTAGGAAAAGAATGATAGAAACCACTTCAAGTAAGAAACTGAGGTGAGATCTTACAATGATTAGCTGTGAAGGTTTCAACAATAGTTCTCATAGGAATTGTGCAAATGGACTTTCTCAATCCCACATCCTTTCCTGTTGCTCACAACTGTGAAAAACATCTAAGTTTTAAGAATTTCATAAAAAATTCAAACAAGATTTCCTTTTTCTTCAAGTAAAAGCTGCTTTTTATTCTTCCTGCCCCATTTCTGGGCATATTCTTTTCTGGAAGATCAACAGAAATATGTGGCCTCTCACAGAATCACAGAATGTCAGGGGTTGGAAGGGACCTCGAATGATCATCTTGCCCAAACCACCTGCCAGAGCAGGATTCTTCCCTGACTGGGAACTGAATCTGGGCCCCGGCAATGAAAGAGCCAAATCCCAACCACTAGACTAGCACTTCTTCCCTCCTTATTATTGGTGATACAGCATAACATTTGGCTCATTTTTTTCATTACTAGAGTCACTACCAAAGTGATTTCACAAGTTTTAGAAATATTAACATATTTCCAAAGCTATCAATAGCAAGAGGAATATAAACTCTTTAATTAGAGTTTTGCATTATCTATTGTGTCTTTTCCTTCCGGTCCTTGTTTTGCATCCTTATTAAAGCTGAACATGTCCCATTACTTAATCATATACAAGATACTGATCAGAACAATAAAGTGTTCTACACCCAACTTGTACCATAGTTTGTACTGCAGCTTTAGTTTGTACTTCTGCTGTAACAATGACTTATTTTATGTTTTGCCATAACAGTGTTATACTGCTCCTATACACACCATCATTGTAAACCATAGTGAGCTTCTGCATTTATTCAAAGAGCAACTGCTTGATAAGTACAAAGTAATTAAGCAATAAGACATGACAGGCAGTACATTTCTGGGGAATTATTGCACTTCTCAGATGTCTTGAAAGATACGAGGCTAAAGGTTGAATGACTTCAGCCACCTGAGAAGTGGAATAATTCTCCAGAAATGCATTGCTTACTGTGGTTTATTGCTATTATGAAATGGAAATTATGAAATGAAAATTGGAGGAAAAGATTAGATCTGTGCATTTATGGAGGATTACTTATACAGGTATGACATCACTGTCAGCTCTATATGTGTCCAGGGAGTTTTTAAAGACATTTCAGAATGAACACATGAACAACACAACTCTTCCCAAACTGCTGTTTCAGCACTTCTCATTACCAACTTCACCTAGACCAGCCCCCAAATATTTCCCTACAAAATCATATTTGTATTCTCGGTACAGACTTTGCCTTTCACACTAATCACACAACCTCAGGGGGTGTGGTTATTCTGAAATAATCATACCCCCTGGAGGACTACAGGCATTTGGTTGCTTCCTTGCCTTGTAACACCCCAAGGTCATTATCTCATGATAATCACATCTCCTGGAGTTGCCTTATTGCTTAAGTGTAACACTAAATTTTAATTACAATGAAATAGAGCTCTTTTGGTAGTTCATGCAACATCCTGTGTGCTCAAAGCCAGATGGAAATAATGCCTAGCTTTTACTGTAATAGCACGTGGTGGGCTTGTGCTCTAGTGCAATGAATGATTGTGGGTTTGTTGGTTTTTGGACGAGAAAA
Organism: Galbula dea; assembly: GCA_013399015.1. Lineage (NCBI taxonomy): Eukaryota > Metazoa > Chordata > Aves > Piciformes > Galbulidae > Galbula > Galbula dea. The sequence continues at coordinate 202,168 of VWZX01004970.1, forward strand.
TAATTTTGAACTTAATTTGCAGCACACTACTATGAAATTTAATTCAGGGTCTTATTATTGCTCTGATTTCTGTAAATTCAATTTGAGTAAGAAAAGATAGTGAAGAAACACATCAGTAAATTCTAAGATTTTGCTGAAGTTACAGAGCATAGTGTTTGGCCTCTTCAGGCATTTCATAGAGTCATCAGTAAGAAGTTGCATTTGGACTAAACTTTGAGGTAGAAGTTTCCTGAGAAAGGTTTCATTTTGTAAAGGAATCTAAATTTTTAAGTCCATGAGGTTCTTCTCTTGTCAAAGAGAGTAAACTATTACATGATGCTTTTGCTTAAGAACATATCTGCATATGTGATTACCAAAATTTTCAGTTGTTTCCAAAGCAAGATCTTAAAACATTTTTAAACCTCTCTCTGCTTTGGCCAGAGAAGTTGTCATGTCTTTTATTTACCAGTCCCCTGATAGGATGTTATATATGGGGGTAAGGAAAAAGTCATTTTTTAAATCAAATAGCTGCAAATGTATAAAATATCATTTAAGTCAAATAATTTGAACAACTAAAATAGAAAACAGATAAAATCAAAACCATCAGATCTCTTGGACTACACAGTAATTTCTAAATGCATTATATTTACAAAGCTTCCACATGACTAGTGTCAGCTTCTTGGAAATCAGTGACCACTTTCCAGCCTGCTTGTTAGGAATAGATGTTATGAAGATACTAAACTTCCATGTGTTCTATGAAATGAGTGGCTCTCAAAGAAGGGAAACTTTATGAGGAAAACTTTCCTAATGAGAAAAAGAACCCCAAAACATCCATTAGCACACCTCATAGGACTGGTATATGAAAAATGTTAGAAATTAAATGTCATTTGTTCTATTTCTAGTGGATCTATTTTTTAAATTTGTTTTCAATGTTCTCTTTGAAGAGAGATAGAGTCTTCATATGCTCTGTAAAATCAGTAAGTCACTTCAGAAAGGGTTATACTTCTAGCCTGCAGTAAGAGAGATCTGTTGATTTCACTAGGGTTATGGTAGTGTGGCAAATAGTAAAATTTAACCAGTCCTTCTGATTCAAAGCTAAATTGGTTCTGTAGGATGGGACTGTGAAATATAACCAGCTTTCTGCTATGCTGAAGTTTGCTGTCACCAATGAAGGTTCACTATTTTTAATAGTATTGGTGATGAATTGTTTAATAAAGAATTTTATTTTGTTCATCTTCTTCAGGATAAAAAAAAAAATATAGTTTTAGGAAACAAAATTATTAACTGTTGCACAAAGTAACCATTTTGTGAATATTTCACCCTTACCAAAGCCTTTTATCTTGTTCTGCTCCTACACATAGGTCATATTATGCACTGCTTTGTGCTAGTTTGACAAGAACTAATGTGGATACTTAAATATTTTAAAGGCTGCACATTTCAGAATGATAAAATACTCAACTGATCTTCCTTTCCTGTTGAATTTGTGGTTAATTGATAAAATAATTTAACCTTTTTTTGTTTGTTTGTTTTTCCTATTACTGACTTTGACAACAAACACTCAAAGTTCTTTTGAGGAAAAATCTTTAAATAAGGCCATGCAATGACACTTTTTAACTACAGTTGTTTTTTATTCAACCATAAAATCTATCTTTCATATAGAAACTCACTTACATGTCTTACTTCAGTGAAGGTTATTTGTAGACTGAAGGTCTTTTCTTGTCAAGATATGATGAATACCATGTGTGAAGACAGAAGAGCATCAGGACCTGTATTAGCCGGAAAACCCACTGATCTGTGAATAACCTAAAAAAGAAAACCTGAAGATTAGCAACGTCGCTTTTAAGAATGATCCATCAAATTCAACAAGCAGATTCACAGAGATGAATCATCTAGTTCCTTTTATTCCAACAATACAGTAAAGGTTATTTCCCTTTCTTACAAATAGAAGTTCTGAAATACAAGAAATAGAGACTTGTGAGTTTTTCAGTCATAAAGCAATGATTCTACATTTTTTCATTCATTGTGCTTTTGAAACATTTTTTCTTTTTATCTGTCAATTGAAGTAGATGTAGCTTAGCCTATCTAGCACACAGCTAAGCTGTGTGGTTATGCCACAACAATTATTTTACAAGGGTTATAAGCAGAAAACAGAATTTTATCAGTTAGCTTTCATCATGTAATATGATGATATGCTAAGTAAATTTTACAACCCAAAAGCTTCTGTGTTTGTGCTTACTGAAGAAACCTTTCACTATGCAAGATAAACATTTTGCCCCTGTTAGTGCTGAAGAAACATCACTGCCAAAGTTGTCTGTGTAGTAGGGAAGAGGGTGACCAGTGTGGCACATGGCATAACCAACAATATGGGGGATGACAAGCTCAGGGCTACTCCTCTGCATTTCTGCACTCAGAGGCAAAATGATCCTGAATTTCTCAGGTTCTGGTTTTACTGAAGAAGTTGAAGAAGTTGTCTTTTCTGGTAATATACCACACTTCATCTTAAGGTCAGAGTTTGAATCAGTCTACTCTTAACATGCATTCTTTCTCTAAAATAGTCTTCCTAAAAAAAACCCTACATAAACAAATTTTATGTACTTCCTCCTTTCTTTTTATCTATATAACTCCAAATTTTACCAGACACAATCAACTTTTCAACTATTAACAAGGGGATTACAGTAATTTTTAAGAGCCACTGGGTGACAAAATTTGGAAGCTTTTGTAAAGGTCAATTTTATCTAAATATTTGCCTTTTTTTGCACCTGAAGTTAAATAACTCATTGTAAAAGTACTGTTTTTTTGTGTTGATGACATAATGAAACTGAGCGTGGCAGTGTAGCCAAAAGAACTCCAGAAGAGAGAAATTCAACTGATTTTAGGAAGCTTAAACAGTGGAAAGATTTTGAAATGAATGTCCCACCAACAGGAATAGTCATAAACCATGTGAATGCAGAAGAGGCTGTCAATGGTGTTTAAATGCAGGACTGTAGCAAAGTGAAAAGCACTAAGTTCGAATTTGGCAGTAAAAGGCTACCTGTATTATCGATTTGAACTTGAGCTTAAACAGCCGCCCCTTCATTTAATATCCCATTTTGGTGATGTTAAAGCAAACTCACTGCTAAATAAAACAGGAAGTTAAAGAGACATGTTGTTTGATATAGCAAAACAATGAAACAATTTAATTAGACAATAATGTTTCTGGCACTGGAGTATACACAGCAGTAAACTGCTTTTGTGGTTGATTAAACGCTGAAGTGAAGCAGAGCGTGAAATCTTTCTCAGAGGAATGAGCTGCCTCTGGATCTTCCTGTTACCTGTGGATCTCCCCATTTCAGTAAAGCAACAGATCTCATTAACAATTCTCCTGTAACTCTCAGCTGTGGGTGTTGGAAGTGTAGCCTTCAGGGGGTCCAGAAGATCAGCACTGACTTTTCTTCTGTTCATTTTTGGCACCACTGTGTGCTTCTGCAAGCAGTTCCCAAAAAGATTTTCACCCACTGGTTAGTTAAGCTCTGCTTTCATTCACAACTCAATAAAGCTATCCTAACACAGGCTGGGTGATACAGGCATCCAAAAGAACACAAATGCTCAGTGATGGCTTCTGCCCTATAAATTTCAAATAGTCAGGGCAAATAATTAGGTAACTTGGCTTCCTTCACTTTACAATTAGGATAGAAATGCAGAATATCTTGCCTTTGCTCTCAGAATGAGAAAAACAGATTTTTAAATTTGTATTTATTTACTTAATTACTGTTAGTAATTGAAAGCAGTGTTGTACTGAACATCCTTTTCATGCTGTTTCTGAGGCATTAAAACATGTTTTACTGTACATTTTCTGCATTATTGTCTGATCTATAGGTGCTTATCAAGAATTTTGATGATAAGTAGTATTAATAGTTATGTAAGGTTATCTTGAATCTTCTCATTTTTCCTCTATGAAAACCCAAAGTTACTTCCTCATAAGGTGAGTTAAACAAGACAAAACTTTCATTTCTATTTGTTTTGGTAAAGAATGATTTGGAATAGCTTTTTTTTTGGACAGTGCCCCATTTTCTCCCCAACTTTTATGTTTCCAAATGTGTATGTGTTGTTTGTCAGTACATTGTTATATAGTAGAAGCATTTTCTTTTAGAAAATGGTGAAAGAAATCATCTCAATTTTCATTTAGGAAAAATAATTTCTTAATGAAATGCATTTTTATTTTTGAAGTGTACTAAAACTCCTGTTTGACCTCCTGAAGATCATAGCTGGATTTCCTCAAAATTCTACCACTTTCTGTTAAAGTACTTTACAAACTAACTTTCAAGGAATGTCCTTGGTTCTGCCATTACATAATTCAGTACTTCTGAATACTTCTGGGATGCTCTGAAGTTACATTTTTATATTTAAAAGTCTAATTGCTAAGTTCCTAGGTGAGCTTTTTAAATGCAAATTTAGCACATCTACCACCTCCATTCCTCTTCTGCTCCCATGATCATCAAATCAAGCACCCCTCTGTCAGTCTAGGCTTCCTTCAGATTTGTAACCTGAACTGAAGTCTTAATAGCTCTTCCAACAATTAAATCTTTGACAAAAGCTGGTATTTCTTCACCACAGAATGGCATGTTCAACAAAATGGCTTCCCTGGGGCCCAATCTCCATCTTTAAACAAAAACAGTTCTGGTTCTCTGGAGACATTATATTTATTGAATGTAAATGTCATAATAGCTTGACAGGTGTTGAGGCTTGTCTGAATTTTGAGATCTGAAGCTGTAGTATCCTACTGCCTGCCCCACAATTAATCTTATTGTCTTTCTAGGGTCCCAGGGTCTGTCCACTCAGATAACAAGGAGCAAAGTGACCTGTCAGTTAAGCTTAGAAAAGTGCTAAATCCTGAAAGAGCACTTAAAAACAGCACTTAAAAGGACCTCCTGTACAGAATTGCCTTTCCTACCTTTGAATACGTTCCCTAGGTAAGATGATGGAGGAAGGGCAAGAGAAAACCTAAAAACAAACTTAATAATACCTTCCCTTCCAAAGACTGTGATTTATAACAAGATTGTGAGAACATTCTGAAGCTATTTCATGTTGAATTACTGTATACCTTTACAAGTGGCTGCTAAACTAGGAGTTCATGACAGTACTACTTGTGTTACTCTTGTACCATTCCTTGTGCTGCCACTAAAATGTAAAATGTGGTACATACAAAATAGATCTATAAATTTATATTGTAACTATCCCAACAAATGCAAACTCATTCTTAGTAACCATAAAATTACCTTCTGTTATCTATCACCCAGTGAATTATAGTTTCATCACTTAGAACAGCCAGCAAAACTGAATAACACTGCCTGTCTACCCACTATTTCACTGTTATATTCGGTGCAAGTGCTGCAGCTTGCAGAAAAAAAGCATAAACAACAAAAAATTAAAGCCTAATATATGGTGTGGTAAATAAGGGTCATGTTATCAGTTCTGCACTGAATATAATTTTTAAAAGACAGCATCTACCTCTTTAGCTTTTAGTTTGAACCACAAATAAATCAATATAATTTTAGCCCTTAAATATGCCCACCAGGTTCCTACATTTTTTTTGAGCATTCCACTGTCGAATTACTTGCATTAAACACAGAAACAAAATCATATACACAAACTGGATAGGCTTTAATAAGGTACAAATTGATACAACTATTGCTTTGATAGAGTCCTGGGAAGGGTAAACTCCACATCCTTAATAAAACTTTGCTTTTAGTTCCTTCTGCCTGTTCAGAGCTGAAGGTGGCTTGTCTGCCTCTGCCACCAGAAGCTGTGGCTGGGTGCTGGCATGAGGGCATGACTCATTATTATGGCAGATCAATGTGAAACTGGTGTAGAGAAGACCCATGGCAAACTGATTTTCCCTCCCCTGGACTAGTTAGTGTTTTACTCCTCTCACACATTGATCAATTAGGAGACAGAAACACTGCTACATGGTTTGTCTGACCCATCACAAGCATACAGATACAAACCATGAAATCTCAGAGTTTGTGATTAAAAAATTACAAATGGAAGCTATTCAGTTGTTTGGTGTATGTTTGAACTGATTATTGCCTGCTTATGTGTATTAGAGGCACATATAAGGTTGAAACCATCAGCTGAGTTATTTTTTCACTAATTATTTGCTCAGTCTGGTTACACCATGAGTGCTGTGTATGAAGCTAGGATCTGAACTCTTACAAAGAAGAACTGTTTTTGAGAAAACTTTCAATGGATCTATTTTTTAATCCTGCCTTCAAATGTCTTTATGCTATGAAAAAAAAATTGAAAGGGCACTTGATTCTTGGAGAATGGATTCAACTTATAATTTATCTAGATTCTACTTCTCAGAGCATCTGTTGTGATTTTATTTTTCTTAAAAATGTGATAAGAAACATTTCAAGTTGTATTTCACAATTTTTCTGGAGCTTATTCATTCAAAGTGTGATAAGAACCTTTTCTGCTTTTCCAAAAGTGTATGTAAAGCTTGACATCAGTCAGAAATCTAGGTCTTTTAATATTAACATTTGAAAATTGGGAATTGTCTGCCACAGAACTTTGGTGATAATGGTCTTATAAAGGAATAAACAGGAAGGTCAAGCTGCCAGTGCCTCATATACAAAGAACTAGAACACGCTGCTTGAATAAAACTAAAAAGTAATGTTAACTGATCTGCTACAAAGAATCAAGAATAATTTAGCATTTTAACCAAGCAATTGAAAGTGCAGATGAATGCTTTTGCTTCACAATAGAAGGTTTAGACATGCGGGCAATGAACTTCCATAAACCATACTTATTTTTGTTTTAATATTCATGTTTGTTATCCATATAGCCCTTTCTTTTGATAAATTAGCAAGGCTCATTAAAAAAAAAATTGAAGCAAGCTCAAAGGATGGAAAAAATTATCTCTGACATTAAGATAAAATGCACATTACGAACCCTATACTGATTGCTCTAACATGGAAGCCTTAGATTTGCTGCACAGCATCTGACTTGTCCCTTCAACTCTGTATATATCGTCCTTATTACGGTTATTTTCTCTTAGTTTCTTCTGACTTCATTAACCAAAGTGTCCCTGTCCAGTTTTGGGTCTTTTTGTCTTTCTATTATCCTAGCCTCAGTGCCCTCCTTCATAAACCCTGTCAGAGTAGGTGGGACCTTTTCTTTCTTCATTCAGATCTTTCCAGGTTTTTTACAAAATTTTTTAAAAGCAAAATAAAAGGAAGGAAAAGTATTTTAAAAGCTACTTAGCATTTTCACTAGGTTTTGTCAGCTGGTAAGTCTCTGCATCATTTTGGTCTACATGAGTGTTTTGTTTCTTTAATAAACTACCTTGTAGATAAGAATTCCTCTCCATTCATCAGTCAAGATACTTCCGGATGAAAGTTGTATGGAATAGGAATTGGACTTTTGTATAAATGGCATATGCAATACCTCCAACTGAAATGGAACATTAATAGCTAATTAATTCTAAACTTGAACAATACTTTAGAAATGCAGCATTTCATACAGTGTTATATTAAAAATTGTATACTGAAAATCTTCCAGTATTAAATACAGCCACAAAATGAAATTCATGGTAAAAATTATGAAGCAAATAAGGAGTAAAATCAAGAAGAACATTTTGTTTTCTATGTCCCTTCCAGTAATACATGAATACTTATAAATAGATTGGGAGCCCCACTCAACCTAAAGAACTGCATTTGGGTAGAAGGGGCTTTTGTATTACAACTATGGTTTCTTCTGTTAAGTTTAGTTCACCTTCTTCTTGATTTGGTCAGATCAACATAACAGTGTACCACTGACTATTCTGCCTCTTCCTAATAAGCTTTTGTTTTCACCTGACAAAGTGAAAAAAACAAGTGGAATGGTTTGTGTTTTTTTGTCCAGCATGCTGACACTGCTCTGCATCTGTCCTAGTGGACAATACACTTCATCAGGTGGAGGTGAGCTGTTGTTTTTTGATGACATATTTCAGCAACCAGCAAGACTGCTATATTCTTTTCAACAGACTTATTCTTTTTAACAGACTGCAGCTTTGTTTACAAATAATTCCTCACTTTTCAAATGGATGGCATCTTTTCAGACCTAATTAATTTGTCTAGCCTTCAAGAAGATCATAGTTTTATCAATAGCACAAAATAAAGAGTTTAAATCTTTCTCCCAGGAAAATACTGCTGTTTATAGGAAAATATGGAAACTAAACACTATTATTATATTATAAGGTTTTAAATTTGAGGCTGGACTAAATGACCTTTGGATTCTAAACATTCTATTATTCTATGAAATTTGAACAAGGAGCAATTGCTCAATTTAGCTGCAAAAGTAGACCTCAAGATGTGCATTACATATGGGAAAACACAAAATCTTCTTAGACATCTCAGTGTCTGTATAGGTAGGTGTATTTTCATGTGGATATTAGCAGCTTCTTTGAGCAATGTTGGTCCTCCATTTAAATTAGTCAATACAATATTTTTAATATTCTTTGAGAAATTTTCCATTTGTTTCATCACTGTTATTTGAATCATTTATTCAGCAGACTTGTATTTGAGATAGGATGATCATTACTGTGCAGCATTACAGCTGTATCTGTATCAATAAAAGAAACTTGCATGGCACAACTCATATTTATACAACAAATCTCTTTTACTATTTGGAACACATTGGTCACTTCTAAAGAACCTGCTGAAATTCTCCATAGCCCATAATAATCTCAAAGCTAAGCACAGGCACAGTATGAAAAACCACTACAGTTTGAAACCCTGATGTACGCTTTGCTAACAAGTTAACAGTATAAATTATCTTGTGTCTATGCTCTGGCCTGCACCCTGGCTTTTTTCATTTTACTGAAATAGATGTCACCAAGAAGTTCAAGCATGGAAATAACATTGTTTTATTTAGAGATCACATTACTTGAAATGCCATAAGAATACATTTAACTATGTTAGGTGCAAAATAAGACAGTTCATTTCTATTGTACTGTCTACAGCATTCAAAATTAGTATGGATATTTACATTACCTAGTACCCTAAAGACAGTAAAAGTAGACTGTAAAGTACATAAAGACCTGGCATAAACCCAAAGTTCATAAGTAATGCAGAAACTTTAACTTAGACTATTATCAGGATGGAGCTGAAAGGTAAATTTTGTAAGCTTTAAGGTATGTGAGAAGAACTTACAGTTCCATTTAAGTGCACATTCTACTCTATCTCTTGACTCATCTTTCTCAGCCCACCTTAACTTGCCTGCTTGTCATCCACTTATCTCTTTTCTACTAAAGCTTTTTTAGGAAGTGACTGATATTTTACCTACTTCTGCACAGCAGCCATGTCAATGAGGCCCAACATGGCTTTGACCTTTGTAAATGAAAATAAGTTTAAAACCAAACATGGACATTCAGAGGAATATATACACCCAACAGCGTCACTTAATATGGATGGCAAAAAGTAATACCCTTTTCGCCACTTCCCTGGTTTCCCAGCTGAAAAGAAAAAGAAAATTAAAGCTCTGTTTTAGGATGCATGCAAATCTTCAGATAAATGTAGGCTGCTAAATCTGATGTCATATGTGTATCAATAGTGCAACAGATCACAGATACAGGCAATCTCCTTAAGGAACAGATGTGATGTTTAATGTGTCTGAAGGATGCTCTTTTATACTGTAACAATGATGAGGACTCCATGACAAAAACCTGACAGCTTAAATGAAATTCAGGCATGCAAGATAATGATGAAAAATCTTAAAATGTTCGTGCACTTTAGAGTGGAATGTCAAAGGCCTTTTGTTAAGTCAGTGTGTCTCAGTAAACCAACAAAGTTTTAATCAGGAACTACATCAAAAAATCCATCAATTATGTTATTTGATTTTTGTGGCTCAGCTTGTCCTTAAGCTTGTTTTTCTAGAACTATGTCAATATCCTTAAAGTTACTACAGTACAACATGCCAGTAGCTGCTGTTTTGGCACAATTTCTGATACATTGATGCTTATCAGTGTAATCATGTAAGGCTTCCCAAAGGGAAACAACTGAAAGATCATAGCATCGTATTTCACAGTGGAGTGGCTGTCATCACAGTATATCATGCATGTATGCAAAGGTCATACTATAAATCTGTTTCATTAGGGCCAAATTCATATTGCCCCAGAACACAGAAGAAGAAGAAAGCAATACATGAGGGTATCACTGATGTTACAGTGTCATCAAGGAAGTCACTGTCAACATCTAACATCCCACTGCCTTTTACTACAAGAATTTTCTTATGGTCTTTTTCATCTCCACAGAAGCATTTATTCTGTGACATAGGAGTTTTATGCATCAGAGGTATTTGCCATTGAAGACAAAAAATTCCTAAAATCCAAAAGTAGGACAATAAGATCAGCTTGTTTTTTGTTTTCTGTATCAGGTTCAGTGTGTTCTGTTTTCACTGCAGCTTAACTTGTGTTCTTTACCTCTGTATTAGCTCAGGCCAGTAGGACGCAGATGGTGGGTAAGGTATGGTTTTCTATGTAAGGGAAGTGGTTTAAACTGAAAGAAAAAAATTTAAGCATTAATTTTTCTGACTTTTTCCTCTCTACAGTTGAATGTAGCACTGCAAAGTAATACAAATTTCTGTGTTTCCCCTTCCTTTATTTTGCAGAGCATATATCCACTAATCATGTCTAAAAGCATCTTAATAGGTGATCTTAATAGTTTTCATCCTCTTGAACACCTCTGCTAGCTTGAGTCAAATCTGAAATTTCCAAAACTATTTATAAGTACTTGACAACTGACCTCCTTCTGTTTTGAAGTGAGCTACATAAGCTATGCACTACTGAAAATTCAAGAGATATTCTTAGAGTCTAAATCAGACATTATCAGAGATCTCCATCTTCCTGTTTCTCCTATTGTGTTGTAGTTAGCCCATGTGATCATTAGCACAGTGTTTTTTAGTAAGGCATTTGAATCATAGTCACTGATTTATTCACATATCTATAATCTTTTTTTCTCATTGGTCAAACTTAAAAAAGGGTAAGAGACCTTTGACTTATGTGTTTCAGTAATGGCTGTTAAAATCAATTCTAGCATAAAAGTCTTTAAGAATGAACAATGCATTGAGTGGAAAATTGATTAAATGGTCAAAGAACAGTCCTTTGTGGCTTCGTTTGCTTTTTCAATTAGTACAAATGTCACAGCTGGTCCAGGTGGCTCTCAAACTTCCACAAAAAATGTCCTTGAAGCTTTATCTTTTTGTAAGCCTTTTTCTTCTAAGAAAGATGGTTTTGTATTGGAGTTAGCACTTCTGTATTTTTTGTGCTCCATTTTTGTAAGTAAGCAAACAGTCATATACATGAATTGTGCATTCAACTGATAAGACACTAACATAAAAATAATGCTACTAGATGAATCAGTGTGCTTTTGAGGAACTTGATTTCTGTATTCTGATGGATTTCACTTGAATTTGTTTCCCTCCTTTAGAAATGATGGGGGTCAGTTCATGCATATGCTCGGCAGAAGACATCTGACAGAGAGATGACTCATAACTGCAACTACCTTAGATCACTTTTGACCAGAATTCCTGGGTCTGCAGGTGAAGAACTGATGGGAACATGTATGAATTCATTTAGGAGAGCTCCAGTAAGTCATGTGATTAGGGCACTTAGCTGGGATTTAGATGACCTGAGTGCAATTCCAGTCTTAGTTCTACTACAGACTTACTATTTGATGTTGAGAAAGTCATCTTGAGAAAGATTTTTCATGAGCTTTTAGCATTGGCCTAATTCTGCTTCCATTGTCTTCTACATCAAAAGAATTCACAGCATATGCTGTGACATGGCATACCATGGGTATGTTGGTAATCTGGCACCATGTTGTCGCTTAGGAAGTACAGGTAGGGTAGATAAATCCCTGACCTCACTGCTTTAAATAAAAATCTTAGGAATTAAATTAATTTCAGTGTGCAAATATGTAGGAGAAAGAGATAAGAGACTGTAAGCTCAACAGCACTTTTCTTCTCTTCACCTGCTTTGATCACCATGTAACATTCATAAATGCAAACATTGAGATTGTTTCTTTATTTTAGTTATGTAAACACTAGGTGTAGCAGGCAGTAGGACTCTTTTTTAGGGCTTTAATGTTTTATTAATTTAATATTCTATAGTTACTTTTTTTTCACTTCACCTTATAGCCTAAATTTCCCTTGGTATTTGTAATAATATTTGTTTGTGATTATGCTGTAATTCTTAACCAGCTGACAATAAACTAGAATTTGTATCTAATGCCTTATTAAAAAAAAAGACAAACATTAAGACTCCTTTATTTATTTTTTTTACTAATTCAGAAATCAATTGCTTGGTTAAGCTTAGTGCATTTAAAACTATACATTTCAACAGATCTGTAAAACACAGGAGGCAGTCAGATCCCTTACTGAGTGGCTATAACTAGCAGTTAAGCTGCTGCAAGTTGTATCAACTTGTGCATGGACTGAATGTCTCCCATGATACTTGCAGTAATAGAGAACTCTAGAATAGATTAAATGTCTGACCTTTTGAAGCTAATGGTCTTACAAATGAAACTATTGCCAAATACTTCAGAATATGCCCCAAACCAATGAGATAGTTCTTCAATTAAGCATTAATAAAACAAAAGATTTGCAACTTTGGTAGTAATAATTAAATACTCTAAACAATGAGGCTTACTTAACATTATTTTGTATGGCATAAGATAAAAATTGTTTTAGTCCAAATGTCTGCACTGGCCTCTAAAAAATGTCCATTGATTAACACTCCAACAGCAGCAGGTTCTTTGGTCCATCTACATCATCTCCTCTTGTTACTTCAGCCATCTAATATCAGACTTTTTTCTACAAGGGTGGCAATAAGAGGTAAAGTTGTGAATAAAAACTCATATCTATGCCTGGGAATAATGCAAGCTGGGTTCTGAAGGAATATTATTTATATAAAAGGCTGGGACTATGATTAACCAGAGGTTTTTCTCTGGGTGATTGTTTTTACTTCTTCCCATTTTAGGGAGAGATGGGAAAATAACATTTTTGGCACTAACTTTTCATTCCACTTCAGATAAGAACTATCTAGAATGACTCTAACACATTTCACATTTACTAGCAATGAATCCTGACCTTTCTTTTTCAGACATATCCTCTGGGAGACAAACTCATCCTGGGACATGAAATACATAATATATGGCTAGACTGAAACAGTCTGATTCTTTATTTTTGGGGAAGAAGGATTATAATTAGAAAAAATATTGTTACAGGAAGGTAATTTTTTGTTCTGAACATTGAGAACTCCTATGTTATTATCATTTTTTTTATAGGAATCTAAAGATAGTAATGAATGGCATAATTTGTTCCTAAGGCTGAAAGCAGGGCTGCCTTTTTTGAAGATCACACTACAACTATTCTGTTCCAGTCAGCAATCAGATGTGTTGAACTGAGGGCTAAGATTTAAGATGCTTGATCTTCACTGATAAGGATAAGCAGAAGATCATGAACAGTGAAAACTCAAAACAGAATGTTTAGTTCTGGTGCAAATGCCTGTGTTTTGCTTGTATTTTGAAAGGAAAAGCTATTGCATGGGATTTCACATGATGCTATGATGGCTAATAACCATTCAAAGCTACCTGTAATTTGAGAAAAGAATAATACACAGCTTCTGTTAGTAGAATTAACATGTAATTGTTAAGTGCTATAGAGATGGTTTTATCTTTCTTCAGCTATGGAGAAAAACTGACTTTACTGAAGATAGTGTACAGAAAGCATGTCTTGCAAACATTTCATAATGGAGGCCAAGTGGACACTTTTCTCTGTCTCAATTCCTTCCTTAGATTTATCAGAATGTAATCATTCACTATGTGAATCTTGAGATAGAGATGAACAGTCAACATACACACAAATTTCTAACTCTTCCCTCCCTCCCTTTACCTTGCTTAGGTTCTTTACTGAAATTCACTGGGATTCCTGTTGTCAGGGATTTTCAGAATAACGTAGGTTGGGCTTCACAATACCGTAAGTAGGAGGTTATACAAGTGGTTACTTGTTCAGTAGTGCAGTGTCATCAGCAAACTCTGCCACTTTGCAATCCACTTACTCCAAATTATGAAAAAATATATTAAACAACTTGATCGTAGTACTGACCCCTGAGACATTGCATTATTAATATAGCTCTTCTTTGAGGTTATAACTATTTATTTCCTATCATTTAATCACTTTTTAATCCATGACAAGCCTTTGCCCCTTACTTCATTTTTATTTATTATCTTTAATATTCTTTTATGAGGGACCTTTTCTGAAGCTTTTGGAAATCCGAGTAAATTATGTCCACTGGGTCACGTTCATCTACTGTCTTATTAATATTTTCAGAGCCTTGTAACACATTAGAGAAGCACAACTTTCTGTTACAGAAAGCTTGTTGGTTTTTCCCTTGCCATATATATTATGATTCTCCAGATGCTGTGCTAATTTTTTGTCTATTTTTCAGTCATTGTTAACAACCTGTAGTTCTCAAGACACCCCCTAAATCCTTTAAATAATAATACAAAAAATCATGCTAATGATTTCCCAGTTCTCAGGAAGGGCTGTGCTTGATAAGAGTGTAGTGTTATTTGTTATCAAGTTACTCAGTCTCAATTTAAAGGATGGGTCCAAAACTTTCTGTGAAGAAGATTCAGTTTCAAAACAACAAATTTTTCACAAAATAGCTTGAAAGAGGAGTTTTATCACCTTATTTCTTCAGTAGTGCTGAAATACATATAACTTCTTAGATAGTTTAACCAGTTCCTGAAAATCTTGCTTGTTAAAAATGAGGTCAGAGGACTCAGGAAGTCTTTCCGCCTAGCACAGTTTTAGTACCTGATCCTTTCCAAAGTTGACATTGTGTTTCTTATGGCGGAGGTAGAGGAAATTTATTTTTTTTTCTCCAGAGGGGTCACCTTAGCCTTTCCTTCTGTGAGGCCTTGAGTAAGAGAATGCTAATCAAAGGGAGAAAGAAAGTAACAGGAGAGCTTATGATGATTTGTTCACCTCAGTGAAGACTGTTTGACTATAGGTCTAGAGCAGCAATTAGGACTGAGCAGTAATATCCAAACAGTACATTTGCAGATAGGTCAAATGAGAAACTGATGGGCAGGTATGCAATGATTCCCAAAAGGTATTCTGTGTCTCCAGTGAGGGAACATGGAAAATGCAGAGTCCTTCCCCTGTCCTTTTTCCTGAATGTGGAGATCAGGGAGTGAGTTTAGGACAGAGTGGCACAGAACTGAAGACAATGCATAGCCAGCTGAATTGTGAAATAGTTATCCTCTCCTTGGAAGAGAAGAAGAGTCTTGGTGTCCTTCTGGGCAGCTGCTGGTATTCTCAATCTGCCACAGAACCAAGGAGTGTGAGGCCAGAGTAGGATGCAGGAGCTACTTGAAGCAAGAAGTCAAAGTTCACCCAGCATTCAGTAAAACTTTTCCAGCTACAACCATACTGGAGTTGAGTGTTACAGAACCAACTGGAATATACAGATTGGTCTATAAAGAATACACCATTGATCTTTGGGATTTGGGATTTATTTTCAGGAATATTGTTTTGATAGTATTACTGCAACAGACGATGGGATTGCAGTTCTGACTAAGCTGCCCAAATTTGACAATGATGATATTTTTGTCCAGGCTGGAATTTCTGGTGCTGGAGTTATCAGATTTACCAGGTTCAAATCTGACAGGGCTTTTGGGCACTGGGAGACATGTATATCTAGAGGACTTACACATCCAACAAGTCATGTGTTAAGGAGCTACTATGACGTCACTGCAGCAAAAGGCCTCCGACTAGACTCCATCCCATTGACCACAACTCTCTGACTTCTGTCCTTCAACCAGTTCACAATCCACCCCACTACCCAATCAGCCAGACCACACTTCCTCAGTTTAGTTGCAAGGATGCTGTGGGAGACAGTGTCAAATGCTTTACTGAAATCAAGATAAACCCATGTGTCGTCAAGGGGTTATGATCTGGTGGCAATTACAGAGACATGGTGGGACAGCTCTCATGTCTGGAATGTAGTCATGGATGGCTATGTCCTTTTCAGGAAAGACAGATCTACAGGGCGTGTTGGGGGAGTTGCTCTTTACGTGAGAGAGCAACTGGAATGTATTGAGTTCTGTCCAGGGGTGAATGAGGGGAGAGTTGAGAGTTTATGGGTGTGAATTAAGGGGCAGGATGGCAAGGGTGATACTGTTGTGGGTGTTTATTACAGGCCACCTGATCAGGATGAGGAAGCTGATGAGGCTTTCTACAGGCAGCTGACTGTGGCCTCACAATCACAGGCCCTGGTTCTTATGGGGGATTTTAACTACCCAGATATTTGCTGGAAAGCCTGCTCAGCCAGCTATTCGCAGTCCAGGAGGTTCCTCCAGTGCATTGATGATATCTTCTTGATGCAAGTGGTGGATGAGCCCACTAGGAGGGGAGCGCTGCTGGACCTGATACTCACTA
>VWZX01004970.1:218955-451455 GCA_013399015.1 Galbula dea
ATACTGGAGGAGTTTTCCTTAGTTGAGGAGGACTGGGTTAGGGAACAGCTAAGCCATCTGGACTTCCATAAATCCATGGGTCCTGATGGGATGCACCCACGGGTGCTGAGGAAGCTGGCAGAAGTCATTGCCAGGCCCCTCTCCATCATCTTTAATAAATCCTGGGGAACAGGAGAGGTGCCTGGGGATTGGAGGAAGGCAAATGTCACTCCAGTCTTCAAAAAGGGCAAGAAGGAGGAGCCAGGTAACTATAGACCGGTCAGCCTCACCTCCATCCCAGGAAAGGTGATGGAACACTTTATCCTTGACTCTATCTCTAGGCATATCAAGGAGAAGGGGGTCACTGGGAGCAGTCAGCATGGGTTTCCCAAGGGGAAGTCATGTTTGACCAACCTGATAGCTTTTTATGAGGACATAACCAGGTAGCTAGATGTGGGTAGGGCAGTGGATGTGGTTTATCTTTGATATATGGTTATTGTTATTTCTTGGAAATGGCAGAGCTGTAGACACTATTGAGGTCATATTCTTTATTAAATTTATATTTGGACTTAATATAGTCTGCTTCCAGGGATTGTATGCATTTGTCAAAGCAATGTGGATGGACTTCATAGCTTGCACAGCATTTGAATAACTATTCACATATCCATCTCCCCTGCTGGGATGGACTGTGTTGAGGGAAGAAGAGTTGGTTCATATGGTACGTTATTTCAGTGACTGTCTTTTGTCAGACACAATTTGAGATCAAGGCAAATGACTGCATTTTTATTACTACCTGAGTGTGATTCCTAAATTTCACAGTTTTCCTAAAATCTCTGGAACTAACACAAGAAAATAACTACAGCTGTCTACTCAAGTCACCTCATTAGCAGTATGGTCTTATGCCACCTGAGTAACATCAAATCAGTGAAGTTTGAAAAGGTTAAAATGGTGATTGATTCAAATTCAACAATACTCATGAATCCTGTAGGAGGTAAAAATTATGGTGGTCAGTTCATTTTTTGGCCAGTGGAACAAGTCAGATTCTGAAAACTACTTTTTAAAATTAGTAAATATTTTTTTATGATGGAAAACTATGCAGAATTGTTTTATGAAAGCAACAAAAAAAAAAAGTTTCCATTGCAAATTGATTTTTAGTTTTCTATTTTACCATATTTTGGGTGATTTTCAACATGTTCTGCAAAAACCAGTGAAAAACAGTGAAGCTTCTTATCTACTTTGTAAGTTTGTTACCTAATAAATCTCCAAATTAATTATAGTTAATATACTGTTGGCAAATACTCAGACTAAAACTTCCAGAATTCATAAATTTGCATTGGATTTTTTTAATAACAGGTTTGGGGTTCTCTGTGTTTCACTTTCATCCCTCACACTTTCAGGAAATACTCTGAGGTTTTTCTGCTTAGGTATATTTCCAAGACTGGAAACATAGTATTTTTAAAGAAAGTTAATAGCCTCCTAATTTGTATCAGTCTAGGAGCTAGGTCTTTAAGAAAAGCATCAAATATCATGAAGCTAATAATAAAATTGCCAGAGCTGACAATATTGTTATCCAAAAATGAATCAGGATTCCTTATTTTGCCAGAACAATAGTCATTTGTCTCCAATTTATCAGTAGCCTTTTAACTTTTACAGTTATGTCAGAGGTGTGGAAACATTTATTTTCATTTCTTACCTACAATTTACTTGTCTCTCTCTTAACAATGTTGTCTGGGTCTTCAGGCAAAAAACTTGTCATTAAGTCACAGTTTTGAAATAGATCTCTTCACCCTATCATGTCTATCCACTGACAAATAAATTAGAATGGCAAAGTCCTTCCTTTCCAATTAAGATTTTCTTCTTCTACCTTTGTTTTTAAGTTTTATTCTCTTTCTTTCATTTTCCTTTTTCTTTTTTATTCTTTTTTTCTGTTATTCATTCACTTTTCACAGTCATTAATTCAGTCTAAATGCCCCATCATTTAAAAACGACTAAACATGGTTTGTTTTTGTTGTTGTTACTATACCATTCTTATAGGAAAGACTGTTATATATAACTTATAACCTAGTTCTTCTGTTATCTTCCTCTCAGAGAAAGTAAAATCCAACTCAGATTCTTAAACTACTATAAAGTATCTGCATCCTTGGTAAACCAGCATTAGAAAAAGACAAAGTCAAAAGCCCCCTCAAAAGGAGGTGTGTAATGGAAACAGGACTCTCAAAGTCTAGTGAGACAAAAAGAGAACCTCTCCTTCCTGACCATCATGTAAAGATGGTGGTGAATCACCCACCAAGGTCCAAGGACCTCCTGCCAGAGGGAATGAAAGCTAATGGCAGCATGCCTACAAGTGAAAATAATTAATGAAAAAATGATGACCTGTATTGTAGAACTTGCTGCTGGATAGTCCCCAGATAAATTAAATTAATAAAGTTGCAGCTTAATTAAGTCATATCTTTCTGTTTTCTTGCATGGCTGGGGCAGTGATGCAAACTCAGCAGAATAGAGGAAGGAAAGGATAGAATTTGAAGGGCTGAGGTTTGGAAAGGAAAACTATGAGCATATTAAAAAGAAACTTTATATAAAGGGGCCATAGAAAATGTGAGCAGAGGTTTTCAGCTATGTTATTTTGCTTAATTTTAAGAACATTACAATTTATGGAAGTTTCAGAACTGTACAAAAAAAATGCTTTGGCAATGAAGAAAGAAAAAAGAATTAGTCGTCTGAAAATTTTTTACTGAGTGAAGCAGATGAGTGTATTTTGGAAGACAGTGAATGAGACCACAGAATTTTATGTGCTGGACGAACAGGAATGAAACATTTTTTTTCAGTTGTATTTTAACTTTCGAGAAACAAACCTGCAATATGTTTAGAATTTATTTTTAAATAAATTAATTTTATATAAAATCAAAGAAGTAAATTAATGTAGAAGTAAAGCATGCAGTTTTATAGAATATAGGGTTATGGAATTGACTTTGGGGTTTTGTTAGATTCTTTTACTGGAAACTTTCAGACAGAGTCAACTGGAAATTTTCATCGCACTGTAATTCTCTTTGTGTTTCTACAGAATTTTTCAGTTATCCTGACTTTTATACTACATAAATATATTGTATTTTGTGTAACTGCTTTGTTACATTTTTAATATATTTTGACACCTACATAATGTGTTAATAATGTTAACTTCAAATGTTATAACAATTCCAATATTCAAAAACACTAAATTGAGATGGAAAATTTATTCAAATTTTCCAAGAAAAATATATTATTAATGCTATATTATAATCTCATATTCATTATCTAAACTATGATGTTTGTAACAATCCAAAATATTTCTATTTTAACACCTTAAAATGGATGGGGAAGCTGTTTTATTCTCTCTTTTTTAAATAAGAAAGTGGAACTTGTTTTGTAAAGTAATTCCTGATCACAGGAAACTAATGGGGTTGGCAGACATAAAATTATTTTTTATATATCTTGAATGTAGTGCTTTCCTTGAAAACAAGAACCAACAAGATCTGACCAACTCTGAGTGACCTCCATGAAAAATGATAAAGCTTCAAACATTCTCCGGGACAATTTAAACCTTTAGTCTTCTAGAACTCTCTGCTAAACACAGGGATGGAGACCTAAGCAAGCTAAGGATAACTGTTATCATCAGCTGCAGTAATAAATGTAAAAGTAACATTTTTCATCTTTTTAGAAATGTAATACATCTTAACACGTGAAGAACTACAAACTTAACATGATTTACAGTCCCACTGACTTCAGTAAGACACCTCATGCTTACAGAATTTTGTATGGAAGAGTCTTGCCAAAGTTGGGCCACAGCTGAAGTCATACTCATGCCCACATGAGTTGGAAAGATCAGAGTTGCAGCATAGCACATCCTTCTCTGAATCAGACAGCAGCAGATTATAGGGCATTTTAAATATGTGAAGGGTGTGTGTCGGGAGGATGGGGTCAGGCTCTTCTCAGTGAAGCCCAGTGACAGGACAAGAGGCAATGGCTGTAAGCTGAAGCATAGGAGGTTCCATGTGAATACATGTAGAAATTTTTTCACAGTTCAGGTGCCAGAGCACTGGCACAGACTGCCCAGAGAGGTTGTGGAGTCTCCTGTGGAGATATTCAAAACCCGTCTGGACGCACTTCTGTGTGACCTGGTCTAGGGAATCCTGCTGTGGCAGGGGGGTTGGACTAGATGATCTTTTGAGGTCCCTTCCAACTCCTAATATTCTGTGATTCTGTGATTACACTTTCAACTCATAAAACTCACAAGTTGTTTTGTTTTGTTTTGTTTTCTTGTGGGTTTATGTAAATACACTTAGTTGCTTAGTTATATTTGCAGACTTGTGCTTAAACATCTTAGATTCAGTTTATAAACTTCTATTTTGTGATTTCCAAAGTTATTAAAATTTGTCTTTTAAAATGTTCACTACAGTGACTTAAGTCAACTGACTAATCAAGCAATATTCAACAGAATAAAAGTGTATGAACAATAGAAAAGAGTTATAACAATTTTTTTGAGTGCACTGACATATTATCTGTTGGTAATAAAACTACATATTATGTCTATATTCTATGTAATTACTCTTTGAAGTGAAAAATGTGCAGATTGAACTTTGTCAAACTTTCTGACACAAATTGCTTTACTAGATACTGATTTAAAATTAGAAGCAAAACTTGTGAGAAAAATGAATATTTCTTGACAATACACAAATAAATTCCTTACTTTTCTGAACTTCAGTTTTGTTAAGTAACTTTCTCTAAGACAAGTTTCAGCAGATCAGCACAAAATTTTCTTAATTTCATTACAGGCTGTAAATTAAAATTAATGAGGCTGACACCCACAATTAACAATGAAAAATGCAGATTGTTATAATTACTTAAGCAATAACATTGCTTTACATAGAAGACTTAAGGTGCTCCGCAAATTATTTACAAGAGTTACATAAAACACAAAAAATGACAATTTCAATTTATTTTGTCAGTATAAAACCCAAAAATCCTTACTAAAACCTTTCTCAATTGGGAATCCTTCGCTATGCATAATTAAGCAAATTTGATTGCAATTAAGCCTGGCTTCTACAGTAGAGTTTTAATTAATGTAAATCTGGCATCTACATCTATAAGATTAATTTTCGTGAATTAAAAGAAAACAACAAAGCTTATTTGGAAGTGGAATTGCATTGTTGAAAGGATGGAATGCAAAATCAGATTATTTTTCAGTCTTCCATGTGAACAGCCTTTGACATACTTTAAGGAGGGGTATTTTATTTGGATCTGTTGTTTTTTTTTTCTCGAGACATTATTAAGCCAGATCATAACAATTACACTAGGCTTCTTCTAAGGAACATCTCAAAATGTAATTATATACATTTAGAAAAAGAAATTAAAGATAACGTAGGCTATGGAGTAAGGGCACCATTACACTACACAGTGCTTTTTCTAAAGTCATCATCCTTGTCTTTCATTTGGGGCCTAGAATAACCTGTGAAATCTGTGGGAGTACTTTAGATATTTTCAGATAAATGTTAATAATGTCTCCTCTTACAATCCCAAACATGGAATATCTCTTATAAGAGAGAAGAATTTTTATTTTTTATTTATTTCACAGTGTCTTTAACTGATTTTTTAAAGTGTTATCTGTGACTTAAATTGGTCCGTATTTAATTTTATATCTTAAAAGGAAAAGAAAGTTCTTTACCTGGAGTTCTGTTCCTTTGAAACCAATCTGTAAGAGTAACTTATTCAGTCATTCTGTGCATATAAGAAAATTTTAGCTTTAGAAAGCACACAGCTTCTCTTGTTCTTAATACAGTACTATGGAATTTTATTTTGCCATTCGTACAATAAAACCATATGGAAATAGAACTGTAGTAAAAGCAACAGACATTACACTAAAACTATTCTTGCAAGAAGGTAGATAAATCCTTTTTGAGTTATTTACCTTTCAAGAAGGTAAATAATTCATTTTTTCATTCAGTCTCTCCATATAGGTGTTAGAAGTCAGTTAATTCCTAGGATGCATTTATCCAGTTGGCAGAAGTGCTCTGTTTATGTGAAAAGATGAAATCTTTCCTTCTAGAAATATATTCTGGTGTTTTATTCTAATGTTAAACATGGCTGCTGTATTTTTCTTTCATCTTCCTTTTCTCAACTGTGTACTGAGTATGCAGAAAAAATATCAGTTACCTTTTAGTCAAGGGTGAGAATGCTGAGCCAAACCCAAGTTGGAGTGAAGGTGGGTGCCAAGATACAAGTGCCTCTGGGAGAAAATGAACGACCGAAACTCTTGTATGCAGAATGCTGGAGGTGTGTGACCCTGATATGAGGAGTAAAATTAGAAGCAGTGTAGTTTTTCCTCCCAGCTAACTCTTTCTGATGTCTTTCCCTTTCTATTCAAAACTGAGAAAACATGATATTGTGCATATGTGTTCTAGGAAACCCTTAGCAAGGATCTCTTACAGAAATACATAGGCATGTTTAATGGTCGTTGTAACATCCCATTTCTCAGTACACTTCCATCCACTTGTGATTCTAAATACTATGTCCTGATGAGGCAATTTAATTTGTTTTCTTTCTTTGTGTGTTTTTTTTTTAATTTCTTCTTTCCTCCTTTTTGTTTTTCTTTTACACTTTTCCTCTTTCTCCTTTTTCCAACCTATTTTTCCCCTTTTCCCTATTTTCTGTTTCTTGGGTTTTTTTTATTTTTCTCCTTTTATTTTAAGATGGAGTAAAAGCAGTCATTCTTCCTAGAAGCTTAGAGATAGCATTTGTTTCTCAGTCTGAGTGTTTCAGACCTTCATCATTTAGTATCATTCATTCTTCAATGGCATGTTCCCACCATGAGGGTAGGCACTGGTTTAGCTAAAGGCTGCCCCTGACCTTTCACTGAAAGGAATGAGGAGGAATCAAAGGAGAGATATCAAAGGGGCAAGGTGGAGTAAATTCGTTTTTATAGTACAATGCTTTGAGCAGTTTTCTGCAATTGCAAAAAGTAAGGTTTGTTTGGTTTTAGGTTTTTGGTTTTTTTCATTTGTTTCCCACATTTTGTGTTTCCCAATATATTTCTACAGTCTCAGACATGGCATTTTTCCACAGCAGTCATGTCGGAAACTAATTTTGTAGGCATTCTCTGAACAAAGTTAATGCATATGCATCCGCACACACACTCTTGAAAAAAATGGTGCATGCCATGGAACACAGCAACAACTACTTTGGTTAAACCTGTGGTCAGAAAAAGAGGTTGTGGTTCCTCTTTCTTCATACAATAAATCAAGTTTTTCTTGACAGCTTTGTGATATTGTGGGTGAAGAATGAATCAAGATATCAAAACTCTCAAGATCAGAGAAATATTATCAAAGTTAATGAGAATAAGGAAAATTAAGAGATGATTAATAGCAATGTTACCAAATGAGAACTTGGAAACCAGTCCAGGAAAACCTAGAGACTCTTATGCCAATCATTTATCTGGAGACTATGTTTAAAATACAAGAAGTGATTCCATCAGCTTGTTGTGCAAACATGCTGACAACATCCCTCTTCTGGCTTGAGTATTTCAAAGAAGCCTAGGGCCATTAGGCACCTAAATCCTATTAATAAATCCTTGTCTTGGTCTACACCTTTTCAACATCTAAAAAAATAATAAAGGTACATCGAGCTGGTATTTCCTGTTTAATGTTCATTATGCATTGAAGAGGTATTGGGAAATAGTTTTTCTCCTGCGGTTATGAATTATAAAGGTCTTTCCTGAGTGAGTTAAATAAGTGCAGATTTTGTGAGTCTGTGCCAAATTCTATTTAATTAGGTCATCATTCTTAGGAAAATAATGCACCAGAAGCTTCAGAGAAAGTGCAAGGCATGACATATTTGAATTAACTATTTAATTAAAGGACCACCTTCTGAGGGTCTCAGATTTCATGGGACAATCCAGTTACCACTGTGAGAGGCTGCATCTACATACATCCTAGAGCTCAGTTATCTTGTTGCACTTGTCAATTCTGTTTTGTGTTGGAAATACCTTGCTTTGTAAGGGCATTGATCAGAGGAAGAGACCAGCTGTGTGGGACAAAACTGGCAGGATTCTCCATGAGTAATGAAATACAGTAGAGAGGGTGGAAATGGAAAAAGAGCAAAGACAATGGAAGAGAGTTCTGAGCAGAGTAGGGAAGGAAAAAAAATGAAGAAAGAAAAGGAAAGAGTGTGCAAGTGAAGTGTAGCACCTAATTGTAACAACAATTCTGGACTTTCAATTCAGCAACAATTCAGGGCTGCTGCTGTGTTTCCATATGTTGGTCAGCTTTCTCACCTCAGTCTGGAAGTGAAAGATTTTATGTGTTAGGAAGACTACAGCTAAGTTGCTGTGTACTAAGAGCTGTATTTGGCTTAGTTTGTGGAGATAAATTCCCAATGCTTTTACCAAAACCACAAGAGATATTCTTACTAAAAAATATGTTTTATAAAAACTTTTGTAAATTAATAAAATGCTTCTTGATAGTGTCCTTCTCACCTTTTTGACTGTGAAGAGAGACAACTTTTTTCCTGAGTTTGTTGGGAAAAAATGTTAAGTTTTAAAAGTCCCAGTATGGAGAACAAGAAGGAGAAAACCCATAACAAAATATAGAAAGAAACCTAGTGCCTACAGTGGTGACAATCTTTATACAATAAACCAATTTCAATATCTAAGACTTCTTCATTATGTGACTTATATGTGATAATTACAATATACTTATAATATTATTTACCTTTTTTTTTAATTTAGAAAGAAAAACCCCCAAACAAATATCGACTTACATTGTCCAAATATTTTAAGTGGGTTAGTTGTTGATTTAAGTTTACTGACATGGAAGTTTAATCAGCTTAATATATGATAGCTTTTGTCTTGCCTCCTCTATGAGACGTAATGATTTTTGTGAAAAGATGAAAATGAGAAACATTTCTTACACATCAAAGTTGAAAAATGAATAAATATTTGATTTAAAGTTACAAATTCAATTAAAGTAACTTTTATGTTCATCCATTAGCCTTACAGCCCATAGAATTATTTTAGTCACAAGTAGTGATTTCTGCACTTAAATATACTGAAACATAGTATCAATAACATAGGTTATTGCAAATAACTTTTCAAGGTATTTTTGTAGTATTTAAAAGGTGTATTTGCAGAATACTAAGAATGCTATTTGATTCCTTATAGTATTTGCTTATTCCTCAGCCTTTGAATATCAGTCTCGTTCTTCTTTTAATAACATGAATTGCTCTCCCTTGTTCATACCATAGAAATTAAGGTCATTATTGTCTGTGCCACTATTTGATGGAGATTCTGTTGAGAACAGGGTATTCTGGATTTCAGCCTTGTAATAGTGATTTCATTTGTTACAGCAGTTTTAGTAACCAGAATCCTGCAGTTAACTCAATAGAACAGTTTAGAACAGAAGGTCAAAGGAAATTTGCTCGTGAAGACAGCGATCTGCCATAATGAAATATATGGTACAAGGACCAGAATAGATTAGTTAGGTCATGCTTTTGAGTCAGTGCTCATGGCAGAATAGAAGAGTTTAAGGCCTTGCAGATGAGTTTGGGAAGTTATTTATAAGGTGAATCTGTACTCACAATCTAATTATAGCATCAGTGTTATTAAAATTGTGAAGTGTTTCTGTAGAAAATTTGTTTCCACTTCAATAGCTGTTCATACCAGAAGCAAATGCTTTAGTAAGTCAAACTGAGAATGGTCTTATATACTTATAGAATGCCTTTTTTGTAAGAAACTTCTCTAACATTTAAGTAACTTTTCTGGAAAGCTGTAATTAATATGACTAGTATATTTCAGTAATTAAATGTTCATGCTTCTAATACAGCATGTCACTAGATGTCACTCTGGATTCCATTATTTGATATTCTGATGATTTCTACCTTTTTCTGCCTTTGTGTCTACTTTCCTCACAACAAACCTGAACAGACAAAGTAAAATGTGCATGAATAACACAGAATTGCTGACTGAATGTCAATTTTCTAGTGTGTGACTTCTATTGATCATTCATTATTGACATGAAGGTCTCTAGTGTCTCTGCTTTCCTCTTTAAACTCTTTCTCAGCTAAAATTTCCAAGCAACAGAATAAGGCAGCCTTGAAAAATGGGATGGTTCAGGTCTCTCAGGATGTTTTACAGAGTACTTTGACCTCAGGAAGGTATCAGAGGTACTTTTTATAAAGACTTAACAACTGTTTGAATAAAAATTTAAACACTGGGAAAAAAACCCCAGTGCCTCCTACTTAAACAGCTTTCATTAACACTTTTTTTGGTGTAACTATAAGTGACTGCTTTTTGCAAACATTAAGGACTTTTTGAAACAGTTTTTTTAAATGTATACATTTCCCCTCCTTGTAGCCAGTAAAATATAAATAGCATTTTCATGGTGATGAATGACATGTAGTACAGTATTCTACAATCATGGTTCCAGGATTTTATTTCTTTTAGCTTTGTATACATTAATTAAGTATACACAATCAGGGCTGAGTGCGGAGACAGCTAAATAAACAAATGACACTGTAGAAAGGTCTTTCTGCATACTAATCATATCCTACATCTGCAAGCAAAAGCTCTATAAATCGATTTGCTCTTTCACATCAAAAGACAAACAGTGAGGCAAGTCAGCAGTTCTTTTGTCAAAGTCACAGAGATTGCTGTTCTTCACAAATGCATTTCTACAGAGCTGAATTCAACCATTTGATGATTAGCATTATTGGCAACTCTTCAAAGAAGATTCATCAAGTAATTTGCAATTGGATTGGTTGCCATTTTTGTGATTCTACCCCATGAAATTGAACAAAAATGATTGACGTTTGAATTCTTACTTGGAGGACAAAGTGAACTAGCATAAGAAAAAGAAGATTCCCAAGAGGTTGAGAAGCTGCCGTAATGTCTCTTGTGATTTCCACATGGACCAGATCAGATAGGTCTGAAAACGAAATGAATTGGCAGGGCATGTGTGAGCAGGAAGATGTAGCTTCCTAAAAATAAAAGAAAACATAAGCAGGCACCAAGTGCTATTTTTTATGATGTCAATTTATACATCTGGATGATTGTGCTTATGTAACCCCTCTAAACACTCCATCTATTCCTGTGTGAAAAATCTCACTAAGAAGGAGGGAAAATCAGCCTATGAGTTCACATGCTTTGTGTGTACATTAGATATGTATTGCAAACCAAAAGCATAAACCAGCATATTTGTGCATGCATGTAAATAATAAGCAGCTGTGTGAGAAACTGCAAAATGATGTGTTTGAGTACAGGAACTATTGAGCCCTGAATAACTTTACTTGCTCACACTTTTCCATTATTCAAAACAAACACACCAATAAATAAAAAAACCCTTGCTAGACATTTTATGTCCTGCTTTCTGTGCTCTCTGTTTCAGAAATTATGAATCAGAACCCTCTCTCTGCCATAGTGAAGTTACAAAGATGTTTGGATACCTGCTTTGAGTGTGCTATTCCATGAAACCTGAAACAGGTGGAGGATGGAACTTTATACAGAAAGATGTAGGTAGAAAATAGAGGGTACATGAACTCATTTGATATCTCTATAGCTTTTTTCTTCTGCAGTATATTTATCGTGTAGTTTTTGTTATGATGAAGCTAATACTTCCATAGCCTGATTTTTGGAATAGATTTTCTCTCCTATCTTTTGATCTCTAATGCATACAGATATTTCCAGACAGACCAATCCTTCACTTACCCATTTTTGCTGCATAAGCTCAGGTAAATCTACTCCATATGCAGTTATGAAAACTGAAACTTGCTGAAGACTTATTCCTAATATCCTAATTCTTTAATTCTGCAGTGTAAATAATCCCACAGAACTGAGAATGAGTATTTGTTGTATGATAGAGTAGTAGTCTAGATAAGAAATGGTAGAATAATAAACCACAGAATAAAGTTAAAAAGTGTCAGAATCCACTGGGAAAGTTGTTAAAAGAATGTCAAGTGATTTAAATTATCTCCCATATTTTCATTTATTTTAATGTGGGGTAAGTATATCCAAGCTGCCTTCCTAAATATATTTCTTAGGAAACAGTGATAAAAAAATTGCTCCCTAGTCATGACACAGGTGGGAATACTGCTTTACAGAACACATAACACACATAATTGAATTTCAGAAGGCTTTGGGTTACATTGTCTAATATTAATGTCTCAAAAAGTGTCTCTTAGTGAAGGATGGATTTTTGAAGCTAGCTAGTTCCCTACATATAAGATGCAGATGATTCCAGATGGTCCTGAGTCTGGTGGAAGCAGTCATTGAAATACGTTTTTTCTACAATCTCAGTGGCTGACCTTATGACCAAGGCTGTAATACCTGTCTGGACTTTAATGGCTAGCTCTCTAGGCCATAATACATATCAGAGTAGATACTTTGCTTCATGATAGCATTAATGCAACTGTCTGGCATTACATAAAAGGATAGAAACAGCTAAGAGTACTAACCACCTCCCCCAACTTCAGGTGTTTAAGTGAAGTACTAAGTCTAGGAACGTGGTACTCCTGAATCCTGCCAGTCATCAGCTGGGAGGCTGCCTGGGAAGCAGAAATTCCATCAAAGAATGACAGGGGACACTTAGTGTTAAAACTCTTACTAGATAGAGTAAAGGTATTCTAAATACTGCCTAGGGATGTATGACACCACACTGCTTTTGGTGAAACTATCATACATACATATATAAATTTATGTGTATGTGTATATGTATATGTGACAAGTGGAAAACAATTAGGTTGAAAAAAATATCTGATATTTTTCATTTTTCTTAAAATGACTGTCCATGGCACAATGTCATACATATTATAGTTTAAAGAATCTGATGCTCATTTCCTCCTTATCACATTTCTGTCTGTGTTGCAAGTTATGTTAAAATGATAATGTTGGTAGTATCTCCTAAACCAAAAATACAAACCTGTCAAAAAAAACACAGAAGAAAACTTTTCCAAAACTAAACCCACTGAATCTGCATGATGACATGAGCATTTCAACTTTTTCACCACATATGTCACTTACTTTAATGGTGAAGTGAACAGAAATAATCAGTGATGCTGAATGTTGCTGATGTTTTAATAGCTTTGATCTTTGCCCCACTATGAGATCCCTTGCAGTATAATAGAACTCTATGAGTGAATGTATATGTTAATGTAATTAAATATATTCTAAACAATCTATGACTGTTGCATCTATGGTTTTATTTGAAATATTCATAATTTTTCACCTTTGTTAATTTGCTTAATTCAGTAGCACATTCGGTTCTGGAGTAAATAGATGTCACTCTTAATAAAGTGCACATATCTGCCTTTACAACAGTTTTGGTCCTCTGTAACAGATTATGGATTACAAATTACAGCAACATCTAAAGAAAGTGAAGGTCTCAGTATTACTTTCTTAGTAAGTTTGAGGAAAATCAGTCATCAAATATTTTACCAGATGCTGATTCTTGTATGTACTTTAAGTGCTTCTTACGTGGTTCTGGCCTGTCTTAATTCAGTATGTGTCTTCAAAAAGAGAAATATCACCTTCGTGTTCCAAGTTTTGCATAAGGGTGTATGAGCTTTTACAAAGTATCTTCCTCACTGTTCAGAAAGTTAGTTCTTTGGAGTACTGTACCTCCAAATTATACCAGCATTAGAGAGAGATTGGTTTTATGAGCGGAAGTCAGGATATCACTCATATTAATTGGCTAGGTCATAAAGCTGTGAATTGATGAAACTAACTACTGTTCTAAAGGGAATACTGTGGTAATGGATTTTAAGAAGACATCTGATTCAGGGGATTATATTAGCCAGCCTTGCTCTTCATTCAGTAGCTGCTCAGAGATTACTTCAGTGCTATGTATTTTCTTAACTGCAGTACTGCATCCTCCTGACATGACAAAGAATGTAATCAGGATGGTGCATACACTGTGTGTTATCCTTCTGAGTTAGCTAGTTAGCTTTTTTTTTTACACAAGGAAACTAAAGCTAAAGTCCTATAGATAATCTATTGACTACCCATAACATACCACAATGTCCTGGTCTTATGCCTGACTACAGTATGCTACAGTTTTCATCCTGCCATGGACACTCAGGATGGGGAATACCTCTTTACTTTGCCCCTCAAGTTTTCTGAACAATTGATGATACAAACATGAGAGTTCAGAGGTGATACATGGCCCTTTAATTAAAAAATAGCATTTATTAAACAAGAGTCTGTGTTCTGGGAAAACTTAAAACGAGAAACTGGAAAAGTTTTTCACTCCCTCCTTTTTTGTTCCTCTTCCCTGTTGTCTTTTTCTCTTTCTTCTTGCTAGGACTCTTCATTGGTGTTCAGCTTTTCCTTCAGATAGTCTTTTACCCCAAGGCACTAGTTAATTTCAACTCAGGAACCCATAGTCATTTATTTCTGTTTGCTGTTTCCTGGGCATTGCAGTGATTACTAATCAGGTGCACTGTTAATCCATTTTCTAAAAAATAACTATCTTCCTTCATAAGGAGCCATCACAGCTGACACAATTGACTGTAATAGAAATGTAATTGTTCTGAGTATTAGAATTATTTTGCTCAACTGTGGCTTGAACTATGTCAGGAGTAGCAAGCCCATTCTTGTTTAGGATAATAAGAAACCAGGAAACTACTAAAATAAACAAGCTAACTTATTAAAATTAGTATTTCAAATTGAGATGTGTGTCTTAAGTTATGCCACTGTAGAAAAACCTTTGTGTTCTTGTAGTGAGCATGTAGAAAAAATGGCTGTAAATCATCAAGTGTTGAATCTTGGGGCATAGCCTTGATTAATGAAATGGATGGCATGATGCCTCTTGAGCCATGGAATAAAGTGCTATAGTTTATGTGCTTATACATTTTTATGTACTGGAGTTGACTCTGACTCTTTAACTTTTAACATGTCAATTAAGGGTATGGTTTAAACATCTTAAATAGCTGTCTTCTACTGCAATCCATTAATTTATCTTCTACTGATGAATGGAACTATTTAGTAAAAATGCCAGAAAAATCCAAGTTTCAAAAGTAACAAAATTAACTTTAATTTGTTTATGCAGCTACTTTAATGGGTCTTTCTCCTCACCTACAATGAAACATATTGGACTTTCAGAGAATATTGTTCATTTGTAGTATACCCGAAGAAAAAAAAAACAAAACCAAAACCCAACAAACAAACAAACAAACCCACCTGCACAGAAAAACTGAAAACTATAAAGTTATAATGCTCTATTTTTCCTACTGTTCAGTTACTTTAAGGTGACCTAAACTCTTATCGCCAGGACAAAGGGAGCAAGCTCAAAATAATTTGTGTAAGAATATCTGACTTCCTAGGGCCTGTTTCTATAAAACAAACATTGACAAAATCTCCTTATTAACCATAAAATCAGTCTGGACTAGATCTATGTCAATACCCAGGACTTGCAGCCTGCAAAAACCACAAATAAGTATCTACTACAGCTCAAAATCACATAGCTGTTTGTGACTCAAATATTTATCTGATGTCTTTTAGCTATCTAATAGTTATATTTTTATTTTTGTCATTCAAAACATTTTCTTGATTGAAGCAAGTTATCCCTTAGTATATATTGACAGGTTTCAAGATAGAGTATAATACTTTAATATTTATATTGCTTTTCCTTGATAGCAAAATCATTATTTGTAATATTATATATTATTTGTTGTCTAAATTATGTTGGAATATGATTTCTGGAAGTAGATAAGAAATTAAGGGTAGATCAGTACTGGAAATCTAAACTCATAATCACAGAGTCATAGAAACACAGAATAGTTTCGGTTGGAAGGGACCTTTAAAAGTCAGCTTGTC
Source organism: Galbula dea (assembly GCA_013399015.1). NCBI lineage: Eukaryota > Metazoa > Chordata > Aves > Piciformes > Galbulidae > Galbula > Galbula dea. The sequence goes on from VWZX01004970.1 coordinate 234,767, forward strand.
CAACCTCTCTCCCATGAGGAGGGACATCCTTAAGTAGATGAGATTGCTCTGAGCCCCATCCAACCTGACCTTGGATATTTCCAGGGATGGAGCCTCTAACACCTCCCTAGATAATCTGTTTCAGTGGTTCACCACCCTTATGACAAAAAAATTCTTCCTTATCTCTATTCTAAATCTACCCTCTTTTAGTTTAAAACCATTACCTTTTTTTCTATTGCAACAGATCTTTCTCACAGGCCTTCTTTTAAGTATTGAAAGGCCTCAGTAAAGTCTCCCCAAAGTCTTTTTTTCTCCATACTGAAAAACTTCAATTATATTTTTCAAAGTCAAGTGGTGTTCCATCCCTCTGATCACTTTTGTGGCCTTCCTCTGGAACCACAGGTTCTTGTCTTTCCTGTGCTGAGGGTTCCTGAACTGAATGCAGACTCCAGGTGGGGTCTAGACTGCAAACACACATGGTTTGTGTCTAGCTTTTCATCCACCAGTGTCCCCAAGTCCTTCTCCATCAGACTACTCTCAATCCCATCATCTCCCAGCCTGTATTTATGCCAGAGGCTGCCCTAACCCAGGTGCAGGACCTCACACTTGACTTTGTTGAATCTCATGAGGTTCACAAGGGACCATTTCTAGAGCTTCTCAATCTCAATAAGCAGAACATTCTATTCATACAGAATTGTAAATGTAGTTTTTCAAGGCTGTGCAACATAATTGATAGGAATTATGCCATAATGCTAGATCTCTTTTTACAGACTATATGTAGTCAACAAAGTACAATTTGATGACTGTCTGGCTTCTTTCCAGCTGAGGGAAATGAGTTGTTAGAAGGGTTTTTACTGATAGTGTATGAAAATATACTTCTACCACCTACTTAGTAGCAATAACTTTTTAACAACATTTGAGGAATATCTTAAATTCATTGAAGAATTTCCATTTCTTCTGTTCTTCGGATAAATGAAAATTGCTTCATAATAATAAGTACAGAAGAAGAATGTATTTTCCATCAAATCTATATTTTCACTTTCAGTGTTTGCACCTTTCTCTATGTTTAAAGTTCTCGAGGTTTTTTTCACTTTAGTTACACTAATTAACATAACAGATAAGATCAGTAGTTCATCTGATGTAATAACCTATCTTTGACAGTTACTGATATAAGTTGTCTCAAATAAACCTCATAAAACCATGTAAGAGACAAAGGCAGAATTGCATACATCTGAAAGTTAGAGCTTCTTTCTGGTTTGTGATTTGAGGCACACCTTTCTGCTTGTTTTTTTTACGTAGATGCTCTCCTAATGCTCTAATGCTCTAAGTCTGTGCAGAAGTTACTGTCTCAAAGACTGAAAATTAAACAGGAGAAATATTATCCTTTGCCCTTCAAGTGTATCTAAGAATTTTCTGAAGAAAGTGGTTTTTCATATCTCCTGTATAACAGAGACAAAAAAATACCTTCTGTATAATGGAAGCTAATAGAAGGCTCATCTATCTCTTCATAGAAAATTCAATGGTCTGGAGATGTCATTGCAGCACAACACAGTGTGTTTTTTCTTCAAACAGCTGGTTGTATAAAACTGTCTGTCTTTTTAGCCATTATATCTTTTCTGTCTCTTTACCCTTGTGTTGTTGTCTTCATTTATCATTGCTTTCTTCATTCCCTGAGACTTCAGGATTTTTCTTTTCACTCACAAAATGTCTCCATCATTTCTGTGTTAGTGTTTAACATCTAGCAATTGTTTTCTTACCCTCTTTCAGTCATTATAATGAACAGAAACACACTTTAGCTGCACATAGATCAAATCTATTAAAGGTTTTTCTTGAAAGTATTTTGGAAGCCACTACAGAAAGGCTACTAAATGTTGAGGACAGAAAATTCTTAACCTTCACAAAGCCTGCCACGTGTACAACTTTCCCACCCAGCTCATTTCACTCTCTACCTAATTGTACCCTTGTTGCATGTTTTCCTTTTATTGTCTTTAAGGGGAAAGAATCTATCACCATAAATCTGAAGTATCTCCAAAAGTACAAGTAAAAATACATAAATATATGTAACAAATGCAGAATTGCCTCCTGGGATGCATGTATTATGCATACAGAACTGTCATAACATCCCTCACACAATCCCATTTATTCCTCTGCTCATGGTCTTTACACCTATCACATTTTGACAATGTACCTAGATGTAAAGTGGATACTAAAATGTAACTAACACTATACATACATACATTTTTGCCAGTTTTTGGAATGTACTTATTTATACAAATATAGAATCAAATAAATCCCCCTAGATTAGAAAAAGCAATAGCCACATAAAAGCATTTTCTTTACTTTTTGAACAATTTACTGAAGATAGAGCTATGTTTCTCAGGCAACATCTTTCTTCAGGACAAATGAATAGTCTGAGTCTAATCCATGTGGTAAATTTTAAAATTTTGTTTACTTTCATTTTAGAGGAAAGAAAAAGAAATTTGGCTTCATTTTTATCACAATAAACCTAAGTTTGCCAAAAATATTGTAGGGCATCAGATATTGCACTATTTAAAATTCTTAACCTTGTTAGCTGAAATCTGGTAGATTTTCTTTCAACTCAAGAGTAAATCCTTTCTAATTTTTTTTATTATTATTATTCAAGTGCAATTTTGCTTTTTATATTTCCTCTAGTTGGCACTGGTAACCTCTACTCAGCACTGCTAATGCCACACCTGGAAGTTTCCAAGTCAAAAGGTCAAAACTGAATATGAATGCAGAACAAAGATGTATGGTTTATGAATGCTGATAAATAAATGGTGAAATGCAATCTCTGCAACTTTGAAAGGAGTTACATCGTCCATGGAAATAGAAAGAACCAGAGAAAGAACGACATACTTGTGCACAGGGGCAGAGATGGAAAGTTTAAGAGATCTTAAATTACTAAAGACTTGTCATTTTATGAACAATACTCTTTGATAAAGGCTCAGAATTTCTGCAGAAGCTATACTTTTAAGGCTATTTGTTTGGATCTACTCTGAAGATCCTTCAGATGGCAGTGATTACTCAGTGATAGCAGAAGTTCTGTATCTGCTCTGCAACCTATGGGTAAATTCTTGTCTAAGAAACCTTTATATGAAGCTGATTAAGATATTTATTTTATAGTTTTGAAGGTGCTCAGTATGACCTGTGCGTTGCAAAAGCTACAGTGATGATAGGGTCTTCTCCAACACAGCACTCTGGAAGCTCTCTAAGTGTTCACCCTGTAAACATTTGGAGTGGAATTTGAAGCAAACAAACTCCACAGAAATTGTGCTGAAGTCCTAGCTGCTGGTGTTGGATGTGCTCATTGAAAGACAATGTACAGAAGCAGAGACCGAAGTTTCAGGACAAGTAAGCAGATAAGGTGGTAGTATCATTGCTGTATTGAAATTGCCTGTTGACAATGAACTTCAATACAGTAAGAGTGCCTTTGAGAACATTTCCTTTTTTATTTAACAGAAATGACCACAAAGTTAATAATTTGCTTTTAAAGCCAAAATAAAATGTTTTGATTTAGTGATCTTACATAGGGCCTAATGAATAAACAAGTTTCATTGGGCCTTGACAAACTATCAGATGAACGTTTAAAGATTTTTAAGGTCTTATCAGCTAAACGTTTTAATAAAGTCTACTACATTAGGTAAGGTATTGCATATTATTGAGTGAGTGGTAGATGAGCAATAATTAAAATTACTCAATAAGTGCAGGAGGTAAATACATGGCTTACTTTGTGTCTTTACGTCATTTCACTGTATCAAACAGAATGACTAAACATGACTTTCTCCGTCTTGACAGGTTTGTACTATGCATCATGAAAGATCCTGTCCTCAATGATTTTGTTTTTAATTGTAATTGATTTCTAAATATACACATGAGTAAAAATATTCTGAGGACAGCTCTGTTAGTAACTATACACACACACTGCAACCCTTCTTATCAACAGTATTAGTAAAATGTTAACAAAAACATATGGAGAAATTATAACACTTTTAACAGAACACTTCAAAGTAATGTTTCTTTTTTTTTCAGTTGTGCTGCATATATAATAATGTGTACTACATTACACTTAACCATGTTTAATATTGCATCTCGTCTTCTACCATACCTTTTTTCCTAAGTATGTGATATGAACCATGACATTACAATCTTAAAGCTGTAACAAGAATGACTTATGTTTGTACTATTTCCCATTCTCATTATATTCTTTGTCACCCAATGAATTAATGTTGTGCCATTCTCTGTTCTCATTACAATCTTTTCCTTATGAATGGAGCATCAGAATTTTAATGTCTTTTGTAATTTCTGAGTTATAGGAGTATGTTGCACTACTATGACCTTGTTAGTATTTTGCATGGTGATTGGCTGACTGCACAAAGCTGCATGTGAGGTTACACTGAGCAGCCAATCAGTGGGTTTTGTCAGTGGCTGATTTGAAATGTTCCACTAATCTGACATACAGACACTATAAAGTGTTAATTTCCTTCCCAAGAACGAATCAAATATCAGCATTTCAGCTTTGGCAGATTATAAAACACAGAAATGATAATAAACAAGTGTATATCCTTTTTGCAAGTCCTTTTGTCCTTTCTTTGATTTTATGCTTTCCAGTTTGTTTGTTTGTTTTCTTTTTTTCATATGAAAGAAATAAAAGGTTTTTTTAATTTGTGTTGGTTTTAAATTAAAAAATTTGGAATTTAGGACTTTAACTTTTTGCTCAGTACTGTTGTACTGAGTGAGTGGCTGACAGATTAGAAAGCTTAATGAGAGTGGACATACAATCACTGTTTTCCACTGTTGAAAACCAGAAACAAGGTATATCCACTCTTATTAATCTCTGCTTACAGCTGGAATTCTGAACATTTCCCGTTATGTGTTTAAGCACCTTCTCGTCTATTTAGAGGATCTCACTTGATATAGGTTTGCATGACTAGTTTAAAAAATATTTATATTTAAATCATAAGATACTCTAATATTAGTCAGAACATATTGCAGAAACCTGGAAAAACAGAATATAAATTATAAAAAGGACTCGTGTTTATCAAATATGCTTTTCATGTTAGTTGATTCTTGAAAACACTTTCCAGTTTACCCAACATAAATTATATATATGATGATGAATAAATAGAATTTCTTTTATTTTTTCATGCTATCATGTACTAAATACATGTTTATAGCCCTAAGGAGGTGCTATTAAAACTTGCCTTGTGAGAAAAATTCTAACTCAGTTAGGAAAACCTTAATACTGGCATGTTGAATATGAGGACAATTAAATTGGCATATGTCAGTCAGTACTGTGTTGGAATAATGCCAATAACTTAGTCTTTTAGGGAGAGTATAATTTCCCATTTAACAGAAAAGTAACTATAAACAACAAACAGTGTTTTGCTTAGGTGTTGCTGAAACCCGCAACTACTAAATCACAACCCACGTGTTCTGAGATATGTAAGTGGGCTGCTTTGGTTATGAAACTGTCATTAAGAATTGTGCAAACCCATGTTGACCTTATGGAGGCTATGGGAATTAGAACACTCATTGGAGATTAAGAACTTCACTGTAAGTCTCATCAAAGGATATATATCACATATAATCCTTTACCTGTTGTCCAGTTTAATTTTCTGTCCTGAAGTGGTAGAGTGATATAAAAACTACTGATCAGCAGTGGTTCTTACACTCAGCTTCTTTATTTAATTGTTTTTTCTTGGGAACTCATTGCCATGCATTCTCAGAATCTCACAAATTTTATATTAATTTATCCTTATAATATTCCTAGTATAGTAAGGAAATGTGTTACAGCTGGCAAACTGAATGTAGATAAAATTATTCACCTGACTTGGTGTAGTAGTAATATCATTAAGTTTGTCTCTTTACATAGTCAGATATGTGAAGGAAAAGTCAGGGTCTGGAACCTAATCAGTGACCAGTTAGGAACATGGAGACTAGCAGGTATAGTCATTTTGGTTATTTTTTAAAAGATTCAAGGAAAACCACTCCATTGTCAGAATTTAGAGTGTGAGGCAGAGAATGCACAAAAGAGCTTCTATACCAGAAAGTCTGAAAATCTGATTCCAGAATCAGATTGTGAACAATCTCAGCAGATGCACGTTTTGGAAAGTTATAGCACTTTATCTCTTCTGCATAAGCCTTTAAGAGTAACCTATGAATGAGTAAGAACTTCCCTTCCATGGTATTGTCATATTGTCTCAGGAAGGTGCATCCAGGAAATCAAACTTACCACTTAAAATTGGCTTTTCTGGGAAGAAATGGGAGGAGCTGTGCTGTGACACAAGAGCACAAAACTAAAGTTAGATTTATTAGATTTTACAGATTTATCAATTTATGCAAGAGTCAAAGGGCAAAAGCCTTGATAAGTTAGCTCATTTGTTACTTAATGAAAATCTTTAAATGTACCTAAATATTTTTTTTCCTTTGTTTGGCTCTTTTGGCATATTCAGTAGCTACTTACATTCTAGTCCTTTGCATTTAAATTGGATGATCCTGTCAGCATTTAATTACTAACAAACTCAACTGTGTAATAAAGTCAAGTGAGGAATATGTGTAAAGTTTTAGATTTGTCTTTGGAGACTTGACTTAATTTGATTTGAGTAATGTAGTTAGGTTAAATGAAGTTCACACAACATAAATTCTGTGCCAGAGCAGTGATGTCCACAACATATGTGAGGATGAAAATTCATGTATTTTGAACTTTGAAACAGTCCTTTATAGGTTAAGCTCACAATTCTGAGGTTTGTTCCTATTGTGTTAAATGTAGTAGGGGAGATGTTTTACAATAGGTACATTCTAGCAGTTAGAACCTGGCAGTTTCCAAAATTCCTGGTGGCTTGATCTGACTACTTACCTTAAAGGAAAACTTAAGTCATTTTTGTGTGTTAATATGGCAAAGAGTTGAGATTCGATACAACATATGCAATAGTTCAAAAATACATAAAAGCAATGGCTAAAACTCAAGTTGAGCATTGAAATGCCAAAACAAAGGCTATTCCTGCATCTTAAAATCTGTCCTTTTCCACAAGAATTTATATTTCCATGATTGATGGGGTTTTTTCACCTACATCATCTTCATCTGGTAACCCCTGGCATTTGTGAGTTGGAACAGAAAAACGAACTTTGATTTTGTAAGATAAGGGGATGAAGCACAAATGTACATATAAATGGGAACTTGTGGCCAGATATCAGAAAACTGGACTGATTTAAGTAAAACAAACACCATCTAACCCAGGTATATGGTGTGACTACAAAAATAGGTTTATTTTTTGTTTTCTATTGAATTCTGCCTCTTTCTCTCTTCTTTAATAACACAGTAAAATAGTTGCATTCAGAAATGAAATTTCTCATTTGGCTGAAAGATTTGTGTGTATATATGTTTACTTCAAGTTACTAACAGGGATTAAGGTTCTGTGAAATGCATATTATCTGAAAAACAAGGTGGAGAGTAACAGGCAGCTTTCAGAAGCCTTGGAATTCATGTTATTAAACATAAATATTTGTTGAATTTAGAAAGTTCTAGATTAAACCCAGCAATATGCAAGATTTAATTGACATGAAATGCTGGTAAAGCATAGGTCTGACTTGCTTCACCTGTTTCTCTCTGACTTAGTCAATTGTATTGCAGCAGAAGGCTCAGAAAGGCTTTGCAAATTTTGTAAACAAAGTGCAAATTTTGACTGAAAAATCATAGTAGCAACTTTCCTACTTTTTAGTCTGCTTCAGACAAGAAGATATCATGAAAAAAGTTCAATTTTGTTTTGATATGTTTATGTAGAGCACATATTACATGAATTATTAATTATATATGTGTATATGTATATAACTCGCATTTCCATGAAAGTGATCAAGCCTTAGAATTTCTACCTAATAGTGACTTCCTTTAGCTACAAGTTCTTCCATTTCTGACATTAAAAAAATTCTACATCAAATTTCTATACAGTGATAATTTGTCCAATATTCTCTGAAAGTGAAAATTCTCACAAAAGTTATGACCAAAATGCAACCATCTCTGGTTAGAAGTACACTAATACTGCACTTCTCATTGTTTTAGGGTGTGAAGCAAAACAATAGATCTTATTCAGCTGAAATTGTGAGGGGAATTTAGATAAGCAGAAGGTAATTATCCAGGTTAGAATTTGGCTGTAACACAGGAGCTGACACCTCCTATCAAGAGGTATGTAATCACATTGTGTGATTTTCTGCAAGAAACACTATCCAGAGCAGTGCTAATTTTCAATGCTCTTGTGAACAGAGTTTTGCAATAGATGTTATTTTCAAGGTTCCCTGAAAATTCTTCACACCTGCTTTTAAGAAATTTCCCCTAGTGCTGAGATATTTTTTCTTTTCTCTTTTTTTTTTTTTTAAAAAAAGGACATGTTCTGAAAAACACTGACAGCCTGTTCAGCAAAAGAGCCACAATTGTCAGCCATTGAAGCAAAAAACCTGAATCTGCTTTGACATCCCAGAATAAGCTTCTGGCAATGTTATGTCTTTCTTTTAGATGTTTGGATAAATCACACAGCTCAGAAGCTGTATCATACATTATGCTTAAGTTATAAACAAATGCTGCTGAGGTAAGGATATTTCTTGGTCCAATATACTGAATCTCTAGATGTCACTTGGCTGCAGCAGTGAAATGTTTGCTCAAGGCTTGGCTGTGTGTTCCAAGTGGTTTATACAGATCTTCCATGAGACCCAACCATATAGATTTCTGTATTACTGCTCACTCCTTTCTGAAGCACTTGCATTTTTCTACCAGCAGCACAGTGTTTGGAGCAGCTGTCAATCCAGAGGAGGTCGATTATAAAAAAGAAAGGATTTGTGTCAATTCCTGGTGCTATTCTGCCTCTAACCTCAGGAAGGCTTCTGATCAGGACAAGTGAGGACTTTCTTTCTTAGTAGCGTCCTTGTGTGACACCTGATGACTTCAGGTTCCCCCCTTCATGTGGTTTGTGGTTGCTGGCAATCAACCTAGACTGAAATGAAGGATCTGCTTAAGAATAATGTTACTGTTGAAATATTCACAAGCTTTGTAACAGGCTTACCTCTCTATATTGTAACTGTTTAACCTTCTCATTTGAGCACTGGCTGCACTGTGTGTCTTTCCTCTTGAGTTCTACAAGGCCCAAAGCTTCCGTGTCTGCTTCAAATGTGGAAGAGAGGTTTGATGGAGATGTTCCTGGAACAGTCCCACAATAAAACCATTGTGAAGGAGGAATGCCAGGACAGCCAACAGAAACCATGGGAAAGATACAGGAAATCTATCTTTCTTCTAGACAAGACCTTTCTTCACAGCCTTTAAAAACACGTACGAGAAACAAAATCTAGGCACAAAACTACCATCCCTGCCCAGATATTTAAGTTTTTGGTTTGGGTTTTTTGTTGTTTTTTTTTTTAATAGCATGGTGTTTATTCCCTATAATCTGAGTATTTAAAAGTTGGATTTTTCCATTTTTGGAGGAAAGAATATCCCCGGAATATGATTCATCTCATTTTGTATGTGTGGCACCTGCAGTGAATTGCAGTTTAGATGTTTTGTGTTTTCTTTTTTTTCTATTCACTATAAAAGGATATCTACACTGATCTAGTCATGTAGGCTTTGACTCCTAAATGGTTAAAGTTATACACCATGAAAAACACCTATGGACAACTGGATTACTATCTTCTCTAAAAATAATTATTATAGTCCTATCTATGTATATATGATAATCAGACTGTTAAAACAGTTGTTCAGGTTACAGGCAATCACTGTTTTAAGACCTCGTATTCTAAGATGCTGGAACTCACATTTTGTACACAGGTAAATTCCACCACCAATGTTCCTATCAAATCCATCACAGCTGACACCTAGCAGCTACCAAACACAAAACTACTTATGAGCTGTAGTCCCACATGCTGTCGAAACCCCTTATGTATCCAAGTCTGTATAATACCATAACCATAAACAACACAAAATACCACTAACTGCATTTTATCTCTAAAAAAACCCCCCAAAATACAAACAAAACCACACACACACAGAAAAACCACCAAACAAGCAAAATAAAAAGCTAAATCTTTTTCAGGATTTAATATTTCCACTTTGTTGCCAGATGTCCTGCTTTCAGGAGACAGGCAGGGGAGGCTGCAAGTCAGAAAAAGAATGAGAACTCCAGAGATGAGTTAGTGAATGCTGATGTTCATCTGGCACATAGCATCACAACTATCTAACTTTTAAAAAAATCTTTGTCAAATGACGGACAGTACATTTCAAACACATGAGAGAACACATTTGTGTCCTGTTATATAGGGTAAGTTTTGCTGAATGTCAGTTTAGGGAGAAGGGGAAGCATAAAAGTAACCTGTTGTAAATTCAGCTATCAGTTTGGGAGGCATCTAGTTAAAGTCAGAATTCTCCCTCAAGAGTAATGGAAAGAGCTGGAGATGTCTAGAGCAAATGTCCTCAGAAGCTGATTTATTCTACGCAGTTTAGAAACTTGGAATATATTACAGCCTTCCAATACTTAAAGGGGGCCTACAAGAAAAATGGGGACAATATTTTTTTCAGGGCCTGTTTCAATAGGACAAGGGGTAATGATTTTAAACTAAGAAAAGGTAGATTAGATATAGGGAATTAATTCTTTGCAATGAGGGTGGTGAAACACTGGAAAAGGTTGTCCAGAGAGGTAGTGGATGCCTCATCCCTGGAACCATTCCAGGTCAGGTTGAATGGGAATCTGAGGTACCTGATTTAGTTAATTAAATATATCTCTGTTTACTACAGTGGGGGTTGGATTAGATGAGCCCTAAAGGTCCCTTCCAACCCAAACCATGCTATGATTCTATATCTCAGGCTGAAATTGCAGAGGAAAGTAAAACAATCCAGTTAGGCTAACCATCTAAATTTTGATGAGGTAAAGTTGAGTGGTATGAATGTCAACCCTACCTGTGTCTTTTGTTTGATTTCCTTAGAAAGAGTGGTTTGAAAACCCCTCAAAATAATTAAAAAACAAATGCTGAAGGAGAAAAGAGGCATCCAGTCCTTCTTTTGACCCCTCAGAAAATGCAAAAATGCCCAGGGTTCAGACAGGAAAGGTTCATCTACCTCCAGATACCCAGTTAATAATGTTATGATAAAAATAAGAGGTTTCCTAAGTAATGACAGGGAATTGCCAGAAAAATTCAGATACACATGACTGTACTTTGCAGAGTATAGCCAGAATAAGTTCAGGAGTTTTAGAAAAGAACAGAAAACAGACCAATACTAATGATGGTAAGCTTTCCTTCCTGTATTAGCAGTGGGTATGAAAAGAGGAAAGTCACCACTGAAGACTATAAAAGGTTGACAACAAATTTATGGGTGAGTAAGAAACTTGTTTGCTTTATTTCGGCTTCAATTTAAACAATCAATAAACAAATAAAAATAAAAAAAAAACCACAAAACCCCTCTGTTAGCAAAAGCAAAAACACCAAACCTCATTCAAAACCGGGGTTTCTAAGAATGTTTTTTCATTTGGTTTGGTTTGGTTTGAACTTGCTTGGTTTGGTTGTAGGAATAAAATCAAATGGTAGTCCTAAAATCAGATCTGACATTTGCAAGGAATCAGTCATACTACATCCACTGTAAGACTCTTGCAGAAGAAAGTATGAAGGAGGATGGAATTACACTGAAACATGCAAAGTATCAACACACTGAAGTGTTTATATATCTGTAAAAAACAGACAAGACAAATGTAGTTCATTTATTAATTCTGAAATGGTAGGCACAGCTGAAACAGACTGGAGCGATTCTTGTAAGTGAAATAAAATCGAAGGTGTCCCCTCAAGTGGAGAGGTAAAAAGACAAGATACTGGAGAATGCCAAAGCACAGTGCCAATGCCAGTTTCAGATAGGAAGACTTCTGCGACAGCAACATTTTCTGCATAAAGTTATTAGCAACAAACAAATAAAGAAATATAAAGAAATAATGACAATGAACTTCTGCAACAGAGCACTACACAGGAGGAAGCAAAGAACATAAAACTGCTAGCTTAGAGCTTGAGAGACAGTCGATGACATGTATGAGAACATTAAAAGCAGAGGTGAAGACATACACACAGTATGTTTATAAGAAACAGGGAATTTCAAAGGCAGTACAGAAGTATTTAAAAGTGTATTAAGATGAGAGACACTATAGAGGAAGTAGAGGGATACTTGAGGGGAAGCCATTTATATCCTAAGAGCCTCCTGTACCTATACATGAGTATGCCATACTGCAATCAAACAGGATTAAGTATTTATAGGGTCAGATATTCCTGTTAGTACTGACACTGGAAGTTGGGGCAGCTTGCTGAAGTTTATAAAAGCCAAATGTTGTTAGGGTACAGGCACTGCATGAGTCTACACTTGTGTATATAAGCACCAAGTGCAGCCATAAATGCTAAGAGTAGTGCCTTTTCCTAAGATCCTGACTGCTCTTAGACCACTTCTCACGAAAGATCTCTGTCATGTAAAAGTTAGCTGAGATGTATATGGGTATTTATTCGGTGTGAACAGGGCTACAAAACATGCTGCTGTTATTTCCACTTCCTCCAGATGAGATCACTGTTGGCAGCCTGAGTATCACCTCTGCTACAGCCTAAAATCAGGCAGGTGAGCTTAAACCTGGAGCAGACATGGAGAAGTCTTCACACAACCACACAGCAGGCTCAACTAACATGTGGCCACCAAAAGCACACCTGTGCAACAGAGACTGTGCCTTTCTGCAGAAAAAAACTTTTCTGGATCAAAACAAGAGCCTTTTGGTTGGCACCACTCTCACCTAGGAGGCAACAGCTACCAGCTGAGAGGCAAATCCAGAGCCTTCTCACCTTCTCCAAGACATGTGCCTGCCTGTATCTTAATTTGGAAACAACAGTATTGGGTTGCTTCAGGTCACACAAGCAGAATGATCACAGAGAAATATTGTGGTGCTATGGAAATAGTCCAAAGGAAAGAAAAGAGAAGAGTAGATTAAATGCATGCAAATTTTGGTTTCATATACCAAAGAAACAAACAAACAAACAAAACAAACAAAAAAACCCACAAAACAAAGCAAAAACAAACAAACAACAAAAAAACCCCAAAACAGGAATGGGAAATACTTTCAGCCAGGACCTTTATTATGTGAATTATGAGCTGCATGAAAATGATGTAAGTGACAACTAATTGATGTCTTTTTTTCTGATATGGGGAAATATCTTATAGAATATTGGTGGGGCTTAGGTTCAGTCTCCTATCTAACCTTTACATTTAATAATTTGGAAAACACAGTAAATTCATTGGAAGGATTAATGACAAGGACAGAAGAGCAATAAAAGGCATCCCAGAGAGATTAGGATAGAAAGCAGCAAAGTCAGTTACATGCTGAGCTGGTGTGAATTAACACAAGCGGAATAATCTGAAATGCCAATACCATATGAAAGATAGAAACTGAAAGGATTTTATGTGGGATGAAGAAGCACATTAAATGTGAAATTGAACTGTGATGTGCTGTGATAGCCAAAAAATGCCATCCGTTTTGGGATAAAGCACCTCACCAGAGAGTATGACGACAGTACTCCTTTTCACTAGGGGTCTGGTGTGATCCCATCCATGCTACTGCATTTCTTCCAGGGTATCTCATTATCAGAATTACATTTTGGAAAGAGCCAAAGTAATTAGAAAACAAGAAATTGTTGACACTGGGTGGCAGGAGTGGAAATTAATAAGGTAAATGTGGAGACACAGGTAGAAATATTTAAAGGAAGAGCATAACACATTAAAGATGTCCTGAATCTGCCAAGGATGGAAAAGAATTGGTAGTACTAATCCTGGCACAACTGAGCTGCAGAAGAAAAAAAAAAAAAGAAAAAACAAAACATAAATGAAGACAAAATAACCAGGTATATTTCCTGCCAGTTGTCTCTATTAGGCTATCTTCCAAAGGAAGCTTTTTCACTTGGGACATTAAAAAGGGGATTGGACAGAATTTCGTGAGATGTATTGTTTTATATAGCTTAATAAGTGGTTTCTGTCACTAATATGGGCCAAATATATCAAGGCTGCATACAGTTCCTGCTGCTATTAGGAGCAGGTATTCAAGCATAGAATGTGCCTCTGTGATTCTTCTATGGTGTTCTTCAGTGAGGTGCCCTTGCATTTACCATTTCCTAGAGATCTTTGATCTTTTCAATGGCATGTAACTGGCTGTAGGGATCAGCAAATGCAATGTTTCTGACTGAATTGTAGTTAACATGAGATTTCTAGCTGAGAGAGCTGGATCATATTTGAGTATGTGCTGCTTCCAGTTCACTGGAATTATTATCAGTTTGTACCCTGTGTTTGGTTAAGAATATTCTCAGACTCTATTCTAAAATGCTATTAATCCTTTTCATTATTGTTTTTAATCATTGTGGGCACATGCCAGGTGCCAAGAATAAGGTGTGAGTTTTAGTTTTCTTGCCTGATAGTTTAATAATTCTCTCTTGAGTAGGAGAACTTGCTTTCAGAAAGATTTATCAGGTTAAAAAAAGGGGTTGATTTAATATTTGAAGATGGAGTTAGCCTCCTGCTGTGCTTTAAGCATTTGAAAACCTGCTGCAAAGTGGCATTTCAAAGACAGCTTAATATTAAATTCAGTTTGCAATATTCATATCTAATTGTTGTAAGACCCGTTGTTCTGTTAATAAGTGGCAGAATAACAATGTTATTATGTTTGGCTTTCACATGCATTTTTAGACCTTTGTTAAAGGACATTGTTCTCGCAAAGGCTTTCCTCAAAGCAAAGAAAAACATTTACATATACAGTAGATAAACTCCTACAGCTTCAGAACAGTCTGGGTGTTTATCATCTTGTGCAGAACTGATTTGAGTGTAATTCTGCTCAGCTATTCTCAGAGTACACATTGTATTCACATTTAAACATTGGCTACTTGTGGTATCCAAATCACTGCATTATGAAAATAAAATATCCAAGAATATGAAATGATATGAATAGGAAAATATGCCATTTTTTAGGAACAGCATGTAGTCTAGTCCTCTGTGTTTTCTTCTACAGCAGAGGTAATGTAATAAAGAATTTTATATTACTTCAGCATTGATGTTACTGAGTGATTTAAAACCATTTTCCCATTGTAACTTAGCTGTTCTGCATTTTTAGAGATTGTTTTTACCAATAATACTGAAAATATCAAGAGAGCAGTTACAGAAGTGACACTGGCTACTTGCTTCTGTTGGACAGCTTTTATCTGGCATAAAACTATTAAGCATACAGTCATTATGAATCATTAATAGCCTGACAGCAAAGTTGACTGCAGTGGGAAAATCAAGTCAGTTTTATTATTCATTAAGACATTCCTGAAGGAGCTAACTTTTCACAGAAAGAATAGACAATAGAATTATAATATTTCATACTTATGAATGTGGTCATGTGTTAAACTACTTTGCCTTCTTATAATCAGATTTTTTCAGTTACTTATGCTAATCATTTTGGTAACATTTTTATTGCATGCATTCTGCTTAATTCAAAATCTGTCTTCCAGGATATCCAAGTAATGTCTGAATTTCTTTATAATAGTTACATTATACACATCTTCCCATATTAAATTTTTGTTTCTCAAAGGAATTTTATAAACTAAAATTAGGCCAACTACGAATTTAAGCCTAGTCTGAAGACAATGCCTCACACTTGTCTTGATGCAGGTTTTACTCTTTCCCAGCAGAAAAAATTAGAGGTTTTGTGTAAAATTGTGATGCAGAACAATGTCAGGGGATGGAATGTATACTAATGACTTGATAGACACATTCCAATAATGGCAAGAGCACTGAGACATTTGACTTTTTTGTTGTTATTATTATTATTTTTAGTTTTATTATTTTTGCCTTCTCTTGATATAGGATAGTACCAGCAGCTCTGAAGTTAGAGCCAGAGAATTAACCTTGGGGTAGAGTGCTGTAAAGAGATATAAGATTCCAGCTGTTCTTTGAGTAAATTTGCAAATTTTTCCCTGAGATTTGTGAACTCAACCTAACGTTTAGATATACTTTGGACACAGGTCCATGAACATGGTCTGTGGGGTTGGCTCGGACTTAGATTTATACATGAGAGAGTGAAAAGTCCCTCTGGCTTCTGTGCATTTAAGCTATGCACTCTTTTAACTTCCCAATACCTTAATATGAAAACATAATGCAGTGCAAGCTGGCACCTTCTGGTCGGCCTCTGAGAAAGAATATTGTGCAGGGCTTTGGAGATTAGAACAAAACCAACAAATCAACCAACAACAAAACAAAACAAAAAAAAACCCAAAACCAACCAAACCAACTTAGACTTTCATTGGAAGAGACATGTAGGAGCCATTGAAGTATTCCATGAGGTAGTCAAAATGATGAGCTAGGCAAATTAAGCACTTTGGAGGGATACAAACAGGCCAGGAAAGCATTTGTCAAGATCAAAATAAAGGACTTTTGAATTTGTCAGTGTTAAGACAATGAGCACCACCAAACAGTATCTAGCTGATGTGAGTGAGGGGGAAATGTGTATGTTAGAGATATTATGCAACAAGAAACTGCTAGACTTGTTGAAGACATTTCTAGAAGGTTAATGATACCTTAGTCATCAGTGACATTGTGATTATGGGCCTGAGTGACAGATAGGATGCTAGTATTCTTCATAGTGATTAGAAAGCAGACGAAAAGGGAGGTATTGCAAGGAAAGAATATCAATGCTATTTCAACCATGTCCTGTCATTGTTCCCTGTGCTTAGGCGAAGAGGTCTCTCTGTCTCTTACTACTTCAGTGTACTTCTGACAGCTCATCTAGGTCTTTCCATTTAATCATTGGCTTTATTTCTTTCATCTGCATTTTTAAGCAGTGGCCCACCCTTCTCACTCCTTTCCCATATGCCTCTCAGATAGCTGTCTGTTTGGGTTCCTGACCTCTCAACTTCTCTCTCAACTGGCACTTCAAGTCCATTTACTCTTCTCTCTCTGTCTCCTCTCGAAAAATTCTAAAAAAACAATCATTTTTTCATTTATTTACTCCATATGTATGACAACTGTTTTTGACAAAGTTCCACCTATACTTTAACATGGAAGTACCTTGAAAGCTGGTATGTTTGAGGTACAAATGCAGGGACATGATATATACTCATCTGTGGAGCAGAATGTAAAACCCTAGAACAAAATCACCACTTTATTGCTGGTGTCATCCAAAGAATCTATAAATCTGAATTTTATATCAGCAACACATAAGTAAAACCTGGCCTGTATTTCTTTTTAACATACCTTCATTCTAATCATTCCTTACACTAACTGCAAGTGTCTCAAACTTGACAGCTAGTTTAGCATCAGACAACAATAGAATATTTCATTTCTGTAAGTTTACTTATCTTGTTAAAATTCATATTTGCTTGTAAAATACTGAGAAAGGCTTTTAATCATTTGCTGTCAAAATGCCAAGCAGGTTTTTACATCAAGAATAGGTAAAGTCAAATAATTCTTTTTAAGTATTTAAAAAAATATATGTAAGATATATTTTTATACAGGTCAGAAAAACAATAAAACATATAGTTTCTAAAAGAGGGGGAAGAATGAAAAATAAAGATGATTAGGCTTGAGGCTCTGTGGGATTTCTTTCCACTCAGTACATGTATGTGTGTGGTGGGGCTGCAGTTAAGCAAAGTAGACAGGAAGATTTTAAGGCCCGAGAGAAGAGAAGAACCTGGAAGGAGGAGCTGCATGAGATCAGCTCCTGCAGGAATCACATCAGAGAGAATGCAAGCAGGATGGAAATGGGAACTACCATATGCTGCCAAGCGCAAACAAAGATGAAAAGTCTGAGATGGGCTGGGGACGAGGCTGAAGGAGGAGGTGGAGGTAAAAACAATGAGTTGAAACATAGTTTTCTCTGTTGGCAAAACAATCTTCTCCAGAGCTTCTTCTCACAGCTGTTTCTTCACTAGAGCTCCACTGTCGTTGATCTAAGAGCTGTATGGAAAAAAGCAGCAAAACTATTTTGTGGTACCTTTGTTATTAGTAATAATATTCTATCCATTTGTATTTATAGGCCATCCATGCCCAGGAGCCTCTGGGCACATAACAAAATATAACTAAAACACAGCTTAGTTTTAAAAAAGGCAACATGGCCCAATTAATTCCCCAATTAATTAATTTATTCTACATAGCTTTGAATTTTGGTCTAAGTATTTTATGTAGGACATCAAAAAAAAAAAAAACATGGTTCCACTGACAAGGCAGGTAATTATTTTATTCAATGATTTTTCTCAATGCAAATCTATTAATATTTGGATCACTAGTGGGGGGCCAAATTCTGCCCTGAGGTAAATCCAGCACTGTTTCACTGACTTCAAGGGAATTGCTCTTTTACTGGGATCAGAACTGGGCTGTTAAATTATAAGTGCCCAGTTATTCATAGAACTGAACTAAATTATTTTTCATTCCTTTTTTTTTTCTTTTCTTCACATACAGAATGTAGCTCAAAATCACAAACCAAACCTGAACTATGTAAGACAATATGGGTATAGTTCCCACCCTAAGAAGAAGAGAAGAAATAATCTCTCTCCCAACGACTTGAGAAGCATCCACTGGCTGCATGTGTGTCCGCATGGTTCTGTAAAAACATATCCAAGGCTTGACAAGACTTCAAATACAGTTCACATTGTCAGGAAACAAATGACATATGAAAGGTAAGAGGACAAAGGAAAGGCAAACATGTTCAAATATTTAATGTTTAATGTACAAGGTTGCACATCTTTTCTCCTCTCAAACCCAAAATTTCCTGGACGTTCGTTACAAATACTTCATTAAGATAAGTTTATGTGTGCTTCAATTAGCCTCTGGATGCTCTGAAGAGGAAAAAAATTAGGTTTTGGGATCACTGTGTCCATATACTGTCAGCCTGATGGTGTCCTCATTCCTGTGTTGGAGGGCAAAGGGTGAGGAGTGAACACTGGTCCTGCCCTTCTTCTCACAGGGGAATTCACACCCACATGCTTTCATGTGCCCTGTTATGTTTAAATAAAGCCTCATTATTAGGTAGCAATAACATTATCTATTTGCTGTAATTTACTTCCTTGGTTTGAACATGAATCACTGACATGCATGGACTAAAGCTGATAATGAAACATCAGACTGAAAGGGAATTTGTGCCTTGTACATGGTAGTAAGCTGATACACATTGATAGTGTCCTTGGCACCACGCTGCACAGAGAAACTTTGTGCCACGAACTATTCAGATATTCTTGTTTTTCTGTCATATGAAATGAAAAGTTTGTGGCATATTTTTTCACCTTAACAGTAAGAGATCTCTTTTTTATTCCTAACATTTTTCTTTCATTCCTTTCCATCCTTCTCCATGCTTTCTTAATACAAATAGCAAAAATAGTCTACAGAACCCCAAATTCAAATTGGAGCATAATACCACACTGAGAGGAAATGTGATTTAATAACTTGTTAACTTGGGACTAGAAAATTCATTTTCCAGCATTATTTTAGAGTGCTCAGGTGACCTTGAACAAATCCCTCTGTCCCTCTCTTTGCCTAAATTCCCCATTTATATAACACAGGCAATGATTTGTCTTTACTTGTAGCTGTAAGGATAACTACAAAGAAGTTATAAAGGAAAGTCCTGTTTAACATATTTATTTTCATTTTGTGACAAGGTTACCTACTTGGTCAACCAAGGGAGACCAGCTGATGTAATCTTTTCAGATTCAGTAAAGATTTTTATACCATCTCCCACAGTATCCCTCTGGAGAAAATGTCCAATATACAGCCACATAAGTACATCATGTGATCTTTAAAAACTAGCTGACAGGTAAATGAAAGGCTGTAGAGCAGCTCCACAGGGAGACATCTGTGAGTTCTAGTTCACGGAAAGCTGAACATGAGTCAGCAGTGTGCCCTGACTGTCCTGGGGTGCATCAAGCATTGCATTGTTAGGCTGTTGAGGGAAGTGACTGTCCCACTCTACTCTGCACTGGTGTGGCCTCATCTTGAGTACTGTATGCAGTTTTGGGCACCACAATATAAGAAGGTTATAAAGCTGTTGAAGAGCATCCAGAGGAGAGCCATGAAGATAATGAAGGGTCCAGAGAGGAAGCCATATGAGGAATACCTGAAATCACTTGATTTGTTTAGCCTGGAGAAGAGGAGACTGAGGGAAGGTCTTATCATGGTCTATAACTTCCTCACAAGGGGAAGCAGAGGGGCAGGAGCTGATCTCTTTTCTCTGGGAATGGCATGAAGCTCTGCCAAGGTAGGTTTAGGTTGGATATTAGGAAAAAGTTCTTCACCCAGAGAGTGTTGGAGCACTGGAACAGACTTCCTAGCATTGTTGTCACAGCACCAGCCCTGACAGAATTCAAGAAGCATCTGGACAACGACCTTAGACACATGGTGTGATTTTTGTAGTTATCCTGTGCATAGACAGGAGTTGTACTCGAAGATCCTCATGGGTCATTTCTAACTCAGGACATTCTATAGTTCTGTGATTTTAAAGCTCAAAGAGAAACAGAGTATCTGAGTAGCAAATATTTGCAAAGCAACAACTTAAATTTCAAGTATAGTCCTTCCTCCTTTCTCATATCCAAAGTTTTAGAAACAGTAGAGTTAGTAAGCACATCAGTTCCTTTCAGTTGTACAACAAGGTGTTATCAATAACTATATCAAATATGGCCAAATATGAGGCTAATTTCAATCAACATAAAAATGAATGAAGTTGTTTTCTTCTTTGTTTCTTGCTTAAAAACCACTGTAGGCACCATTTATCAAAACTGAATTGCAAATGAATTTGCCTCCACTGATAGATTTACAAACATTTCAGAGGAGTTACATTTCAGAAAATTGATATATACTAATATATGTCCACCAAAACTGTTTGAAAGGCAGGGAAAAGCCACCCTTGAAGTAAATAATGCTGAATAAATGTGAAGAGAAAAATCTGTTGTGTGAGTAAATGTAGAAATCTCAGATAAATACACAGGGTGTGCCGCAGTCACTACACAATGCTTCCAATCCAAATAATATATTATGTTACATGGGGATTGTGAGACCTGTTAGGATGCATATTTTGCCAATTATTTTTATGGGAAAGATCATTATGATATTGCTGTATTGCACAGAATTTGTGCTGAACTCACTTTGGAATTTGTGTTTTGACATTCTAAATCTTATCTGACACTCATGTTATGGAGTGTGATGTTCTGAGCTTTTAAATTGAGTTTCTGTAATACTCATGTTGTGAAATCTTTGCTGGCCATCTAGTTAAACTAGTTCTTTAGGCATGAGGTAATTAACACTGATTTTCAAGAAGGAATTCTACGCATTCCAAACTGAGTCTTGTGTGTATGCTACACAATTGTTTACAAATGATACTGTAAATACACACTGAAATTGAAGATAATATTTTACTACACCAGAGACTAATGAATGTGCTATTTTTGCAGTTGTTTTACTGTTTACTGAAGCACAGGTAAATGCCCTGACTGGTTACTAAGATGTCTGTAAGCAATGAGCTGGGGTCTCAAATTAAAAGCTTTAGTATCACAATCCAGATTTTTTCATTTCCATTAACATTCCCTTCAGTTGCTCATCATGAAGAGTTGTGTCTAAGAGAAGATATGGGTCTGGGCTACCTGCCAAGAGTTTTGGTTTCTTAACAGATTGTTTTTCCCAGTGAGATCAACTCACTTTCTGCTCGAGATGTCCACTTCTCTCTGTATTTCCTGAAACAAGTAACTTAAATGCTAAATCCTATACATCTTGAGTTCTTGAAGAAAAGAGGTATTTTGATAATATTATCTGCAATTTTTATCACCAATTATCAACCATACTCAAATAAAATGTCAAACACTCTTAAATCATTCTCTATGTACTTTTCTCAAAATACCAACTTGTTGCTGCACTTGCTTGCCATTCACTGTCCAGTCTCACACTTCATCAATGAACGAAGTGATCTGAGACACCAATGAGCCATATAATCTAATGGGCTGGCTTCTTATTTCAATGGCTCTCCCAGTTCAGACATGGAGTCCTGACCAGACCTCTGCTACACCACAAATGATCAGACAGATGGGCTGTGGCAAACCTGATCATTGTAGGCACCACAGATTTAGTGCTCGTACCATCCATGCATTAAGATAAGAGTGGCGTAATTTAGAACTTAGATGTGTTTAAACTCAGCCATTGGGCAATATATTCAGATCTGATCTTGGCATTTTTTGTTCTTGAGTGAACTCAGGTTTATATTTTTCTAGCACATCTTTCCAAAATTACTATTCACTATAGTCTTAGAAGGTAGAAGTGGAACTGATAGAGTACTCTATATCATCATTAACAAATATGAGAGGAAATATTTTATTTCCTAATGGCAGCAGCAAATGGTGCCTTTTTGAATCCTCAGCATCTCTCTTCCTTTGGATACTGCTCAGAAAGAATGTAGTTTTCAGTACTTTTTCTGACACACCTGGCAGCTTTGTGTGGATGATCTCTAATATAAGACATCTAAGATTTCATCGGTCATGTATGTTTATGCCCCTGAACAGGCACCATAATGTCATCCATAGGAATGTCTATTCTCAAAATTGGCCTTTTTATAGATGAAGTACTATAGTGGAAGAGTATCTAAACATAGGGTCACCAACTTGTGGTAAAAGTATTCATAAACTTTTTCTATGCACACTGCAACCTTTATCTCTGTTTATGAATTTGAACCCCTGGTGGATTATTTTCTTTCCCAACAAACTGCTGTAAGGAGAAGACTCAGAAGCCAGAAGTAGTAGTAATTACAAAAACTGAGTTCTTAATACAAGTATCTGTCTATAAAACTTTGTTCCTACTAAGGAAAATCATGATGAAAGTACTTAGAAACTGTTGAATATGTGGTTTTATTTAAAACATAAATAATATAACAATTTTTCTGGATCAATCACTAAGTTAGGTAGTGTTCTCCCAAATGTTCTATCATCTCATGAATTACCCAATAAACCAGGAACTAGGCAAAGTTGACAACGAAGGTGACTCCTCTTGAAACTGAAATATATGGTCAGAGCAAATATGTGGATTCAGAACCTGAAGAACAAGTTTTCATTTCTTTCATTTGTGGATAACAACAAAAGAACTAGTTCATCTTTAATTTTTGAAAGATGAAAAACAAACTATGACAAGCACTCACAATACATAAATAGAACATCAATGATAAATTATAAAACAGATAATTTTCCTTAGTGAATAATGAACAACAAATACTGAAAAATTAACAATTTCATTTTATGTTGATAGAAAACTTAAGAGCATAGCAAACTAAGACTCTATGTTTGAACAACAGAAAATGAATGACTGTTTCAACCTCCAAAATAATAATGAGTTCTGGGTTAATTTTACCACTGAAACTC
Source organism: Galbula dea (assembly GCA_013399015.1). Classification (NCBI taxonomy): domain Eukaryota; kingdom Metazoa; phylum Chordata; class Aves; order Piciformes; family Galbulidae; genus Galbula; species Galbula dea. The sequence continues at coordinate 258,161 of VWZX01004970.1, forward strand.
AAGAAGCATGTATCATACTGAATCCTAGTGATTTTTTCTAAGCTAATCGGACTAGGAGACTATCTGTTTCTAGAGAAGTTACCTGTATTCTTTTAAAAGTATACATTTATTGGACAATTCAAACCTGTATTGCATCACTTAGTTTGAAGCTTGAATAATACTTTTATATGAAGAAAAAGCTAGGGAAATTAAGGGGATGTGTCACTATGAATATGCCTATGTCCCTGTATACCATGATACTGTCTATTCTTTACGTGTGTATACCTCAGATGTTTTCATATTTAGGGTACATGTGCCAACTATGTTTAAGGAATTTGGACCTCAAAAATATATTTCCTTGCAGGCCTGCAGGTTACATTTTAGTTAAACAGCCTTCAACACACTGCTTTCCAACAGTACAATTTCAGTCTGTGAAGCTTGCCTCACTTTTGTCTCTTTACACAGTGTGATAGTGCTGTAAGCAATATAACCTGATGATATGTGTCCTACATTCAGAAAGTGTATGTCCATATCCATTGCAAGACAAGGCTTTGCTCAGTGAAAGAAGACAATTTCCATCATCTTGTCATTATATATACGAATAATATATTCCAACACTTAATTAACTACTTCTGCATATTCTTGTTTAGGTGTGTTTGAAGAAAAAGGACCCATAAAACTCTTCATTTTCCAGAGAGGACAGTGATTTCAGAAGAGGAACAAGAGGTATGTAAATATTTCCATCACCTGGTGGACAGTCTAGTGCCATTTGTTGTCAAAAGCTCCTTTTACTTTTCCTGGTCAGGCCTCTGACCTACACCACAACACCTCAGGATCCCAGTAGGTCTGGCAGCTGTGAAAGTTTGGTGTTTCATAAACCTTGCATACTTCGTAATGCCTTAGAGACACTGCAAAGCTTTTTGAACCAGTATTAGAGGGTCAGCTAAACCCACATTGATCACTAACAAAATGCCTAATAGTTTTCAGCAGAAGGATTGAAACAATATTTTAAAATTCTTTACTTTTTATTCTTTTGTCAAAATAGCATTTAGTTTTCAGTATTTTTATCAGAGGCCAAAAAATGAATGAAGTTAAACACATTTCTCCATTTTTTTTTAGAACTGGCCACTTCACTATTTATAAATTTTATCTGTGAATAAAACCATTAACATTACCTGATACTATGTGGCCTACATCCCTGAAGTTCTGTCTTAAATAAAATAGACCTTGAAAACCCATGGGCATTTAAATATCCATACTTTGAGTGCAGGCTGAATGGAAATGTAGCTTTCGACTCCATGCAGTTTTCTCAGCTCCATCTTTTTTTCTGAAAAGAATCCAGCTGCCTGGTAGCTATCCTACCACTCCAGTCTTGTGCTGTTTCTCTCCCTCCAGCCCAGATCTGCTTTTCTTACCTTCAAAAATATGAAATGAACAGAAATACTCCCTCAGATTCTGGTGGTTCAAGCCACCAAAGGTTTTCCAATCGAGGAACTTATGTTTTGCCTGCAAAGGAAACTCACCCAACACTGATTCCCACTGATGTTAAGAGCCTTGGTTACATTAGCATTGTCCTCCTGGTGCAGTTTGGAGGGGATTACCCCAAATTTCCTTGCTTTCTGTGCTTGGGTCCATTCACAAGATGTGATGTGATGTGAACAAGAATGATTTCATTCCAGATGAAGTCAAGTCCACAAGAGAAAATTCTGAACTTCAAACAACAAAACCAGCTGTGATCTGTTTATCCACCCTCACAGTGCCAAGCCCCTAGCCAAAAGACATAGGCAACAGGGAATTTGACATATTTCATCTGATGACAGTCTTATGTCTGTGAAACTAAACTAATAGTCATTTAAAGAAATTAGTATAGATTTTAAAGCTAACTGGTTAGTTATACAAAATAAATTTGCTTTGGAACTCTTAAAAAAAAGACAGAATTTCTTGAAAACACAGATGCTGCTTTGACAAGGACACTGATTCCTACATTATGTAAACTGGAAATTCTCTACCTACCTTCTTTAGGAGTCACACAAGTTCATTTTATGTATATACACGGGTCCTTCTAAAAGATAGTGGAAATTTTCACTTACTCCATTTCTTAAGATTTTCTGTTGATATGTATTCATTTCTTTCCTTCCTCTGAGTGCCTTAGGTTTACAGTCATGAAGAGCTGTGTCCTAATATAAACGCAGTCACCCACATGTATATCTCTGTAGTGGCTATTGTTTTTTTTCATGTTCACTTCCATGGTTCACTTGTAGCACGAATCCACTCACAGCACTGAAAATGCAGTGCTTTAAAGATCCTCAGAGTGGAGCTCAACCACAGCCTACCAGAAACGTAGGCTCAAGCACTAGCACCTTGGTGCAAGGTCACGCCAATTCCCTCCCTCTGTTTCTCTCTTTCTGTTTTATCCCAACGGGAATTCAACAATACAATCTTGAGTGGAGTCTTCAGACTATACCATTAGCTTATTGAGTAACTGCACCTGCTTTTAAATTTTAATGATGCATTTTTAATATGATAAATGTATTATACTTCAATGGTTTTATATGCAGGTCGAATAAACTATGAGTTTTGTTACTCTTCAAATACTACTTTCCAAAGAACAGCCTTATAATTGTGTAGCTTATGTAGTTGCACATGTTCCTGGTAGTCTGAAAGTGACTGTCATTCTGTAGCAATGAATACAAGCTACTTTTGACTGCAGATGAGTAGGTAATGTTTCTGGTAACTTGAGAGCAATATTACCTAGAATAAGACTTATAAAGTATTTAGTCTATATGACTGCTGGGCAAGGCAGAGGAGATTTTTTCTGGTGGTGGGTTACAGCAAGATTCAGTAAAAAACCAGTTTCCAACATTTTGTTTGAACTGAGCTGCTGGAATATGTTTGTGATAAATGTAAAGTTTTCTTGTATTAGCCATATACTAAAGGAAGATTTTTAGAGCTATCATAAATAATAATTACTGATTTTACAGAGAGAAGTGGGCAGCTACAGTGAATAAGAAGAATTCTGTCTTTTGATGTGACTACCAAATGTACTTTAACACCAAAATACTGAGATGCAACATACAAATATAGCGTTTTGCTCAGGAAATCCATGTATTTAAACCAAAATATTTGTATTCTATTAGTTTTATGTCAGCATTTCAAGGAAAGTGTATTTGACTTAGGAAATATTCCCAAATAATTATTACTGAAGGGCTCATTTATTTACTACAAAGCAAATATACTCTAGTACAATGTTCTTACCCAACCTTCTCAGTTTCATTACTGTTGACCTAGAATAGTTCTGCATGGTTGAAATTAGCTGTTTGGGCTTTTTACTACTTCTCAATTGTTGATTCTCTTTCAAGACTTTTAATAAATGTGCCACAGGGGTAAAAGTGATTCATTCTGGACACTTATTTTCAATGAATTAAACTGAGACTAGAAGCACAGTCTTGTTTTATTGTAATGAGTTCCAGTTGTTGTGTTTTGGTATGTTTTAATAAGATTAATTATCCTTTGCTAAGACCGATTCTTTCTTTCATTCCAGTGGTTAACAAAGAACGGACAGTTAGTGAATTACCTGAGCAAGAGATGATATCTAGTGTAGGAATATTATCCAGCTGGCATAGAACTAATGCTACTGGTTTACACCAGCCTCCAGGCAGAAATGGAGTCAAACATCTGTCACATTGAAGCAATTTTCATCTGGTTAATGGGCTGTTGGCTCTATATGCCAACTAGTGTAACCACAGGTTACTTTAAAGTATTTCAGACCACTGCAAGATTATTTTCAGAATAAAAGGGTCTTCAGCAGGTCTTAGCTGTTGCCCTTCCACTATTCTCTATCAGTAATGGATGTAATGGAAAATACTTCAGCCTTGGTAGAATTCCCTTCCCTCTTTCATGTAGAATATATATAGGACCCCTGTCAGAAAATATCTGAATTCATGAATGTCTGCAGTGGCTGAACATTTGGCAGAGGTCGCATTTAACTTCTCTTTAAAACTGATAGGAGTAATTGTCTCCTGAGCAGCCTACTTGGTTACTATCAGTCTCTTCATAAGAACAAGGTCAGACATCCTTTTTGAAGGACGGCTGGCAACAAAATTTCACAGCAACACTAGTTCGCTCCAGGACCCTGGTGATACCCTATCCTTTATTCCTCTGTATGTAAATTATGATTTCCTGCTCAGGCTTAAAGAATTAACCCTAAGTATTTGAGCTGTACACACAAATGCTACCAAAAATTGTAAATTTCTCTAAGTTGTAACTTAATACTGAATCACAGCATTATCTATGTGCAATAGCAGCTGGTCTAGTGTGTCTATGGTATTCGATTAATTCCCTTCATGTTCATGGAAATTGTAAGGTGGAAGACCATATACAGATCAGAAGTTTGGGTCTGATTTGTTCCTAAGAGTTACTTGGTGAAATTTTTATTTAGGAAAACTGCAACTAGTTTTCACAAACCATTGTTTGCAGTTCAAGCCACCTTCTTGCAGGGTTGAAATAAATTGATTTTGGGCAAGGGAATCTGTGAAATGAACACAAAATTGTTTCCTTCAAAAGGTTGGATGTGATCTATATCTGTTTTCCTTTGGCAACCTCTATATTTTCACACTACTAATGAATGAGTGCTTAATTGCCACAGTGAAGCTGTCTGGGGTTGCTTCCCAGCAGTCTTTTGCCAAGGCCAGCTGGAATTCTGCTTGTATTCTGCAGCTGATTAATGGTGGTTGCTGGGTGTCAAACATAAATAAATAAGAACCCCCCTGCACCAAGAAGTGTGGAGTTCAAGGAACGTGTCGTGCTCCTCTGAAGTTAAACAGTTTTCTTCAAATTAGGAAAGTTGACAGTGGTTCAATACAGTATCTCCTGATATATCCACAGGAAATAACCAGCTGTGATCAACCTAACTGGTTACTGAGCACCACCATTTTCACACAGAAAAGCAATTTAAGTAACTTTTCTCTGACATTAAGAAATCACTCTTGATTTTTTTCCACCAGACATTCCTGAAATACCACTTTAGAATAATATGGATATCTGGGTTCTTTTCTGTTTCATAGAAACAAGAACTGATTTCTTCCTAAAGCTTTTTTTTTTTGTCTTAAGTATTTGAAGATGAAAATTTATTTTGATGCAGCTACAAGACACTTACACAAAACACCAATGTTTCATACCTCAGTTCTCAACTAGATTCAACTTATTTCTCTTGTGCTACATAAGCCCTGGATATCTTTGGGATTTGTGTAGTAAAAGTCATCTGCTTACTGAGATACTCTGTCAGAAGTTCAGTAGAAAAATGGGGGGGTTTTTTTGGTTTTAAAATTAGACAGGCCCTATAAAGTTTATCTATGTGAAGGAAGAGACAAACAGAAAGTATCCTGAAAATATGTGGACTAGATGTTTACATCATATCCATTACAATTTTAAATATAACATCTACATATGAGATCTACTGATTAAGTTGATGATAGATTTCAGTATAAATTTAAGACTGAATAAAGAGGAGCACTGGCACAGACTCTCCTTTTATGGAGATATTCAAAACCTGTCTAGACGAGCTTCTGTGTGACCTGGTCTAGGGAATCCTGCTGTGGCAGGGGGGTTGGACTACATGATCTTTAGAGGTCCTTCCCAGCTACTAACATTCTGTGATTCTGTGATTCTGTGATATGATGTACCACTGAGTGCTGATTTGTCCTTGATCTACCCAAGTACTACACAAGTAACTTTAAGTTATGTTAGTACAATACCAATACTTTTACCAAGAGAAATTCTCTACCAGGAGATATAAACTATAACAAGTATCAGTGAAGTAGATGTGTTTATTGATCTTAAGGCAAAGTGAATGAAAGGGGCAACTCTGATTTCCAAAGCAATAAGATGCCTGAATGTGGCTGTTCTGGCAGTTATTTATCCAGCCTCCTTTCTGCAATGCAAGAAGTGTCCTATAGGTCTCCCTATGATAAGTAGAATCACTTTCTCATTTTTTCCCAAAGTGGAAAATGGTGGTTCATCCTTCAAGGTGTTACTCACCTGTTTAGATACCTACCAGCTGGGATTTACAGAAACTTCTGTCCCTGGTTTCCTGGTTTGGCAGTTAGTTAATCTATTTTTAAATTTTATTTTAAAAAAACTTCTGGATAGCCTGACAGCCTTCCAGGTGGGATGGGGACCTGCAGGAGCCTTGATCTTTCTCTGCCTCTCTACAGTGGTGTTTTCATTTAAAAAGAAAAAAAAATGTTTTGAATGAGATCATGTATCATCTTTCAAGGGGTGAGGTCTGTTTGGATGATGCTGGAGGACTACATAAGATGGAGGGATCTGGACATGAAGTAGATTTGTCCATTCTGCCTTTCAAGAGCAGTTATTGTTGAACTGTCCCCAGACAGTACTTGGGCTTTTAATGCAGGAGAGAGTGAAGCTGTGCAGAGCTATTGTGGGGAGATGAAGCTAATAATTAAATTGCTTTGTTAACGTGTGGTCTAATGTTCAAACTATTTTCCTTCTCATTTTTTTATTATGCAATATAATAAAAGTCTCTGACTCTGAGGAAGCCCAAATATTGCAGCCTGGGAAGTGTATGTTCCATGCCCTTGAGGTCAACTGGTGGATATAGGTACAAAGCCTTTAAGACTTGTTATTTTTGGAAACAGCATGTTCTGATGCCATTGCAGCAATAGTTTTAAAAGAATTTCTCATTCATATGGAATTTGGATATTTAATGTTCTTCAAATTGAAATTGAAAAAAAAAACCCAAACCCACAAGGTATGTAAGAAAAAACCCAAACAATCTGGCTTCTTTTTATGGTATTGATACTACTGGTGGGATTCTGCTTCACTTGTGTTTGTTAGTAGCCTCATCTATAGTTACTGTGAAAGGAAGAGGATAGGTGTCTCTGGAGAGTGATTCATTCCAGCCTAAGACAGGTGTCTAAAACAGGTTGGATGAATTATCCTCTAGTAATGTATATCTCTTCACAGACTAATGAAAAGATGGGTGGTTCTCAGCTTTTGATCTCAGAAAGACAAATAAAGCCCAAGACTATTACCAGCAGAGTTGCTGACAGGAGGATTCATACAGCTTTTGGAAAATCTGTGAGATCTGCAAGCTGAAAAAATTTAAAATTCTAAATGGAGTCTGGATGACACCCTAAGACTGAACACCTGCATTGGAAGTTATGAATTTAGTGGCAAATGCTGATTTATATCCAATTGCTATATCTTGTTGTTTCTCTATGAAAAATTAAGGATGGACTTTTGGGAAACGTAGAATATTGAGAATCCATTTCAGCTTTTTGCTGAAAATAAATGGGATATTGGGGAGATCTTTACTTGTTATCCTACTAAATGGTCTATAAGTCATTTAGGTCTTACTGGGACTTCTGCCAGTGCAATATATCATTCTTTTTAATTAAAATACTAGTACTACCCAAAAGTACTAAAACCCATCAAAAATTTCAAAAAAGCTTGTTCTTGTTAATGTGAAATGTTACTTTGAATGAAACAGGAACATGATTTTGTCCATGATACCATCCCAACAAGAAGAGACAATGTTTCATAAGGCACTACTGTAGACACATGCATTTATATATACAAATATATAATTTTTTCAAGATGTATTTAGAACAACTACATTATCTTACTTAAACACAGATTTTTTTATGACTGAGTTATGCAATGCTTCTTTCCATAGGCTTACTCCTTAAACAAATAATTTATAAAGCACTGTGTCTCAGAACTGTGTTCTGATTAGTTTGTTTAGACACAACAGTTTTCATAACTGCCATTGTGAATTGCGTTTCTTATATTTGCTTTGGACAGCAAACTGCCAACTACTTGCAAACGCTAGCAACTTCATACAATTTGTTTTGGCAAAAGGTCACCATGCAGAAAATTTTCTGTAAGATGTGGCAAGTCAGATTTCATACACACTATCCTCACTGGAACTAAGGCTCAAGTTTGTTGTTACTGTAACACTTGTCAAAGCTAGAGCATCAGAGACAGATATGCTAGTCAGGTTGCCCTGTTCTTTCCCTATTAAACTTTGTTGCACTGTTAAATTTCTGATCTTTAATTAAAGTCCTGTGTAGCTCCTACAGTTAAATTAGGTCTGATCATAGGAAGAGAACATTGTTAGTTTTTAATCTTAGTTGCATTCAGAGCAGTTCCATCAATTAAAGTCAGTATATTTTATGTAAATTATTTCAAATTCAGACTCTTACTGTTTGTTTATATTTTTGAAAGAAAATTTACCAGTTCATGTTGACACCCAATAACCCTTCTTTATCTGTACATCACTGCAGAGGCAAGTGCTGTTTTCTGCTCCCCTCTGTTGTAAAGGCAGCACATTTTTCAAGATATTTGTCTGTTTCCTGCAGATTCTACTGTTTTTGTCATATAAAAAACCATATAGATAACAGATATATGTCCAGCTTAAGGTAAATCAGATTAAAGAGATTAATGCCTTCAACTGCATCTAGAAGTATTGCAAATGCAGATACTGACTCTTTGAATCAGAGTTCTGTATGCTCCAAAATGTTCTACCCAAAAATGCATTGGACGGTCTTGCCCCAATATAATACTCCTGCCTGCTGACACAAATGTGGACCTAAGACAGATTCTAGACATTTTAGTGAATACTTTGCTGTGCACAGAGTCAGAAAGAAGCATCAGGAATCATGTGTGAATCCAAAATATCCTGTAAATCTGTGCAACAGAACCTCCTTGACATCAGGGAAAATTATGTTAATTTATGCCAAAATATGAACAACTTATACTAAACAACCCCAGTTTCTTCAGCCACTCCTCAAAAGGCTTGTGCTCTAGACCTTTCAGCGGCTTTGTTGCCCTTCTTTGGACACACAATGAAATGGTACTTGCTACACCAGCTGTTTCCAGAAAAAAAACTTCCTTGAAAGAAAGGACAGTTGCACTGATTTTCTGAAAAAAGTTCTGACTGTGGATTCCCAGTGTATATAAATGCTTTTTTAGAGTCTATATAATGAATTTACTCCCCAGTAGTCATGTTGGTAGCCATTATTTTGAGTTAGAATTCAAGGACCTGACTATTAAGATTAAATTACTTGCTCATGGATAGTCAACTGTGCTATAAAAATAAGAATGCAGGTTAAGAATAATTGTTTTCCTTGTCTTTTCCTCTAGTCACTACATTCCAGAATGAAATATCAAAGTGAGCATTTAGAAGTTATATTCCATTAGTGCTGGTAGTTATGGCTGTGCTGTAAGAGCAACAGAGACAGAACAAACTCAGACCTTTTTTTTTGGAGTGAAGGCTATATTCCTTCACATCATTTTGTTTCTTCCATTTTTGTTACTTATTTCCATGTCCTTCACAGGAACATGTTGTATTGGTTAAGTATTAGGAGTCAGAACAGTATGTCCCACTTTCTTGTGGTCTTGCTCTTTAGGGAAGCCACTTAACAGTTTTCAGTTTTCCATATGCCACTCATACGACAGGTTACTTGTACTTATTTATAGCAACAGATAGAGCCAAGCTAAGCTAAGCTACAAAGTGTTTTGATATTCTTGACTAAAACATGCTGCACAAAATGCAAATTATTATTGTGTCTCTTCTCTTCATCATGACACCTCTTGGCTCCAATTTTACCAGAGTATGCTCTTCCATCTCTCCTTACGACTGTGTCATATTGTTCTCTTTGTTCCATCCTATCACTTCAACTTTCCTTCCACACCAAGGAGCCTTTCTCAGTAATAGTTCTGGCATTTGGGCATATGAAGCATGCCCCACTCAGAAACATAATAATATTAAATCAGTATAAAATGTAGTTATCTGCAGCTCAGCTTTGGATGTCATTCTCAATAGTTCAAGAGAATATTCAGAGGAACAGCTGATGATGGGCCTGATTCCTTTCACTCATGTCAGACTTAGCCCTGCATAACTGCATTGCCTCCAACAGCATCCAGTTGATTTAAAATGAGTAGAAATGAAATAAATGTAACTGAAATTTTTTAAGCATCCATAGAAGATCAAGTGTGTATCACATCTAGGGATACAGTGGGCTGTGTATTTTCTTTGTTACCAGCCAAAACAGGTCTCTGTGAACCCTTCAGCCTCCAAAGGCCTAGATAAAGCATATATGTACTAAAGATAAAGCCTACAGTGCAGATTTTTTTCAAAATTGGGCAAGGAGAATTTGCCAATTTCAGGGAATACTGTGAGACCTTACTTATTGACAAACCATTTCCATTTTAATACATATGGGTACTTCTAATACCACATATTTCCTGTAACCTCTTTCCATGAGGAGTAGCTTACATGCAGAGGGGAGTAAGAAAATTTCTGATGTTAATTTACAATTTTCACAATACAGTGGCATTTAATTGAGCATGAATGGTGAGACAGATAGGAGGATTCTTGCAAGGTTTGTATCAAATTATTTCCAACAACATTTGCTATTTACATAACACTAGTAAAGTACTTTTAGATGCTCTGTCCAGCTAAATTTGTCACCAAGATGTCAGTGAAATGACTTTTTTTCCAATCCAAAGAAATTTGCTGAAGATGTTCTAATAATTCTTAGATATAGAAGTAAAGAACTGTAAAAATATTAATTATTTAAAAGCACCAAGAGACAACCTAAGAAATTAAAATTTAGCTAATTTCTTTAATCAAAATATTCAAACCCACTTTCTAGTTTTTAATGAAAGACTCCTCCTTGGAACAGTGATAATCAATGTGGACTTGGGCTAGAGAGGTCACATTTAACTAACTTATGGAATTTTTTTTAAGACATTACTGTCATGATAGATAAGAGAAATTCAATGCATGTACTATACTTAGATTTTTAAAACACAGCTGACAAAGTTCTACACCAGAGATTAATTTCTTAGGTAAAATCATGGACCAGCTAGAATAGTAGGATATTGGACAAAACACTGGTATAACAGAACAACTCAAAAAAGATACCTTCAGATGCAGATATTTCATCCTATTAAAGAAGAAAGAAATGGTTTAAATATATAAACTAAGCCTAAATTTGAAGACTAGTCCTCTAGATCTCCAGTATTGGATGGTGTGCATGACTGGAATAGGGAAACTAAACATCGAATGAATCCATTATTTTTCTCACTCCACTCCTCACAGGGCAGGAGGTGTATAGACCTGCCAAAGATGGTCATGCAGATGGAATTTAGATCTGTTGTGCCTGCCATTATCGGACCAAGGTAGCATTTATGATGATAGATAAACAATTCTTTAAACAAAGACAAACAAGTCTTCTTAGCTGTCAGTGATTTTAACATCAGGCAAGCAATGACTAACAGAGGGTGCTTCCCGCTCCCCCTGTGTTCCACAAAACAATGATAGGCATCAATGTTCTTCCCAGGAGCAAGGAATGAGGAAGAAGGAGTGGGTCTGAGGCAAGGGAGAGATGAACCACTGGAGATACAACACAAGCAATCGGTCTGCAAGTAAATGTAAATGCAAACTCTGCACGCTTACTGGGGCATGCAGCAGGGGGAGACAGAAAGATTGAACTACTCCCTTCCTCCAAATGCTACTCTGCAAAGGTCTTCCATATGGTGTTTGTGCAGTGTTCACTTCTGCACTAAGTGTGGCAAGTATTTTCCAGGAAGACATAAGTAAACTGTTGAAGTCAAGCATAAACAAAAAAAAATATGTAATGTATACTAGGAGTAAATGTGACTCGATACAGTATTACACTAACCCTCCACCAATAAGAGGAGTTGCAATAAAGTAATTCTGGTAGCACAGTCTAACCAAATGGTTGTATATGAGACAATGCTGGGGAAAGAGCACCTGTGAGTTCAAAAAACAAGTGTGTCTATTTGTGGAGGAAAACAATATTGATGGGAATAGACCACAGGGCAGACATTTTGATCTGGATAAGGCTGCATGGTCTTATGTCTTTATTAACTAGTTCTAGGTGGATGAAGTTCTTTAAGTATGTAAATAAATGTATTCCAGTAGTACCATGAACAAATAAACAGGATAATTATTGTAAAAACTGTACTCTCAAAGATTAAACCACTTATTATTTAACACACAAGTTATATTGATGTAACATTAAGAATGAGATTTTAACTGAAAGACTTAAATCAAATGTTTCTTCAGATACACTATCCTCATGAGTATATGCATAACAATAGGCTCTTTCATTATGTACAGGATTCTTCATCAGTCACTGAATAATAATTATTGTCTACTGTAGCTTCACCACAGCCTACCTGGAGTTTCACAGCACTGCAGCAGAAAGTTGATCTCTGAATAGTCAGCTCCTCAAACAGGCAGTGATCTACCAGATGCTAAGAGGATACATGGAAACATGAGGGAGGGCTTAAGTCAGTATATAGGAGAGAAACCAGATGTGTGAGAAACATTGTACAGGTGCTGTCAAAAATGAGGAAAGAAGTAGTCTGAAGAAGCAGATGGGTGGACAAGGTGACAGTACTATCAAACAACAAAATAGACAACAAAATGCCTAGAGAGAGGGGGAGAAAGAGAGAAAAAACTCTGCTTGAAGAGATAAAAATAGGTAAATATGAAAATATTTTAAAATAATGAAGTACTCATGAGATTTTTTGTATGCCAATTCAAGAAGCGTAACAAAGAACATCAATAACAATAACAGTTACAGATCTGAATTTATCAGGGTCTTGAACAGTTTAGCAACTTTGATGTATCACTGCATCTAGAGTTCTATATGTTTCCAAAATGAAAGGTACAAATAATGTAGATATTTTTAGAAACTGTTTGGAAATTTAATCTTTAAGTATACAGACATTTTAAAGAGTTGTACAAATACGCTGATGTAATCTTAATTGATCTACTGGATGTTTAAAAAAGTATAAAAACATCTATGCACAAAGCCTTCCTGATTTTTTTTACATTATACAAACATTAATGTTGTCTTTACTATTGAGTTCACATAATGTAAAACTGTTGTATAGATAAACCATAGTTAAGCTGATTTGCAGCTGTTACTAGTTGACAACAGCTGTATTCAGTTTTGAATGGATCCATTGAAGGTTCCATCCACAATGCTGTGAATTTTTAAATTAATTTATAATTTAGGTATTTTCTCTCAAAAATCTCAACAGACACTGGGAAGAAGAAAAAGGATACCAGCCTACAACTGTTTCATTGACACAAAGGACTAGATCTGTGTCTGATGAATGTTGATACTCAGGCAAGGCGAGTGTTTCAAGAGCTTTTCCTGTAGTCCTCTACACCTCATTTACACGAATGAAAATACTTGTCCATGTAAAGAGTACATTAGGATATAATGTTATATCTTTGGCAGGTGTAACATCTTTGAGTAGCATTGGAAAAGTGAGCTGGCTACAAGAAATTCCATTATTTACAGCAGGTTGGGACCCAGGGAAAATTGCAAGATAGACACAAAGTAGGCACAACATGGAGGTAAAGGAGAAGCCAGATAGAAAAAAAACTTGGTTTCTTCGCTTTCTTGCATGGTTCCTATAATAATTTTTAACAGAATGACTTCTGAGTTATGTTGTTGTAAAAGAAAGGACAAACCAGGATTAAGCTAGGATAAATTGAATAATAGGAACAAGACTTCAGTGAAAGAAAGAGTAAGGCCTCAAAAAGATAGTGAAAGTAATTTATTGACAGCCTAGGTAGGCATTGCTAAAAATTTTAATGAATTCTGAGCCTCAGTGTTCACAAAGGAGGATTGGGAACAGATGCCAGAAAGAGACATAAATTTAACAGCAGAGGTAGAAAGCTTACTGAAGAAACTCAAGACCGTGCCAGAAGAGGTGACCTAGAAATTAGAACATTTAAAGACTGACAAAACTAAAGGACCAGAAGGTACACATTTGATGAAGCGTCCCAGAAGAGATAGAGAAACCTTTAGCAAGTTTATTTATCATCTCTTTGGAATTGAAAAGGGCAAAGTAGCACATATTTAAGAAGTGATCTAGCTAAAATCTAGAAAGCTTTACTTGTAAGAGGAAAGGTGAATCAAATGTTTTAAAAGGTAAAGACGTCAATTAACTACCTGGGTTTTCTAAAGCTGTACAAGACCACATGTGTGAATTTCACAATCACTCAAGTGCATTTCTACCTTAAAACCATGTAAATGGTTATTTATCTACTAACACTTAATATCTGTTTCTCAAGTTCTGTGTTCATTCTCTGTTAATGAGTTCTATAAAATGTCAGGTGATCACTATTAGCATACATAAACACTGGAGACCTTACTATAGAGTTCTAACAACAAGAAGATATTGAAAGTATTAGATCATGTCCTCTGAGGAAAAAAACAAAAACAAAATCCAAACTGTAAGATACTAAACAGAATTAACAATGAAATTGAACCCAAAGATACCAATAAAAACAGGACCCTAAACTGTAAACTTCACTCCCCCTGCTCTGAAGCTTCATCATATATTTGTGATTTTATGATTCTAGCATGACTGAGTCTCCATAATTCAAGAAAGAGGTGGACAGACTAAAGAGGGTCCAAAGGAGGGCCACAAAGATGATCAAAGGGCTGGAAAATCTGCCCTATGAGGAAAGACTGGTGGAATTAGGTCTTTTCTCCCTGGTGGACAGGCCCAGGGTGATGTCATCACAGTATTTCAGAACTAAAAGAGCAGTTACAATAGGATTTTCACAAGGAGCCACATGGAGAAAACAAGGGGCAACAGGTACAATTTATCTCAGTGCAAGAAAGAAATATTTTACACTGAGAAGAGTCAGTTACTGGAACAACCTCCCCCGAGTCACCTTCTCTGGAGGTTTTCGAGATTAAATTAGACAGGGTGCTAAATAATCTCATATAGGCTACCTTTCTTGCGAAACATTGGACCAGATGACATTTTGAGGTCCCTTCCAACCTGGGTTGTTCTGTGATTCAATTCTACAATCACAGAATCATAGAAAAATTAGAATTGGAATGGACCTTTAGAGGTCATCTAGTACAGCCCCCATGCAGCAAACAAACACCTATAAACAGACCAGGTTCCTCAGAGCCTTGTCCAATCTGACCTTAAATGTTTACAGAGATGGGATAGCTACCATGTCTCTGGACAACCTGCTCCAGTGCTTACCACCCTCACTGTGAGAAATATCCTCCTTATATCCAATCTAAATCTCCTTTCCTTTAGTTTAAAGCCATTATCCCTTGTTCTATCACAAACAGGCCTTGCCAAAAAAACTGTCTCCATCTTTCTTATAGGCTCCCTTTAAGTACTGATAGGCTGCAATAAGATGTCCCTGCGAACCTCTTCTTCTCCAGGTTGAACAACCTCAACTCTCTCAGCCTTTTCTCTTAAGAGGTGTTCCAAACCTCTGATCATTTTTGTGGCCCTCCTCTGGACCTGTTCTTATAGGTTCTTGTCCTTATGCTGAAGACTCCAGAGATGGATTTAATATTCCAGATAAGGTCTTACCAAAGCAGAGTGGAGAGGCAGAATCACCTCCCTTGATCTGCTACTCACATTTCTTTGGATGCAGCCCAGGATTCAGCTAGTTTTCTAGGCTGCAAGCATACATTGTTGGCTCACATCAAGCTTTTCATCCACCAGTACCCCAGGTCAGTGTCCATAGGGCCGCTTTCAACCACATCATCTCCCAACCTGTACTAATATCAAGGATTGCCCTGACCAAGGTGCAGAACCTTGCATTTGCCCTTGTTGAACCTTGTGAGGTTCACACAGGCCCATTTCTCAAGCTTGTCTGGATCCTTCTGAATGGTATCTTCTCTGTAGGCCTCCAAAATCTCCTAGCCCTGCACTGTGCACCTGCAGGATGCTTGAAATTACTGTGATTTCCAGTCCACTACTTCTGTTGCTTGACAGCTTTTAGTTAAAACATAAATCTGGCCCTGTATATGATTTGTTAAACCTCTGAAAATACTACCTCATTTAAATTTTCATTTATCCTTGATTTTATCAAAGAAATTTCCTGTGATGTAAGCCTCTAATCCAGAAGTTTTATGAACTTAATTAAATTCAACAAAAAGAAACTATGACAGCTACAGAATTGTAATATTTTGCTTAGCTTTTTTTTTATAAAAAAAAGGTTTTAAAGAAATTCAAATGGATTAAAGCAGATCTGAGCTATAGAAAAATTCTTTCTTGAGTTCCTAGCAAAGTTTTTTTCAGATAGAACACAAGAGAAGTTTGCTTCAAGCTTCATGATGTATGGTACTGGCAGTATGTTACATTAATGTCCTAAGAATTGACATGTATATTATAAAGGGTAGTTATAAGTTCTAACAGTTTTGAATGAGGGAAGTATCAGAGAAGTATAAGGCCAAAGTATCACTATTAAGACAGATTTTATTCACCTTGTATAAAAGTAACCTGAAACACAGAATGTGCAGTAACAGGCTGAAATTTGATGACTGCACAAAACTGGAGAGTAAGTCAAAATGAATGAGGTGGACAGTAAAATAAAGAGCAATTGGTAAGGCTAAGACCAAGGACAGATATATGGTTATGAAATAATACAGAAAAACGTAAGAGAAAGACACTGGAGATGAAAAGAAAGATTTTCAATTTTCAAACAGCAATACAGAAAATCTAGGGGTAGTGGAATATATCACATAAACCTTTGACCCATTGCTTATAAGCAATAAATTGTAAGACAGTGAAACTAGGGCCTCATAAGAAGACTTGGGAAATGTAATTGAGTGGGAATTATTTGACTGATGTAGAAATGGGACCAGGAAAATAGTGTTTTATCGGGCATAAAACCCACAAATAATGGGTTACAAACATAAAATAAGGAAATCATGATAAGGACTAATTTCTGTATTGGGAGAGATTCCGCTGAAATGAAGAGGCCTCTGCATACACAGAAGCATGTCCAGACCGGTTTTGAATATCTCCAGAGAAGGAGACTACAAACTATCTGGGCAGTCTGTCCCAGTGCTCTGGCAGCCTTACTGTGAAAAAATTTTTTCTTGTATTCACATGGAACCTCCTATGCTTCAGCTTACAGCCATTGCTCCTTGTCCTGTAACTGGGCTTCACTGAGAAGAGCCTGACCCTATCCTCCTGACACCCACCCTTCACATATTTACAAGCACAAATGAGTCACCCCTTAGTCTCCTCCAATCTGAAGAGACCCAGCTCCCTCAGCCTTTCCTCATAAGGAAGATGTTCCACCCCCTTAGTCATCTTTCTGGCTCTGTGCTGGACTCTTTCATGCAGTTCCCTATCCTTCTCCATGTGACCTGGTCTAGGGAATCTTACTCTGGCAGGAGGTTTGGACTAGATGGTCTTTTAAGGTCCCTTCCAACTTCTAATATTCTATGATTCTGTGATTCTGTGATATATCTCCATAAAAAATAAAGCTCACATAACCTGGATAGCCCTAAATTATTTTCAGCTAACATTCTGATTACTTCAACCAATCCCTCAAGTAGTTTATCATATTATAGTGTTCAATTCAGCCAGTGTAAGTTTACTGAAGTACACCTTTTGGGAAAAAAATGCTTGCCCCAACAGATAGAAGAAATAGGTAGTCTTGCTATAATTGGCTGCATCCAACCCTGAGTTGTTACCATTGTACTTTTCCTGTAGTGTCGTCCCATAAACAAGTTCCCCTTTATGAAGATGCATGCTCAGTTTGGGGATTGCTGTAGCCAGGACTAGGTTACTCTTCACTTTGAGCAGTAGAGCTGATATATCTCAGCAGCAGTCAGGGAATGTGTCCCTGAAAATAGGAAATTTTTTTCTCAGTAGCTGTTTTTTCCTCTGAAAATTTCTGGCCTCCTTTCTCCTGTAATTGTCCTGGGGCCACAGAGCCCTCAAATGGCTCATCTTTCTATTCCCTAGTCATTTATGCAGTTTCCTCTGAATTCCTTTGCTACAAAATGTATCTAGTTTGGTACCCCAACCCTGAATGTGAGGTTTATACTTCTGTTTCACTTCACAGATGGCCCTGTGAACTGGCAGGAGCATTTGGTGTACTTAGCCCAGTACACTCCCAGTTGGAACCCCTATACAAAATGAGCTGAAGATCTGGATGAGAATGTGACTAGTTGTTCCTGGTTCTTCCTGCCCATCTTCAGATATCTCATGTTGTCCTATACACATGGAAGAAATATAGAATATAAACAAGATAAAACCCCTGGCTTGACTCTAAACCATCCTCACTTCCCTGCATGTCTCTTACATGAGCTTTTGATTTACCAGTGTGTTTCAATATAACCTAGAAGATAAAGCAAAGTCATTAGATACACTGAACACTTTGCAATACTTTTAATTCTTTAACTATAATTCATAAGTGTTGTTAATAGTTTTTTTGTGAAATGGTGCAGTGGACAATACAGAGAAAAATCAGGGGATTTTTTTCATTGTTTGTTTTTTTTGGAGAGAGATCTGCTTTTTATAGTAATTGGGATATAAACACCTAAAATCAGAATTTTATACTAAAAGGTCAAGCTAACCTTACTAATGGTGATTACTCATTGTATAATAGAAAAAGAAATAAAAGCTTTTTTATAAAATGTATCAAATCCTAAGAGTGCTGTTAAACTCATTAAAGAAAAAATGAAGTTAGAGAAACTGGTCTTATTTTTTTTCACTCCCAGTAGAGTTCATTTCTACTTCAACAACTAAGCCAAGGTCACATTTAACTCACTTCAATTTCACCCAGTGCACAAGCTAATGTCAATAGTACAGCTGCCATGCAGAGCTAAAGACTGATGGTTAGACAAAGCCATTTACACAAGGCTGGGTCTTTCATCT
The DNA here is from genome assembly GCA_013399015.1 of Galbula dea. Lineage (NCBI taxonomy): Eukaryota > Metazoa > Chordata > Aves > Piciformes > Galbulidae > Galbula > Galbula dea. The sequence continues at coordinate 276,872 of VWZX01004970.1, forward strand.
TCTCTCAGCTAGTGACATAAGAAAGCACTGAGGTTATTCTCAACTAGAGACTAAAACTGGCATATTAGAAAAAATGTTATTCTCCTTAGCTGTCACACAAAGGATCTGAAGAAATGTAGAAATGTTTTTTCCCTTGGTCATCTAGGGAGATCACAAAGTGACTCTAATAGCCTTCACTCTGAAATTTTCACATGGTTTAAGTGATTGCCAAGTCTGATATTTTCCATTTACACTTCATTGCTATCAGAAAAAGAAAAAAATCAATATACCTACCTACTCAAGTGTGTCACAGGATGAGCTTATAAAAGAAGACATCAGTCTTTTTAGGGCATGAAAAATATACTTATTCAAATATATCTTATTTAAAATGACATAAATTGCAGTGGTTAGTCAAGATTCGATTTCCTCTAAAATATAAGACTTAAAATATTCCCTGACTTGCCAAGGAATAAGAATCTTTCAAACTGTTGATATGTACAAATGTACTCGTTTTCTCTTGTAAGTTATATCCAGTAGAGTGAACTAATATTATTGGCTATCTTTAGGAATTTTAAAGGGCAGGTAAGATCTAACATAACATTTCTCTGAAATGGCACAAATAAATGGAACCTTGCCAAAACATGGGAGCAATGGGGTTTTTTTCATTGCAATTTTATTGTTTATTTGAATCTGTGTTGCCTTAGCTTATTGGCCTTAATATGATTCCACATGGTGCCATGCAGCTCTAACAAGCTCAAGCATCCTAAGTAGAGCTATCTTCCCTTCACATGCTACAGTTCTCATCTATCTGTGCTTAGAGATTTCTAGCAGTTTCCATGTAACGATATGTAGTGTCTTTATTTTAGATTAATAAAATACGACAGGCACAATGGAGTTGTCAAAGATCTGACTGCTTGGCCATTGTCAAGAACATTTGACAACTGAGACCCAAATTTGTCCCTGACTGTTCTGGTCTCAATGGAAACTGAAAGGTCATAATTTACCTTATGATGTCATCTCAACCCCATTATCTTTTCTATCTTGCTTTAACACCTCTCTCTGGCAAAGGGAGTGAGTAAGATGCTGAAGAACTACGATGGTTTTTCAGGCTATCTGCTAGCAAGTGCTAAATAATAATGAATTTGTTTGCTTACAAATTGAACAATTGAATTTAGACATTGAGCAGGTCACCTCTGTAATTTTTCCCATCCCTAGCTGGTCAATCATCTAAAAAGGCAGAATTACTAGGGTCAATCCTGAAACTCTTTCCTCCATGTGGTAGCACAACACACCAACCATACAGCTACTAGGCCATCCCCCACAGTTACAAGTATTTCAAGGTCAATTTATCAATTTAACAGCTTCATCTTCTTAATCACTAAACTTCTGTCTCTTTGAGCTTGTGCTGAAAGACTGTGGCTGCTAATTAAAATGGAGCTTTACTAGCAAGTACACAAATTAGATCCTGTCAGTAAGTTTATTCTAACTATTGGTCATTTCTAAATGCCTTTTTAATCCCCTAATTTTTACATTAAAATTCAAAAGCCTAACAATCTTAATCACCCCTACATCAAATTCATCATTAAGAACAGGAAGCCAGATGGTATAATTTTGATTTACCGGACTTCAGCGTGAATTAATGTACTGAGTGCCGATAATGAATACATCAAACCTGATATTGCAGAAACCTATGAAACTGGCATGTTAAATTAATAACACACTTTGCACAATGAAAGCATGTAAGCTCATATAAAACTGAGGAGTAATGGTCCCTTTTATTTTAAACGGTCTTTATTAGCCTGCAGTTTTGACTCTTTAAAAAAAAGAAAAGAACATTTTGCTTAAGAAAGTTCTCCCTGTTTCATATCTGTTCTTTTTCATGTAGGCACAAAGTGAAATGAAAATAGAAATCTACCTGATTACAAACTTTACAGCTGTTAGAGATATATTGATGGAAAAAAAGCCTCAGTGAATTGACTGTATCCATTCAATTTATGTTGAAATTATGGTTAAAACTTTGATTGGCATGCTGAAGTATGCTTATCCCAAAATGTCATGGTGCATTGCTGTTTATTACATAAGATAGTTATTCTTTACATGGAGTGTTTAATAAATTATACAGATCATCCCAAAGGGTTTTCTACCTTTTTCTTTCTGAAGTGTATTGTTTGTTGTCGTAACATACTTTTGCACTGTATGGTGAATATGAAGCTCAATAGCATTTTATATGAATGGAGGATCAGGAATTGGTTTTACTGAAAACAGAGCAACCATTTAGTCAGAAATAGTTGCCATATGAAAAACATCAGGCAGGTAAAGTCCATGCCTATCATATTTTCTGATTATCTAGTGATTATATAACACGTAGTTGACATAGAAATTGTCTGTTTTGAAATAAAATTAATGGATAGCAATTCTAAATATTCCAGAGCATTTGGACCAGTGAGTAGCTTGTGTTCAAGTAGTGTGAGGTTATGTGAAATTACTTAAATACATCACTTATGAGTAAGTATGTTATTTTTCATTAACTTAGGGTAAATCAAAAATGTAGCAAACATTACAAATTCCAGTGCACCTATTAATACAAGGATCCAACCAAATTCCTTCTTGCACCAAAGACAAAATTGCTTTCAGCTTTAATGACAGCTGGATTGGGCTCAAACACTGAACAAGAGGAGCTGCAGCTTCCTTTTCCGATATGTTATGGCAACACAATAGAAGTAGATTCTCCAATAGGAATTACAGTTCTGAAGTATGTCTGAGTTATAGAACTTCTAAATGAAATACAGTTTGGAATGGTTTTATACTGAAGAACTTAAACTATGCAGATGTAGACCTGTAGAGTATAACCCAGAAAAGCAGGATGAGATTCATCTCTGGTTTGGAAACCATGGACTGCTTCCTCTAAAAACATTTAGAGGATTAGAGGATGCCTGGTCCATGCCTGAGGAGGATAAAGCTGACTGAATAGGTTAGCATGTGCATAACCATTTGCCAGACTTTATTCTGTCTCTGAATTTCTGCACAGTAAGTGAGTGTTTCAACAGTCTCTATGTAGCTGTAGGAAATATTTTCAATATAATGAGGTTAGGATAATACCACGGAAAACACTGCGAGCCTGAACTGGGTGTTACCTTCCAGCAAGCTTTCCTTATTACATGAGTGTGCTCTTGCACTTACCACTGTGGCAAATAATTTGTATTGCTTAGAGATAAACTGCTAAGATTGATTACTAAACAAAACAAGAGATGCATTACAGATTTGCCTTGACAGTACACAAAAACCCTCTTATGCCTATTTTTCATATATTCTAGGGATTTTAACCTTCAAAGAAGTAATACTTTACTAATATTTCGGGAGGGAGGAGGGAGAAGGTTGTTCCCCAAAAGAAATTTACACTGCAAAACTGTTCTAGCAACTTGAACAGAATAAATCAGTTGTTCCTGGATGGAAGTGTTTCTCACTCTTAAATCTCTAGCTGAAGCTCATTTGACAAACCTATTATAAAATGAATAAATGTAGCTCTGTGTGATTTGTCCATTGTCAACATGTTAACACACTTTATTTGAAGGTAGATTGATGAAGGGTGGCTGAAGGAGTTTACTCTCCTGAGTTAAAGAATAGAAAACCCTTTTTTCTTAGCATTTTTCTTTTTTTCTTAGAAGTTCACAAGAGTAGATATACAATTATCCTCGACTTGCTGATGCAAAGGAACAGAGCATTTAGTTTCTTGTCACTGTCTCTGAAATTCCTAAAGGTACAATTAGCATTTCATTTGACATAATGTTGAAAGGTTCATAGATTGATCTTCCCTAAAATGCAGCAAGAATTTTTTGAAATGCAAATTTTGACATTTATTAACTTTTATTCCAGATCTGTTTATAGACTGTAAAACTGTGCATACATTTAACTCAAAGAAGCTAAAAGGACAATGTTTAGGTGGATACTCTGTGTTATAATAAAAGTCTATTTTATTGTTTCAACAATGAAATTTTTATTATCAGAGATTTATGATATCAGCACAGCAGTTTTTACTGCATGATTCACAGTGTTTTTATAGATGTATATTCAACAAAACAAGGAGAGAAATTGTACTGCAGTGCACTCTCTCAGGAGTGCATTTCCCCATTGAAATAATGTCAGCAGTTTTCCACCTTCAAAGCCCTATGTTTTCAAATCAATTAACAATTCTAATTGTGCTGGAACAGTTGTTCACTTAGCTTGGCAAATGGGACAGGAAACATTATTTCCTTTCTTTTCCTAAAACGAAGACTTTAATCTTCTGAACCATATTTAACATATAAAAAGACACACAACTGAAAAGTTAGGCAGTTTGGAAACTCACTCAATTGTAAATGTTGTTTTGTTCAGTGTTCAGGCCTTGGTAGAAGAATGGAACAACAGCACTACAATTTCCCTTCTGGGTGCCAGCAAACCATCTTAGGATTCATTCTGAATATTTCAAGTGAGATTTGTATCTATCTGGACAGCTATAAGAGTTATTGCTTTTGCAGATGGTAAAACAAACACTGATTCTGGCCAAACTAGTGGTACCAGAATGCAGATCTGTATCGTTTTACACAGGGCTGACACAAAGTAAGTGATACAACATGCCAGAGCGAAGACTTAAAGGCCAGATTTACATTCCATGTTATTTATATACATATATATCGTGTGCTCGGGTAGGGGCACAGTGAAAGATGTAATTACTGTGACTTCATGTAGAGACTATCATCCAACAGTTCAAATAAATATGTCTGTTTCTTCTGCAAACCCTGAAGCAATTTACCAGATGGGCAAAATAATATTAGCCCATTTAACAAATAGAACAATCTTGTGTCACAGCATAGAATCAAGCAACAAGCCTTTTTCAGAACTAAGTCAAGGATCATGCAGTCAAACATCATGCATAGTGCTCTATAACTAAACAAATTTGGAACCCTTTAGCAAGAAAAAATGTATAAATGTAAAGTTAAGGTTACAGTTGTGTCTTTTCATAACAGGCATTGCTCAGATGGCCACAAACCCAGTAATAATGTGTATTGTTCATATCAAGAGAACCATTCAGTACAGATTATCTGTATGAAGGATCTGGTGAATGTTGACACATATTCACCTCAGTCCTAACCTTGTATAGGAACTTGCCAAGAATGTGGTCATACCTTGTGCATGAAACTCCTGGGTGGTTAGAACACCGTTCTTACCACAACTGTAGCCATGTGTTAGATGGCAGAATCTAAGCAGTCTTCATATGCATGGTGGTGTTGTAGGTGCTATTTCTAACGTGATACCTATTCAGATCTGTTCCAGGCAAGACAGGAAAGAGCTAGAACAGAGTTTTGATTTCCATGGTTGGGTTTCGGTTTTTTTTTTCTTTTATTGTGTTTCCATGGGGTCATTTAAATTTCTGAAATTCTTTTCTGTTTGCTTGTGTGGTGTTATGTTTAGGCAAGAAGTCAAAATAAAAATGGCAGCAAACTTTTAGGAATTCAGGTCTAGAATTGAACTTATTTGAGTAGACAGAGATTATACAATTCTTTTCCACCTTTTTGTTCAACACTGATGCAATTCTTGTGCATCCTCATGACTAAACTTAATTGCTCACTGTTGAGATGGAAAATATTGTGCAACTTTAATTATCCACTAATGAGGAAACTGTCTCATTTGTTGCATCTGCTAGAGGATTAGCATCATACAAAGATACTGGTTCCGGTATCATTGTCAAGTTTCTTGTTCAGACATTGAAACTTGATCCAAAACAGAGTGAAAGGTAGATGAAACTCATCAGAAACTATTGTCCTTGAGGTGGTGAAGAAATGGTTGTGAGGAACGGGTGATAATGGTCAGTACCTACCTGCCATTCATAAAATGGTAATAGTATTTGGCACATCTTTAGTTCTTTTTGACTACCTCATCATTATACACCTCTCTGCAGAGCTTGGTATGAATTCCCTATTTTGTAAATGATGAATTAAGACAGACATTATTCAGGGTACTTGGTCACTGTGACTACAGCATCTAAATTCAAGAAAACCTGCCTGCCATCCAAGACTGCCAAGTTTTCACTTTTTCTGTCCTCTCAGTGGTGACAAGTAGTCATAACACCTAAACTAGGTAATGATAGGAGACAATACTAATGTGATTTGCTCAACGATTTTGTCTAAGATGATAGGAGAGATTTCAGTAGAAAGCAGATACACAGATACCTGTGTGCTACTGCAAATGCGTAGACATGACCAACAGGTCATAGGAGGTAAGTTCTTCACTATGAGGGTGGTTAGACAGTGTGTGGAAGCCTCATCCCTGGAAGCTTTTAAAACAAGGCTTGATGGGGCTCTGGGTAACCTGATCTAGTGGATGGTGTCCCTGCCAGGCAGGGGGGTTGGAATTAGATGATCTTTGAGGTCCCTTCCAACTCTGACAATTCTATGATTCTGCCCCTCTGCCTTCCAATACCTAAAGGGAGCCTATAAAAGGCAGAGAGAGAGACTCTTTATCCTGGTAGAAAGCAATAGGACAAGGGGAAACAGTTTCAAACTGAAGGAGGGAAGATTTAGATTAGATCTTAGGAAAAAATTCTTTACTCAGACAGTGGTGAGACACTGGAACAGGTTTCCAAGAGAGGCAGTAGATACCCCATCCCTGGCAGTGTTCAAGGCCACGTTGGATGTGGCCCTGGGCAACCTGGTTTATAACTTACATTTTTCAACTGATATGTGTTAGGCATTTTGCATAATAATAATTTGGAGATTTCTATCTTGAATGTTTTTTGGTTTTATATGAAATACTGTATAACACTTATTCCAACTACGTTGATTATTTTTTCTGTCATTTATTTATTATAGTTCACTGTAAAGGATAAACACTTCATAATAATAGGATGATAACATGCTTATTGATCTTATTTTAATCATTCAGTTTTATCTTAAAATATGAAATTAGAAAAATAAGTGGTTTCCCCTTTGTTACAAATGTTTATTGCCAAAAAGTCTTATCTAATGAAAATATTTCATCTTCTTCTATGGAATTTTAGACATTTAATATCAATTCAACAATTTTATTTCTGGACCTCATACATAAATATGTGTCTTTAATATTTTCATACAAAATGATCAAATATTCAGGGGAATGATGCATGAAACTTAATATAACTAGTCCACCTTTTGTGAGACTTGCTTGCTCAAACAAACTACAGCAGTTGCTTGCAAAATGATTACATTGGTGAGTAGATTAGAATAAAAAAAAAAGATTAAAACCCCGTGATTAGGCATATACAGTAAATGTCTTAACCCAGTTGAAGAAAATACATATTTTTGTTTAATAGTATAGAGTTTATGGCATGTTTGTGACAACTGTGGAATTTGTTTTCTATTATTTTTCTCCATTTTGCCAATTTATTAAAAGACTAAGTTAGCAGTTTTCATGATGTAATATTCATAGTGCACATGCTGCAGGGCATTTGTGCAACAAAAATCATATTTTATTAAAACATATAAACATACTTTCAGTGTCATATCTAGAAACAAAGACTTGAAATTCTGGCCCCAAGGTCTGATGCAATGCACCCTGTATGAAACAGTAACCACTACACATTATTCGAAATGAATGGTCTTGAATTTCCTCGGAAAAGTACTCTAAATACCATCACAAAGCATTTTCATTTTACCCATTTTAATAGTAGAAAAGCTGAGGTAGAATATTAGAGCAAAAATGTGTCAGCTGTTGTCCCAAGAGAAGGGCCCAAAGGCAATGAGTTGGTTTTGATCCCATGACATTTTCAGCAAGGGCACTTGGGTTCAGCAGTGAGCACAGCAGCACCTTCCAACTTCTTTCCTTTTCCCATAATCCCTTTGTCAGGCTCTTGCAAGGGCTTTTGCCTAGACTTTGGTTTGGATGCAGCCACAAAATCAGTGTTTGTGAGAAATATTGGTACCAGTGAGGGTTTTTTTCAGTTGAATTGCTTTTCTGATTATAAATTCTGCTATTTAACAAGTATATACAGAAGTGTGTAGGGAATTTAGTCAGTAGCTTGTTCTAAAAAATCAAACATTCACAATATTTTTAGTTTTTCTCATTAATCATGCAAAATGTTAATCATGCTATTATGACATTATATAAAAGTTTAAATGTCAATAAATAAAAATACATAAGCTTATACATAACTTTATTAAATTGAGTGCAGTGTGTGTCATTCATGGTCCCTCTATAACTCTGCAAGGGATGGGAGTAACTGTGAGGAGGTGAGGCTTAAAGAATCAAAGAATTTTCCTGGAAGACCTCTGCTCCAAACTGCTCCTTCTTGGGTGAACTCTACATTATACACCACTGATTTAGGCTGTAATCTAACAAATATTCACATGCTTCCTTTTATTTGTTGGAGAAAACTGACTGAATTTCATAAATTCAGCCTGCAAGTAAGGGGTTTAGTGTTACACCTACTGAGGGATGGCTTTGTCATGGAAATTGTGGAACCCTCATTTTCTTTTTTCCTTTTCATTCTTCAGATCCACCAATAGTGTTAAAGGATGTAGTATTACAGGAAGTTAATGAGAAAACATATTAATCTTAATAAAAATCTAGATATGCTAAATTTTATTTTACTGTTTTATTTGAACACAGTTACTGCCAAAACATCTCTGAAGATATAGATATATATATATATATAGAGAGAGAGAGAGAGATAAATAAGGCCACATATAAACATTTACTACTGAATTACTGTGGATAAATGAGTGTGGAAACTTCGCACCTGTCAGTTCTGGCTGATTTTCAAAATTGTCTGCAAGTGTCAAAAAATGACCTGCCAGTCTGTGCTAGTGATTAAGGTCCCACTCAAATTCTTCAGTGATTTTAAAAGGGTGTTTATCCTTGAAGGGTTATTTCTGTATGAATCCGTTCATCTTATACCTAGTATGTGAAAGGTTTACCATCTGAATTAGGGATAAAATGATAGCTCCAATGACAGTAACACAGCACTGCTCATTTTGTGGCTAGTTTGAAATGATACAGGATGGAATACAGGCCTTAGTGATGGCAGTGTGAGTTTTGTCATTGATTTTCAGCCTAAATTATTTCTATTTATTAGCTGTATCTACTGATGACCTTTATTACAATAGCTGGGTGCTTTTTCCAGGGACCAAGATGTTCCCTGAAGGAGCAACACAATTTTCCTAACTTTAAGCACCAAAAAGTTATGTCCAAGATGGGCTCCCTAAATTCTGTGTATGTCATGGAAAGAGGGAGATGGGATCTACAGTCCTTTAGAGACGGTTATTGAGACTACCTACTTTAAGTTCTTTCTTCAAAGACTCCTTTGAAGAATCGTATTTCTCTTCATTGTTGTTGAACATACAGCAAGCCTAGGAAGATCACAGAGCTCAGCTAGATGCCAAGGTTGGACCATAGAAACAGTGTGTCAGGGGGTTTTGGCTGTGTACTGAAGGATGTCATGTGGTAGGCAAAGAGCCATCCTCAGTGTCTGTGAAGAATGAGCAGCTATTTCGTGACCCTTGCTGCAGCCTGAAAATAGGATTAGTCAATTTTCTCAGCTAACAATAAGAAATTTATTGAATCCAGACAGAGAAAGACCTAAATGAAGGTCAGTGTCTTCTTCTCAACCCCCTTTTTTTACTGGACAGTCTGAGGGAAGCCATGGCATTAAGCTTAGTTATACAGTGGGAATAAAAGTTGGTGAGGCTGGTAAGGCCTCTTGTCCTACTGAACATTAAAGACATTCCAATAAAAGCATTTTGGTGTACATATTTACATTAAAGACAGTTATACCAGTTACACAGAAACCAGATGTTCACCTAGCATGCTACTAATCTAACCACAGTATACAATGATAGTGTAAGTCAATGAACATACTGAGATCTGTTCAAAGAATGCAGGGCCTAAATCAGTATTCATTTAAAAATGTATATCTTCAAATGCATGTTGTATACAGTAGGAGGCATAACCTCCTGACAGACGCTTTCAGATACTGACAACACTTGAAAGATCTAGGAATGCTTCAGAGGACCATAGCTAAGAATCACTCATAAGGATCTTAACAGTGAGCAATCGTATTTTAGATGCAGAAAGGGACAAAAACATGAGTCTCTTCTCTTCCTCTGTGCTGGACAAGAGCAAATAAATATAGAGACACTGAGTGAAATCATGCTTGCTTTTGAGTAAGTGAATGGTCCATCCCTTCAGCAGTCTTCAACAGGTTTAGGAATTTCAAAATCTTTTGGTTTTCTGTTTGTTTATTTTTTATTTTTTGTGTTTTGTTTGTTTGTTTGCTTTTTTAATTTTGGTCTTTTTGTCTGTTGGGTTTTTTTGTCAGTAGTAGGAAGGATGGGTTTTGGACCTTGTTTCTGATAAGAAGGAACAAGGGACATGCATCATCAAGATATAAAATCAAGAGCCTATGAGCTGAAAGAAATAATAGATTTTGCCCATCACTTTCTCCAAACTCTGCTGGCTGACACGTGTTGTGCCAAATTATTATCTTCTTAGCTTCACTTCTTCCTCAACATGCAGTTTGTTTCCTTGGGCTGAGCTGTGACTTCTAAAATTTGATACAGCATGTACAGCACTTGTAGGGTTTTGTAGGAGAGAAGTTTGGTCAGATTTATGCCAGCTTCTTGCTCCACATGCTAAAATGATAGAAAAGAAAAACAAGCACAAATCTGTTTTATTAGGCAAATTTAAGGATTTTTGAATGATGTTGCACCTAATGTAGACTTTAATCACTTTCTAGACACAAATAATAAAAATCATGTAAAGTCTCTGCTTACAAATTTCCTTTAGAAAACATTTACTAATTATACCTGACTTGTTTTCTGTCACTACAAAGACAAAGCAAATGCTGATTAAAGCAATTAGAACTTTCCTTTGTTTGCAGAGTGAGATGTATTCAGATATTGCTTTTTTCTTTGTAGACATCTTAATAAGCACCAGCAGATTGAAATGAAATCTGTCATCAGTTATATTTTTTCTTAGACTGTCTACTTCACATACATATTAAGAAAGATTTGTTACCGAAGCTTCCTTATATGTTTTCTATTTGTTGTTGTAAAATGGTAAATGTTGAAATAACACTAGATCTATCAATCTGATAATATAATGCAATACATCTGACAGCTGAAGAGAGAAAAAAAAAGTAATGACTTATATAGTATTTGGAGTAGTGCATTTTTTTGTTGTTATGATTTTCTTCAAAAACACAACTGTGCTGTTTGGGTGTCTGCCACCATGGAGGGATATAAAGCATTATTGTGGATGGAGGATTCAGCTCTAACAGAATATAAATTAACCGTCGTGTAAATATAAACATCAATTAAGTTCTGTCACTTGTTAAATATTTATTTACTAAAATGATTTAAGCAGAAAAGCTGAGGGGAAAATTGTCTGCTTCTATCTCTACACTGCTGGTACCTCTTAGAAGTCTGCTTTGGTTTTATTGTGTTTTATTTATAATCTTTTATGTGTGGCTGCAGAGGTTGCTATATCAAGCAGTTGAAAATTTAAGGTGCATTTCTCACCAACATTGAGCAGTATTAGGCATGTAACTCCCATTAATGCTAATGAGAATTAAGCAGATAAATACCTTCTTGCATTAGTGGATAAGTGGACTCCCACTTCCGAAGGTGACACAGACTTCATCTGTGCAACTGAAACACGTTTGTACATGACAAGATCAGAGTAGTGCCCAGATACAGAGGGGAAAATTACAACATCTGCAATATATTTATTCTTTTGTTCTGATTATCTCATCAGAATAAATTGTCAATAGCTTTCAAAGGATGGTTAGGCTTACACAAACTCATGAGGAAGCATCATTAAGTTACATAGTCTTTTTCAACTCTTGGCTAGATGAAACACAGAGAGATACTTACAAAGCTCTTCTTTTCTCATATCAATAATGTTATTCAAAAATGGGTTTCTTTTCACTTCTGTTGTCACAAAATGAGTACATCAGAATAAAGTGTCATGAAATAAAAGTTACAGAACGAGTCAATTTTACCTGTGAAATATCCACTTCATAATTTTTCTTTCCCAAAAGAGTAATTTTGGCACCCTCATTTACTCTTTGTGTTACCCTGGATCCCATATTTATTTGACTCAGGTAGATAGGAATTATTTCACTAAGAACCTAGAACTATTTTAAAGAAATTTCTATAAAAAATACAGAAAATAAATCTAGTCCTTTTCTGGAAATATAGATTGATTGGAAACAAGTGGAGCCCTACCATGAAACTTTCTGCTTTGTGACTTGACTTTATTTCAGATCAGCTTTAAAATACATAATTTTCCATCTGATGTATAAAATGAGTGAGATCAGATACAGAGACAGAAGAAGACACTGAGAAGTTCTAAACAAGTGTTAAAATGTTAAACTTCATGTGAAAAAAATCAGCTCTTTGCAGCCATGTGGAAATTTTAAAAGGAAAATAATTTTTTTTTAAGCCTTAACTGATTTCAGAATGAGGTACATACTCTTAGATTTACTTTTTAAAGATCTTTTACAGGTAGAAGTAATCATGTCCACACAGAACCCAACTAGTACATGCAAAACACACCAAAACCTCTAAGTGGTCGTTGTTAAAAGGCCCAAAAGGGAGGTGCTTAATTGTCATAAACACACATGCCCAAAAGTTCTCTTCTTGCATTCCATCTAAATTTTCAATAATGGTAGCAATCACACAAACCATTTCAAAATCCTCATCAAATGTCTTCTCAGTGCATTCATAAAATGAAATGCTGATGTGGCACTTTCTATTTAATTGTGATACACTTAAACTAGGAAGTCCGCTTCATCGGGACATATCCTGGGAACAATTTAAGTCCAATGATACTTAATGGCAATGACTACTGCTTAATGGGGATGGTAATTCTGCTTAATTGAGATTTCTTCCAGTGATGTAGTAGTTTACAGCTGCACACTTTTAAATAACTAAGACTAATTTTGTTATGCTTTATGTTTTACTAAACATATTTTAAGTAAATGTTGACGAATTACACAGAATAACACTTGAAAATTGTTAGTCTCTCTAGCAAATAAGTATTAAAAAAATCTATCAGGGGCAAAGCAGAAGGAGATATGCTAGAAATATTTTAACTGAAAACAGTAATATTAGAGTAAACTAAAAGTTAGTCTTATAGGGGGGTTTTTTTGTGTGTGAAACTTCCAAAGCAAGTAGCTTTAGTGGAAGAGGGTTCCAGAATTCAATTCTGAATCTATATCAGTGTCTCCTGAACCTTCAAACATCAAAGGACGGGGCAGCAATCAAATGAGGAGCACAAGCTAACAACAAAGCCATATGAGTCAGCACAGAAAGCAGCAGATATGGCACATCCACTGTGTACTTATTGTGGAGGGCAAGCACAGAGACCTCTAAGGTGTTTTTGTGGATGTTTGTGACAAGATCTTCTTATATATAAGATTTATCATGAAAACAACCAGGAAACAATATGTATATTATGCAGCTATTCAGTGAAAAACAGAATGAAACAGAAAGGGGATCAAACAAGTGAATAATAGGTAGGGTAGAAAATCTTCAGGATGGATGTTAAAGAGAGATACAGTATGTCAGGAAGGGGTCTGCATCCTATACACAAGAGCAGTCACATCTTTAACCACATCATGGAAATAAAGTGGAATGTAATGTTTCCCTCATAGGTTCCTAATCTAGCTGCTGTATGGAATTGCTAATGAACCATGTGTTTGATCTGCATGAAAGGCAGATTCAGTACATGCTTGTTGAAAAGGCAGGTAAGATTATTATCATTGTACAAATGGTTGAGGAGCACAACTCTTAATGCTTAACAGGACTAGTGTGCACCTGTATTCAGCACAGGTGAAAGCTTTCTAGACTTGGCACCCAGACTGAGATTTAGGTTATGGAACCACAGACTCAAATGTGAGTCAATGGGTTTTTGTTAGAGCAGCTCAGCCATGGGATGCATTTGTACTAGAGGGAAGTTCAATGTCATTATTAAGTAAAGAGGCAGGCTACTATTATGTAAAGGTAAGCTTAGAAGGACATAACATTGAAAAAGATGTTCTCTTCTGGGGTACAAATAGATATCAGTGCTGCAAGAGGAGTTACTAATTTTGAAATACTTTTTCTACTGTGGAAACTGCATACTGAGGGATATTGCACAGCTATGACAGTGGATAGGCATATTCATCAGCTTTAAATTTAACCTGCATGAACCTTTTAAAAACCTTTGCATAAACACAGTGTTTTTATGGCAATAGGATTGTGTGGCTAAGGAAGTCATAATACAGCCACATTTCAAAGCACTGTCTACGTAAGTGTCTGGAAATGTTTAATGCTCATCTTCAGCACCCTGTCCATCCCTTACCCTGTCCCATGGTGAGCCTGCAGGTCACACCAAATTTAGTGTGGTTGCTTTATGATAAGCAGAATGAAGAAAATTGCTATGTTCTTTAAAAAAAAGTAAAAATGGGATCACATTTTGATAAATACTGTACTTCCACTGTTTCTTATTTAGTAGCCACAGTACAAAAACTTAGATGTGGAATTTGAAATATGACACTTTGTCAATGCTACAAAAATCCTGAATAATCTGTAGCAAATCAACAACTTCTATAGCATCAGCAAAGGAAGGTGGTTCAGACTTGTTGAACCCTAGTTATTATAGGCTTGAACAACTCCTGATAGAGAGGAGAGATATGCATGATTATGCAGGCAGGCACAAGTTAAGTAAGGCTGACTCCTGCTCACTGCAAATCTAATTGACAATTTTGTTGCCCTTCTCTGGCTATTTAAGAAGAGTAGTGAGGTCAATGGTAATGACATGTCTCATGGTTGGAAAATGCCACCCACTTGGTTTCTTTTTAAAAGGCATTGATTTCAAACTTCTAAACTCAGCTTGGTTACAAGGAAAGAAGATTTTTACAGAGCCCTGTTGTGTGGATTTTCTGCTTGTGAAAAGTGGCTGACAACTGCAGAGACTGAAATACTCTGTTTTCACAGAGGAGGTGCTATACATTTACATCCTTTCAGTATCACACTGGCAGCTCAGTGTCGACTTCTTCATATTTACATCTATACTTCAAACTTTACCTTGTGGAGTCATTCCCAGGATGAAAGTTTCTATGCCTTAGACTAATTCTGTAGACTCATAGAAATGTTGCATTTGCCAACATGGTTAAGGTTTTTTTTCATATTGCCCATTTTAAAGACATAAGAGTACAGTTTTCTTGTCGTGATCATTATGATTAAAAAATCGAAAGCAGAACAGAAACAGAAATAGGATAGAAATGATGCAGTCAAGCTTTACATCTGTGTAAATAGTTCTCAGAACTAACACACTCAAACAAATGAGTCTCCTACTGCCTTACAAGTGAGGAAAGCTCCTCTAATTCATACACTATAAAATTCTGTTTATTAAGTAAGAAAGAGACTGAAACAGAAACAGTTTCTCTGATGCCAGAAAAAAACAGTAACAAAATGTGTCATTTATACTTCAGACATTAATAAGACTTTCTGGCAAATATTCTTTAGCTGAATATCCACTTAGTAATATTTATAAGCCATATGGCAACAGAGGAATGGATTATTCCTTGTTTGCTGAAACTAGACCCATGTGTCAGAATGTACTTTTTTGCTACATAACATGCAAAAGATAAAATATGAAGGTGTTAATTTTTTCCCTAGTCAGAATACATTAATGAAATGGAATTAAACCTTGACATTTCTATGATTGTCTTAACACCAAAATAACTTTGCAGTCACTGTCTATGGAGACGTGACAGCCTCAGAGTACTTCTCCTACAAGGCCAAACTCTAATGGATTCCATGCTCTGACACTTAGAATCCAGCAGGCACTCAAATACTTGTGAAACTCACCGATGGAGAACCTGTTTTTTCACCATTGGCTATTAGCAACCACATAGTGTATTGTTGCCCTTCAAAGAGCACTAGATACTTTGTAAACAGTGGTGATGAAGTGTTTCTTATCAAAGTGTATGTTTTATGAACATTTACTTTTTCACTGGCAATTGTATTTAGCTCCATACTACACCTACATTTAGGTGTGCAAAGATAAATGGTGATGTGTTAGCCAAGTATCTGCCAAAGCAAGTGGTGAAACATAAAAAGCGGCCAAAAGTAAAAGCTGGCAAAACCTAAGTGTCTAATACTATTTAAGATATCCCAGAGTATCTGTGACAGTTACATGTGCTGTTATATAAGTCACAAAACCTATGGAAAATATACACACTCCTAGAGTGTCAGATAGACACTGGATGGAGAAATTATTTCAAATAGTACTGGTTATTTCCATTTTGGTGACAGAATTGAGCTATTTTTATGAGAGCTCTAGGTCTTTTTGAGTATCTCTCCATGGCTTACAAGATGCATTCAGACAAATACCTCAAATAATAACACCCACATTTAGACAGATAAATTAACATGTCCACTATCTGAAACTCAAATCCATGTTGGAAGCCTAAAGTTTAGGTAGAAATGTCCAATTCTCATAAGCTGGATGGTCTACAAGCAGTTTTGAACCATATCTGAGCAAATATACTTCCTACATGAAATGTGAGAGGGGAGAGACTGTCTCTCAACTTAGTTCCCTGACCACGGCATAAAGTAAGACTTCCATCTCACCAAAGGACTCAGAAATGAAATATTTACCCTTTGTTTACTCTCTGTATTTCATTGAGTAATCCCATGCTCTATCTGCAGTTAGTGGAGGTGCCATAAGTACTGCCAGAAATTATTCTTTTTATAAAAGGGTTGAACTCCTGTCTCCGCATCTTGCAAAAAATCCAGGGAACTAGTAGTAGTAGTAGTATATTTGCCTAATGGTTCACACTATGGTTCAGTGATACCTGGACTTCAGTATAGGCTTTTGACACTGTATCCCATTAGATCATCATAGATAACCTGTTGACATACAGGCTGGGTGAGCAGTGGGGTGAGTTGAAAACCACGTGAACAACTGGGCCTAGAGGATGGTGTAAAGTGTAATTGGATGCCAGTAACTAGTAGTGTATGCCAGTGATCAATACTGGGTCCAGTCTTGTTCAACATCACCATCATTACTGATCTGGTTGATGGGGGGCAGAGTGTACCCTCAGCAAGTTTGCAGATGACACAAAACTAGGAGGAGAGGCCGTTACACTAGAGGTTCATGCTGTCATCCAGAGGAACCTCAAAAGGAGGGGGGTGTCAAGTGGGCTGACAGGAATCTTGTAAATTCAACAAATGCAAGGACCTGTACCTGGGGAGAAATAACCCTATGCATCAGTATATGCTGGGGGCCACCCAACTGGAAAGCAGCTTGGCAAAAAAGGATCTAGTGGGCCCTGTGGACACCAAGTTCAACATGAAATGGCAGTGTAGCCTTGAAACAAAGAATGTGAATAGTATCTTGGGTTCCATTAAGCAAAGTACTGGCACCAGTTTGAGGGAGATAATCCTTCTACTCTAACACAGCACTGGTGAAGCCACACCTGGAGTACTGTGTCTAGTTCTGGGCCCCTTATTAAATGGACACACTTGAAAGAGTCTAGTGAAGGTGCACTAAGACAGAGCAACTTATCTATGAAGAAAGGCTGAGAGTGCTGCCAGTGTTTAGTCTGGAGAAGAGAAGGCTGAGAAGGGAACCTGGATGTTCCGAATAAGAATAAACTGCTACCTAGGTAAGACTTAGAAGTTCTATACTTCAGGGTTAGTTACAAAGCTCTGTATATGCTTTAAATTCTAAGGCCATGCTGAGGGGAGATAAACACAAATCTTTTAACAGTGCTTTAATTCCCTGTCGAAACACTCCTCTTTACTCTGGCCTTTGGGAGCATGCTCGTAGGTGCTAAGTAATCTATATTGATAAACATACTTGCAAGATTTCCTGTATGAAGTGCATAACTTCACTTCTTGCTTTGAATAATAGGAGGTACTTATCTGCACTGCCATGGGGAAAGAGCTGTGACTCAGAAATTTGTAATCTTTCCCTTTAATCTCTCTTTTGTTATGCTGTTTCGCAGTGCAAACTAGCCTTCCCAGCTCATGACCAGTAAAATCCTGAGAAGACACAGCAATTTCTCCATCCATTCCCAATTCGTTCAGACCTTGTCCCTGTAGTTGTGGGCAGAGAAAAAAGCAGGAGCTGTGAAGCCTTAAGTAGCTATCCAGGCAAGATAAAAAGGCACTCTGCCCATTTCCACTGCATGGAAAAATATCTCTTTATTTTAACATCATTAAAAAAGCAACAAATGACATATAAGGTTTCATTTTGATTCTTAACTCCAATGAAAATGATCTCCTGTGGGTACTGGACAAATTAGCCAACATGTTAATGAAAAACAGCTCAGAATGTAGATGTGCCTATAAGCACCCAGGAAAATGTAGGTGCCTCCAGGCTTCTGTGCCAGGTGAGGGGGGTTTATCTTATTATTACACAGGATAATAGATTGCTTATTTTATATCTGCAGCTCTGCCAACTCTTCTTGTACTTAAAACCCCAGCCCTGAGGTCATGTGAATGTGCTCAGATTTCATTTTAAACAGAAAAAGGAAGTTTCTAGCATTGTATTTGAATAGAAAGCTTGAAAACAAGACTTTAAAGATTTAAAACCCAAGCAAAAAGATAGAATTAACATTTCTATGTAAGTGTACATTACATATATATGAATATATGTACACCTACTTATAACCAACTGGTTATTAAGATGATCTTTGGTTTCTTTAAGGCCATACATAGCTCATGACTTTTTATAGTGTGAGCTGGTAAACCTGTGTCTTGATTTTTGCAGATTTTTGCAGACATATATATATAGCCTACTGATGCATGAACTTCATAATATACAATAATTAAATATTACCTTAACAAAACTCTGAAAATCATTATCCAAATTGCAGCTTCCTGATGTAATAGAGAGAGATGGTTTTGGTTTTAGTGATGTGAACATCAAAAACTACAGGACTTCCAGTATTATTAAAAAAAACTAGTTTAAAGTTTTGTCATTGGAGTCTCTCAGAACCTTATCTAACTTCAGCAAATAAAACCTAGGCTGTGCATTTACAAAAATGAAAAAATATATGGTCTACACACATTATTTTATTGTTTAAATGGTCCTCATTCATGTTTCATTTCAATAATATTTCCCCAGCTTGTAAAGCTTATGTTACATTGAGCTCCTCTTTAAATTCACAACGCATAAAACTGCCAGGTGGCCTAATAACAGAGTGCATTAACAGATTGAACTATAAATCAGATGGTTGTGTTCATGTACTGTAAAAACACCACCATTTTCTTTCAGATCTGGATTTGTACACAGGTTCCTCAGAGAATGTGATTGCTCTCAAATATTAAAAAAGCCCATATAGCTCAATTTTAACATTAAGATTGATTTTATATTTCAAACATAAAATTGTTCTCTTCAATGCTACCAGAAAGTGCACGCAAAATATGATCTAGTTTTGACACAGAAAGAAAGGAATGGAAAAAACCTGAGAGGAAGTTTGAATGTTTTCACTGATTCCACAGTAAGAATGTTGCTCTAAAATGAAAGTATAACTTGCAGCCTTTGTTACCACTGAAAAAAATATGATCTAGAAGAACTGAACCCCTTTAAAAAGCATCAGCAGTGGTCATAGGTTAAGAATATTATGGTGAGAGGTATATAATATTTTCCAGTGAATGCCTTAACTGGCTTCTTAAAATAGCCTTTTCAGTGAGTTTCATTTTGATTTCCCTTACTAGAACAGAATGAATTTATTTCCATGGGACTAGAAGTACTGAATAAATCTGAAAAAGGTAACAATTTTATTCTAGAAACCTTTAAGAATAGGAAGGGGACATTATTTTTATATTTTTATATACACATATCTCATACACATATATATATAAAAAAAACAAGGCATTCTGCCTTGTATTTTTCTGGTATTTTCTTTACAGAAGATGCAAAGCAGTTGAAGTTCATAAGATCATAGGATAATTCATGTTTGAGGGGAGTTCAGGAGGTCATTTAGTCCGATCTTGTGCTCAAAAAAGGGTCAGCTGTGGCGAGATCAAACCAGATCAAACTCAGGTCTTTATGCAGTTTATTTTGCTTCAAAACACTGGATGCACTACCTATTTTTCAGCATCTACTAGTATTACTATTATAATTACAATTATTACGATATATACATGTGACATTTGTGGCTAAGAGACCTAACTAGGATCATTCTGTCTGCTACCTTTGGAATAAAACTGTAGAATCTAATCTCAAGAAGTTTATTAACTGAGAAAAACATGTAAGTAGATATAGCAATGACTATATGGCTTGTATTTATGTGCCAAACCATGTGAGATACCTCTTCCGAGAGGTATTTAGGAAAATAAAGGAATCTCAATCTTATTTAGTAAAAGAAAATTATTTTCATCAAGTGAGTGAAGCCCATGTATCCATACCCCAGAGGCTCTCATCAAGCAGAAATTTGTCAGAAGTAGGGCACCAGAAAATAAATAGCAGCTATTCAAATAGTGATGAACCAGAATAGCAGCTCAGGATGTTAAGATAGAGTTTGGTATTTTTTCCTTTACATACAAGGGATGTATCTTACTATATGCCTGTACAAGATACAGGAAAGATTGGATACAAATGAAAAGTATTAACAATGCTGGTGTGGCTTTTAGAGAAGAAGTTCTTTCAGTTTTTTAATGTTCAGGGTTTTTTTCTGTGTAATATCCTGGTCAAAGACCACAGATAAAATTTTTTAAATATTCAGATGAGTTTAAAACTATACAATTTAAAAATGCTAAATAGTTCAAGACTTTCAACATTACCTAAATACTCTAAGGTTTTCTATTGGGCTTTCAGGAGAGAGAAAGGCATGAAAAATAAAAAACACTGTAAGGCAATAATTTTTTTGGCACATAGATGGCCAGTTTGGTCTTCACAATCCCTGAAATGCTACCTCAATTCTTAAATTTTCCAGAAGATGTTTCCCATGGGAATATTTACACCCCTCTTTATAGTTTTCATAATGTGCAATCATGCATCACAATGCTAAAGGTGGAATCACCGTCCAAAACTAACATCACAAAGCTAAAAAGTTGAAACCCCTTTGTAGGTGCTCCTACTGTTAAAGGCTATTCTAAGACAAAAGGAAGCTAATGTCTGCTCATCCTGTGAGCACAGAAAAGAGATCAAAACCAAGATTCATTTCGCCCTACCTTACACATCTAAAAAATATGTTCTCAAAGTGCATGCACACAATCAAATAACTTAGCTCATTCCTGGGTCTCAGTTCCCTATCTTATCACATTACTTCACTCCTAGACTGCTTGGTTTTGGGGGTTTTGAATTTAGTTCCTTTTGAAACAAATTAAGCATGTTTTTGGTGATAGTTTGTGCCAGCAGTCATTCCTAAAAGACAGTCTAAACAAAACTGAGCCAATCTTGACTCTCTCTGCCACATAACAGTTCAAAAAACATTCCTCAAATACTGCTTTACACCCTTCAACCAGGCCTTGGAGTATGAAATGTACCCTCAGTTTCGTTTGTAAACACACCATCATGGCAATCTGAAAAACAGGTTCCACATCAGTTCAAACTCTTTGAAATAGATGAAATGAAAAATAAAAACAATTCACAGGGATAACACACAGAAATACAAGTCACCTGCTACCAAAACTGCTTCAAGTGAGTCTGCTTGTGAGCACTGTGAAAGTGAATCTCATGAAATTAAACCTCAGGAAAGTGAACCTCTTGTACTTCTTGGCCTGAATAAATATTTTTACTGATAAAGTCCTCAGGAGCACACATAGATGTTGTTAGAAATACATGTAGCACTGTTTAAGTTACTAACTCTAGCTTCTGTTATTCTGAGCAGTTTAGACTTATGCAATTAATATGTAAATTCTTAGATCAACCCCATCATCAGGGTAAAATCATGACAATATGAAGAGCACACATCTGGGTGAGAATACAATAAACTTTGGGAGTTAAAAAATAAATTTAACATTGGGAGAATTACATAATAGAAAGTTTTTAAATGCTTAGAAGCAACAGGTAGGGAATAAGAGACACAAGAACAGAACTGCTAGCATGGGGACTGTTCTTGCAATAAGTTGTTGATTTTCATTCTCTAAACCCAGAAGATTTATTTAATTTAGCAGTTCATCCAGTTCTGGTCTCCAGTGTCTTCCTCTATCTACTTAAAGGCATTTTTCTGCAAACATTACATTTTAAAGAAGCTTTTCCAAATTCACTGGTCCAGCTCACACAGGCACAGGCTAGGGAAAGAGTTCTGTCAGTCACTGTGCTTCATCTCTCTGACTGACAGAGAAAATTATTAGACAACTGGGGTATGGTTCTATATTGTGGATAGACTAATATAACACTCGAATACAGAAACACTGACATGGAAAGGAAAGAAAAAAAAAACAAAGAAAAACCCCAAAGGTCTGCTTTTGCCCAAAACATCCAAGCCTAAAAGGAGACACTAGCAACTGAAGCAGTCTTACTAATTGATCCTAATATAACCACCAAACTGGAAAATTTGAGTCATTGTTTAGCTACCCCATAGATGCACACCTGCCTGCCAAAGGATTGTAATTTAAATGCTTTTGCTCTCACTAGGTCAATTGTGGTTACTTCTCTTGGTGGGACCCTGGAGCATGGGTTGGAACAACACAAATGAATCAGGCCTGTAATATGCAGGCTTCAGCTCTGTACCAAGTCTCTCTTCTGTTTTTTAAAAAGAGAACTATTTTTTTTTCCTTAAAATGAGTATATGATAACCTCAGGACAGTGATATGGTGATACACCCAACTCTGTTACAACTCCACTTTTTCCCTATTCTTATGACTTTTCACATAAGAGTAGCTTTTTGCTATGATGTGGGAAAACTTTCAGGTTCAAAGGTATCTTAAAATATACAACAGCTGATATTTACTGTTACAAGCATTGCAAAGTGGTGCCCTTTAGCACTGCACAACATGAAATTTAAATAATGATGATCATAAGAAAGCTTAGAACAAGGAAGCATAAAGGAAAGGAGTTCAATTAGTGACTACAATTTTCAATTGCTCAGGCCTTTATTTCTTCATTTTAATTTGCATTTCTACAGTAACAAAAGGTATTTATCTCAGCATACGTTCCTCAGGAAATTATTTCCAAATCCAGTTCATCAACATACTCAAAATAACCAGCATCTTCAGCATATGCTGCTGGGTAGCTGTGCTACTCAAACTGTAGCTGCAAAACTCAAACAATAGCTGCAAATCCACATATTCATTCTCTATTTTTACTCTGTTCTTAGACAATCTAACCTCTTCCTCTGGGTGCCCAAAAGTCCCTGACCTTTTTATTTCCAGAGTCTGTAATGATTTATTTTTTAAAACAATTAGGGGAGGATCACACAAAACTTGGAAGACTCCAGTCACAATAGGAATGATGAATTTTTTGTCCTAGAGAAGTAAAAATGTCTGTACAAAAATTAGACAATCTAATGATGATGCAAGCTTACTATCAACCCCTTCTTGTTTTCACAGTTATGAGGCCTAGCGCCTTTCTTCTTGTTCTGCTTTGCAGCACATGAGCCACACAGATTAACAATGAAACCATAAAGCATGCTGAGATGGTAGCCAAAATATATTTTTGTTTCTTTTGCTTACTGTTTTCAACTAATATATTCTTGATATCTGCCATTCAATGCAAGTATTTATTCAGCTTCATTTAATTTCGTATTATGTTCTGCTATTTTGTCAATAGTGCATTTGGAAAGCATATTTTCAATGCTCTGCACAATATGCTTCTTACTGCTGATGCCCTGATAGAAATTGGGATATTGATGCCAAATTGTAGATATTGATCTAAATTTGTTTCTTGCCCATACTGAGTCAAAAAGGCAGCATACAGGTTATTGCCACTGATGCTGTCTTGTGCTGTATTGTTCTGGGCCAGAAAGACTTTTTTTTGCTTAACCATAGATCAAATGATCTAGAGTTTACTATAGAATTTTTATTGGTGTTCATGATTTGCTCCCAAGGATCAGTCAGACTTTTGGTGTAATTTCATGGAGGGACAGTAGCTTGTAAAAACTCAGAAGATGGGGAACATAAGAATTCCAATAAAGGGATGGGTGAGGGTATGAAGTTTTGGTTGTTGTCTGCTTCTAGGTAAGAAAAGGTATGTGCACCCACAGCAACTCATGGCAGTGAGAGTTTATAGAGTCTATGTATACTACCTTCAACTAGGAGCAACCAAAGTCGATGTGGTGCAGTGCATGGGACTAGATGTGTAGGTAGAGGCTGATACACATTAAAAGTGTCACAAGTATCTAGAACAACTCAGCAGGCCCCATCTTACTGACTTACATGAGATCTGGGTTTTTTCAGCACTGGCACAGCCAAGTCATGATAACTATAAAGAACAAAAGAAAAAACAAACCAACATAAAACCAACCAAACAAACAAAAACACACACACACACACACACACACACAAAAGGTCACCATCAACAACAGAAGTTTTTATGGAGTTAAATCCAGAAAGCCTATTTCATAGAATCTACTGAATCATACAATCTACCTGAACAAACTTCCAAATCAACCCTAGAGCTGAAGGTTGTTCTTCTCTTGATAATGAAAGAGTCAGAAGAAATTTACACAAACACAGACAATGCAGTCAAAGAAGCAAAGGATCACGGAGAGGCAAGCATCAGTAGATAAGAATTTGGCAGCAGAAAGGAAACTTAGATATTGGTAGTGTTAACATGTTAAAATCAACTTGCAGGGGAAAGCAAAAGTATTAAAAAGCTATATATTGTAATACAAATGGCACAACCGAGATCAGAAATTGTCTCTTTCGACTGGAGGCTTAGATAGTTGTAGCCCAGTGATGGAAACAGCATTCTGTAAATGTCAAATATCAAATATCAAAATGTTAGTGAGCAGGATGGGAATAGGCTTTCTTTAGGAAAAAGTTGAAGAGCAGATAGAAAGCTTTGAAAGTCACAAGTATAGAGAATCAGAAGCAAATAACTACCAAAAATGGGTAGATATCATCTAATGACCACCTATTTAGTAAATTATTCAAAAATGACTATTCACAAAAACATATGGACAATAATCTGTTGTGATCCCAAATTCCTGGAAAAAGAACCCATACAACTGTCACCCACCTGTCTGGTTAGTTGTTGGAAAGAAATATTACATAACTTCCTGAGCAAGATACCACTTCTGGAGGAAATATTACTAGCAGAAAACTGGTAGAAGGTCTTTTTGCCTCTGGGTGACACTTTTGAAGTCATCATTTTTGAGATTTGTTTTTTACTCTGCTGGTTTGAATTTATCAAAGAGTACAATGGCATAATTCTCTTTAGCTTTCGTTTGGGTTCTGAGAAAAACAAAGGGCATTGTTTCACATTAGATTGGCTCTTTCATGGCACAGAAGTCCTTTTGAACCACCCTGAAATAGCATGTCCTGTCTGATGCTCCATTGCAGTATCTGGCAGGATTAGACTGTCTGACATTTGTAGTGACTAATCTCAATCAGATGAGAAGATTACACAGGTGGCTTTCTGTACAACTGAAAAGTAACCTAGGGTTCTTGGTTTTGAACTATTTCTTCTCTTCTAAAGGTACATTTTAGGAATGTCTTCATCATTTTTGAACCACACATTGTTAAGTATTGTTCAGTATCCACTGAGTTACCTATATTCTGTTTACCCACTTGATAATTTTTCTATATGTTGACATACTAATAGTAAAATTTTTAGTATTTTGCATGATTCCTATTTTGTCATGGTTGAAACAAATTTCAGATTATTATGAAAATGCCAGAACAGTACAATAAGTAAGACTCACTGCATTATCTTTGGTCCAGTGGAAACATACATGAATTCCTATATCACTGTTTTAGTGTATTTTTTTTCAAAAAGGACATTAAATCAAGTATTCTGAATATTGCTAGGGACTGGTCTTGCAGAAGAGAAAATCTTTTTAACATTTTTCTTTATCCCTGATAAACTCTATTGAAGCAGTTAATGGATTAGCTCTAATGCAAATGTCTATAAGAGATTACTGAATGCGTGTTACCAACCATTATGACCTGCACTGTATCACATAACCCTAAGTATTTCTACCTTTCAAAAGCACTATAGGTTGTAACAAAATGCAGTCTGTCTTTGAAAGGTCAATTCAGTGGAAAGTCACTGGAGTCAGTCTAGAATAACTGCACAAGCCAACCTGGCTGAACTTGTTTTGTCTGAATGCTAATCAAATCTGTATCTTCATATAAACTTCTGTGCTTGTTTAGCCTTGTTTTAAAAACAACACCTTCTAGCAGTTGGGATCAAATCCAATTTTACACAACTTCGGGATGAAAAAAATATTACTTAGCATGAAGATGAAAAGTAGAATTACACTTCTAACAGGGAACATATTTATCCTAAAATATTGCTCAATAACATAACCGCAGCAGTCATCATTTTAATTAAAAATGCCTTCTAATCTCTATGTGTTTTGGAATAAAGAAAGAAAATCTCTGCCACAAATGTACATGAATCCACAGAATAACAACCATCTTCAGGAAGAAGACAATAATGCTGTTATTGCTTTAATATATAAAAAGGATCAAATATGGAAAAACAAGGAGTAAATTTTTACTTTAAATGACTTTTTGATAACTGCAGTATCTAAGATATTTTAAAAATATATGTTTAGCTTAAAAACTTTTGTTTCAACTAACCACCTTGGATTATCACAGAATCACAGAATATTAGGAGTTGGAAGGGACCTCAAAAGATCATCTAGTCCAACCCCCCTGACACAGCAGGATTCCCTAGACCAGGTCACACAGAAGTGCATCCAGATGGGTTTTGAATATCTCCACAGGAGACTCCACAACCTCTCTGGGCAGTCTTTGCCAGTGCTCTGGCACCCTCACTGGGAAAAAATTTCTATGTGTATTCACACAGAATCTCCTGTGCTTCAGCTTACAGCCATTGCCCATTGTCCTGTCACTGGGCTTCACTGAGAAGAGCCTGACCCCATCCTCCCGACACACACTCTTCACAATTTAAAAGCATAGATGAGGTCACCCCTTAGCCTCCTCTTCTCCAAGCTAAAGAGACCCAGCTCCCTCAGCCTTTCCTCAGAAGAAAGATGTTCCAGACCCTTCATCATCTTTGTGGCTCTGCGCTGGACTCTCTCCAGTAGTTCCCTATCCTTCTTAAACTGAGGGGCCCAGAACTGGACACAATATTCCAGATGCAGCCTCACCAGGGTAGAGTAAAGAGGAAGAAGAACCTCTCTTGAGGCCTGTCAGTGTGTTAGGTGTCACAAGAGGGACATCTGAAATTGTTCCTTACAATTTAAAAAGAAAAAAAAAAAAAAACACAAAAAAACCCTTGCTTTTAAAACAATCTGACACGTAATTTGTTTTCATTGCTTTTGGAAATGTTTCGACATTATGGATGCAGCTTAAGATACACCTTGGCTATAACCTAAGATATAACTGAGTCTTCCATCTTAACATAAGACATAAGGTTATTTCTCTGTATTCATTCTGTATTCATACTGCATGATAAGACATTCAGAACTGAAAGAGTGAAAATCACCTTTCTCCAATAAACTCCATCTAAATTATAAGCTAGTTTTTAAAACACTGTGCAGAGAGCATCAGAGAGAAGGCCAAGCTGAAACAGGGAGGAAAAGTAACCTTTAAGTGTCTTGTCTTTCATGTTAATAATATTGAATTTACTGAGTCCTTCCCAATGTTTTACTTGCAGAGCAAATATTTTCTCTTTCAGTTATTGAATTCATGGTGTGATGTCAGCTAACAGCACCTTCAATTTCTTTAACTAATGAATAAAGATCACCAGAAAAGTGATGAACTACTACAAAGTTTTAAAAGAAGGAGAGACAAATGAGTTTTCACATGTAGTTCAGAGGCCATCATCTGGGTTTTTTGAAGATAAGTGATGTGGGTTTGATTCTGGTAGATGTAGGCACGCAGAGTAATTATACATTTAAGAAAAGTTATATATGATTTTAGTGAGACAGCGTGGTAAAATTCAACTGACCTGGCTATTGAAACAGATAGATACAAAAAGGAAAAAGTTCAGGAAAATTTCTGATTTAATTTTTGTTATGTTAATAATTATTAATAACAATTTAGAGAGAAATTTTAAGTGTTACCGTGTTTATCACTATTCTGGCATATACAGTTTCAGCAGTACTCAGCTGTGTGTTTTCATCCCTGGTAAGGATCTAAATACAATGTTCAATGCATTTGCCAACCCTAACCATGACAGAGTTTCACAGAGATTCCTGTACCCTAACTTTCGAGTCTAATAGTAGCTTATACTGTAGTAGCCTAGCTACTGCCTTACAGTCTGCTCGTGGAAGCAGAAAGAATTTGGAAAGAAATCGGAATGAAATAGTCACCTACTGAGAGTGATATTGAGTGTTGTTGATTTAATTTGTCACATTCTCCAGGGCTGAGATGCTCTTCTCTATTTGTTTACAAGCAACTATTCATTTTCATCATGGCAAATGAAAGAAATGATCAGTCAGATTAGTAAATTGTAAATTTCCATGGTTGCTAGGGCTGGCTGGAAGACAGATGTCATAATTTGACATATGTAGAATCCTTGCTTTAAATTCATGGCTGTTCTAGCATTATATCTCAAGCATCATTGCCTCTGTTGACGTTGCAAAGTAGTTATCTTTTAATGCTCCCAAAGTTTAGGTGTCTGGTTTTGTCTACTACAGAAGAACTGCTGATCTCCTGGTCCCTACAAACCAGTGTCTTAGCACTGTTTTGTGTAAAATCCTGCTAAAGGCTGAAAAGTGCAAAGTGCACACTGCCTCACTTAACCTTTTAGACTTCTATAAAGGGCTCCTAAAACTGGAATTCACCAGTGTTCAGTTAAAGGTGTGGTTTGCAGTGAGGCATTTTATCCATATTAGTAGTTAGTTAAAACAGCAGAGGGAAGAAATTAAACAAATAAGAGAGTAAGACTTATATAAAGTTCAATTGTTATATGACTGGAGACTGCACTACAATGCACATATGTACAAGGATAGCTGATAGTGAGTGTGCAGTTTGATCTTCAGCATTTTACTGCTTAATTATTAACCATGTGGTATCAAAGGTCTCATTACATTTTTCTGTTCTTCCTCAAGTTGACAATCTAGTTACTCTGTAAGTAACCTTTTTTTTATCTCTAGGACAGTTCAGGGAGTCAAATATCTTATTTTCACTCATATTACCTAAAGTTCCAGGAACATACTCCTTTTAGAACAAGATGAATAATACAAATTTAGAGAAAATCTTGTCTTCTGATAATATTTTCCCATATTTTCCCCATAAAATCAAAATACCCATATTTTCCCCATAAAATCAAAACAAGGGGCATGCACAAATCACAGACTTTTAGCAACAGAGAGGGATAGCTGTAGAATGCCAGGAGCTGGAGATCTTGAGAAGAAAAAGGGAATATACCATTCTTCATTATGAAGAAGCATGAGCATAACTGACTCCATAATTCATAGCTTTGATTGAGTTGTTTATTTGAGGAAATACGTACTAAGAAAAAAAATGAGACTTTTCTTGTTTATATATTTTTATACTTTTAAAGTGTAATCTGAAGTGACAGAAATGCAACAACTTTTCTATTCATTATCAGCCTGACCCTGGTGGACTATCTGATTAAGCCACATGTAATATCTAAGGCTTATCCACTACCGAAACCTTCCTTTCTGTGTGTTTTAATGCACCAGGTATCATGTTGAGATACATGTAACCAGAAATGTAATGTAACACTAGCTTTTCATTGTAGTGTAAGTTAGAATAGAAACTTTTTTGGATTTGAACAAATGTTTGCATCACTCAACAAATTCACAGTGTTCCTGTATCACCACTACAGAGGAATATGTAATACATCTTATAATGCACAAAATTTCTACCAACGATCTCCTTCTTGATTCTAATGACAATACAGTTCCCAAAAAATGTCCATGTAGCATAAGCATATCTCATAAATAGTACCCAGAAGTTAATTTTGTGTTATAAGTTAACTTTTGAGGGCATTCTGAATTCAGTGCCTGCATTAGTAGCCTCATGAAAGAACAAATTAAACTAGGGCATAATTTATCAGCATACATGGTATCATATATTTGGTAATTTATTTATAACCAATCTAACGTTGGGGTTTTTTCCTAACAATGAGATGTAAAGATAGTACTGCAACATAGATTCCTTTTAATTTGCCAAATAACTTTAAATGATCTTATGTGACACTTGTCTAGTATAATATTTCTCAATTACTACTAAGACATTTTCTCCACAGAATGTCATACACTTCGACACACATACCCCTGTGCTTATGAAAAATAATTAGTGGTTAATGAAACCAACTGGCTTATATTAAAAAAGAAAAAACTTTTCTTTTTTTTGAGTCTGCAGCAGGACTCAAATGTCTACCAAGTCAACCACAAAGTCTTAGGTTGGTAGTATAATATAATTTTGTGAGTTAAGGTAAAAATATGTTTTAATAACTGTGGTGGAGGTGTTTCTAATGCACTTCCCTTGAATAGCTCTTCAATAATGATTTAACACATACTATAATAATGGAGCCTGTACATGGATTTAATACATTTTATTTTATTGTACTCTACTTTATCTGAACCAATTTTCATCCTATTTTATCTCAAGTAATGAAATATTGTCTGCCTGAAAGCATGATAAAATAATTTCAATGTTTCAAGGCAATAGTTAAGGAGTTCTAAGGAGAGATATATATATGACTTTTTTGTCTGTTTCTAGTCAGTAAACAAATAATGATCTCTCACTGTTTAGGTTACAGTGCATTGCAACAGTATAAATAGCTTATATGGCCAGGTCTATACAGAAGGGATTCCCTCTCTCAAATGTCACCCCTTTCAGCATTCACTTATCTTTTGCTTTTTGTTTTGGAGGGAGGGAGGTTTGTTTGGTTTTTTTGTTGTTTAGTTTTTGCTATTGTTTGGGATTTGCTTTGGAGAAGAAACATGGGAACAATAAAATTTTCCAAAAGTTGCATTCAGTAGTTGAAACATTCATGAGTTTCTCAGTGGTTTGGCAGGTTTTTTTATTTTCCACATGAATATTTACTGCCCACCAGGAAAGGAACCAGGAGTGCCAACATACTGTCTTTTTTTGTTTGTTTGTTCCAAATAGAGTGTAGACCCTCAAATTAGCTTAAAAGAATTGGTTTTAATAAGACTTCTGGGTCAGTATTTTCAGTCCCAGTGTACTCACATCAAAGTCCTAAGATTTGTCTGTCTATGAGAACTGTTGAACAGCTTGAAAACTTGAATATATTCACCACTATATTAACACTGGTTCACTGTGGCAGGACATTTCAGTGTGTTTATCTTCTTTTACAATGGACAAGAGAAATCTACATGCCCTAAAAAAGTCTTGTATAACATTGAGGATGAACCTACAGGGTTCATGCAAGAATGTGACAATTTTGGTCAACATAAAGTTTATGCTATATATTTGTTACTGATTTGTCATCTGATCCCTAAAATAATGCCATTATTTTTCTCCCAGAGCTACATTTTCTTAGTGAGGTCTAATTCCATCAAAGCAGGGCTGTCATTCAATAAAAGTCAAGTAGTCTGTTGCCTATAGCAGGGGAAGCAAGATCATTGCCTTTGGATGAAAATGCAGTCTTGTAGCATTAGTTTTATTTCCAAGACCTGTTTGTACTGATGTCCACAAATTCAGGCTCCCTGTTTATGGGCCTTCATCCCCTTTCTGCTGCTGAAGGGGTACAGTCAGTGCTGGCGGCTTAGAGATCTGTGGCCACTTATGAAAATGGACAACCAAGGTGGTACCCCACCTCCTTCTGCACTGTTGCCTGTCAGCTAGCAACAAGCTTGCTAGTTACTGTCTTGAAAATAATACCAGTAATGGATATTTGAAAAATAAGAAAGATCCCCTGCCCTAAAGCTGGAGACTTCTTTCCCAACAGAGCGTGGCACAGAAACAGCTGGTTCTGTACAGCTGAGTGGGTAAAAGCAGCAGGTATGAAAAGAAGCAGCTGCCAGCAGGTTTGTTTCTATCAAAGCAGGGTGCTGTTCTGCTAGAGGCTGATATATTTGAACGTACCTGTACCTCTTTGTATCAGTCTTCTTGTTACCTTACCTTTCCTGTGGATCACCAAATGTGAGACATGGGGAATTAATTCTTTATTTGTCTATGATCAAATTAAAAGAGAGCACTGTTGGGAAGGAAAGGTACAGAGATAGGATAGGGAAAGGGATCATGGGGTTTATTCTTGAAAGTAGTAAATCAGAAACCAGTGCTCATTCCTGCAGCCATAAAGGACAGAGCTCTATTCTACCTCTGTGTGAACAACAGTATTTTAACCAACTGCTCACTCTCCGATGGGATTAAATATTCCACAATGGAGAACTGGAGTTCGGATCTCAATTTCTTCACTTTCTTACCTACTATGAAAAAAGTACATGAGGCTTGGAAGGGAATATAGCTGATGAAACCACTTTGAGAGTGGTAAAGACCAAAATTTTGGACACTGCTTTCAGTACTATTCATGCATTTGACTCACAAGTCCAATGCTTTAGAATACTTGTGTTGTAAATGGCAATGTAATTACAATATGTTGTATTGTTCTACAGTATTACATGCAGGGAACTAGTATTCAGACTTTATACCATTCAGAAAAATAGAGTCAATCTTATTTTTAATTACACTTTGGCTCTACCAGCACAGTCAAGAACACTGAGAAAATTATGGTTTTTAAAATAGAATTTTATATAAGGTGACATAAATTCAGAAATTTTCAAAATGAGAATTTGGAAGAGCATATTTCTTACAAGTAGAATGACTATATTGGAGTGGAAAATACTGATCTCCTGGTTGTTATTAATAATTTATTGAAGTGGTGTCAGAAAACAACCTACAAGAAATAATGGGCTACAAGATCTGTCCTATAGGGTTTACAGTTCAAAAAAGATAAAGGAAAAAAAGTTCTCTGGGTAATTCAGTAGTAGACAACCATTACAGTATATTTCCCTTGCCTTCAATTCCTGTTGCTATTCTGGTTTGTTTATTAGTGATGATGAGAATAGTGACTGTTAGAATCTTTGGAGTAACTTTTCAGGATTTTACTATATACACAGTAGTTTCCCCAGCCCTCTGATGCATTTGGCTGTTCTTGATTCTGGTGCACATTACTGATATTTGTCAATTGAATTAACAGCATAAAAAGGATGTGTTTTATGTGACAGAAGAAGTTGGAGTAATGTGAGAAAGAGGCTAAGCAGAAGAAGAAATAATTACCCAGGCAGATAGCAGCAGCAGCAGATGGTGATTTCTACTGGGAAATGCATGCAAGGATTCATAAAGTGAGTACTGTATTATGGGGCTTTTATAATCTGATGGCAGCACTAACATATTTCAGAAAATGGATGTTGAACAGTATCACAATATTTTAGAGAGACAAAACAGCTAAATAGAAAACAACAAACAGTATATGGATAACTTTGAATTACTACTCACCCTGTCCATAATAAACACCGAACCCAAAGACTTAAGGCAAGAACTGCTGGGACATGGTCAAGAGGATAAAAGAGAAAATTTGAATGGATTTGTACTACTCAAAATCTGATGATGGAAACTCAGCACAAATAGTTCAGGAACCAGGCCAGAAAATATACTACGGAGTTTTCAGCTCCTTTTCATTTTGCCTTGGGAGTAGAGCTCCCAATTTACAGCAGCTCAGGGGCTGATTTGACTTGGTGCAAATTGGTTCAGAGGCAAGATCCAGATCTACAAGAGGAACAAAAAGTACAAGCAACCTGACCAACCTGGTTGCTGCTGCTTCTCTTCCCCATGACTTTGCAGTCTCTCAATTCTAGCAACAGAAAGCAAAAGTGGAATAAGAGCTTCCACATCAACTCTGAAAGTATACTTCTTTTGGACTGCATTGAATGACTTTTTCAGGATAGAATATCTCAGCTTTAAAAAAGTGACCTTACTAAAAGGCGATCTTCCCAAATGTGTGTCATTTATGCTTTTTTCCTGCAGTTTACTTGAAGAAAGAAAGATATAATTTAAAGCAATTGCTTTTGTGAAAATTCTATGCTTTCTGTGATTCAGAAATATTTCCTGCTAGTTTTCCAAGTCCAGAAGTGGTGCTGGTGGGTAATGATCATAGTGTTCACATTAATCATGTGACTTTACCATGCTTTATTCATTCTAAATTGCAACCACTTGAATATAAAAAAAAAATCCTCCTTAACACAAAATGAAGATACAAAAAAATCACTAAAGTTAAAATTCCAGATCTGACTTTTAGTTCTATTTACAATGAACCTAAACTCTTTATATGAGAGTTGCACTTAGCTTTTTAAAATAGGAACTTACTGTTAATTTTTAAATTTACTTCCAATTCTGTATTCTTATCTTTCAATTTTATTCTTCATATTTATTTTTCATAAAGAGAGGAATTGCTTGGTTTGTTTTCAGTGGAATAATCTTTCATCCCCTGAAAATGGTAGTATTTGCAATCATCTGAGTTCAGCTTTAACTTTAATGCTCTTCCAGGTACACTAGCTTCACCTTACCTTCTCTGAGGTAGGAGTCATTTCATTGATTGTCTTGAGTAAAAGGAAATGGCTCATGCATCTTTTGTACATTATAACAAATGTCCTTTTGCATTATAATTGAATGGTGATTGTTGTGTTCAATCAATGAGAAAGGTTAAAGGAGCTTCTCTGCCAGCATTTTTAATGGAGAAGTCGATTAAGATTCAGTTTAATCATTCTGGCTGCTTCAGAATTAAAGCAACAAAGACCATCAATGGCACTATAATTACTAGTCTTTCTGTAAGTTTACACTGCTATTTATGCAGCCATAAATTTTGTTATAATGCACAGTGACCAGGTTAACTTGCTTTGTTTGTAATGCAAAATATTTTCCTTAATTGTACTGTGGGTAAGAAATTGTTGTGATGAACTATATATAATTCAGCCTAATAAAAAAGATAAAAAGGAAAAACAACCCCTCTGTAGAGTCTGATTGAGGTGAATCAACCTGATAGCTTGTGTTAAATAGTTTAAAGTCATGGCCTTAACCTTGGGACACTAGAAACATATTTTACTTTATTGAACATGGAGACTAGCATCACTCCCAGGTGAGTAAAAAGGGTCAAATATATTATTCTAATCCCTGTTCCAAACAGAGAAAAGGTCATTATACACTACCTATCACATGCTGCCAAGGAGTGAAAAATTCACATGAGGGACATGGGTGCAAATCTAGTTTAGACATGGCCTTTAAAATGTTACTAAAATGAATGATTGTGTAGTTTTGAACAAGAAAAAATTCTTTAAATTGATCTCATTTATTAATTAGTTTGAGCTTATAAAGGTCTTGCTATAAATAGCTAGAAGACTAGAAGAAATTGAGGCAGTAAAAGAAAAAATTTTCTTGTAATATTAATACCTGTAATTATGGTTATCTTTTTCAGTTGCTACTGCTGAATGAAGACAACTGTCTAGATGCTTGGCATGTCCAGCACTTCTGGATGTTTAGCATGCCCAGCACTTCCTGCAAATTAGAGACACAGGATACTTTTGCTACTCTTCTTCCTCCCCCCACCCTCCTCTCCCTCTCTTTTTCTTAGAGGAATTTCATACGAAAGACATTAAGATTTTTTTTTCTCCATAGCAAAGTACAAGCTTTGATCAAACTTCTCACTAACTTAAAAACATGTTCTCTGCATTCAGAAGCACAATCTCCAGAGGTGTCTCAGTGTAAAAGAGTAAAACAGTCCTTCCTACCCTCTAGGTAGGTAAAGGGCAAGATGCCCTATTTCCCTCCACAAATTCACATTCTGCTGAAAAGTCAACTTCCCTGAATAAGCTAATTTAATTTTTGCTTCACATTAGCTGGCAAAGTTATTTGTAGAGTTTCATGAAGTCCAGAAACAGGAATGCCCTTTTATCAGTTAAATTGGTGGGATCCATATGTAGATCCACTGCAGACTCAGCCCTAGCTGTGGGTTTCAAAGAAATCAATCGCATCTCACCTGAAATGAAAAATACCCTCCCTGTGATTTGATAATATATTCTTGTGATTTTTTTCCTATCATCTTTCAGGATTTCTTATTTCTATTAAGAGCATATTTGATATCTTGTAGTTTTTCATTTTAACTAAAGATGGATTGAATTGTCCTTGTAGCTTGTTGCTTGCTTTGTCCTAGAACAACTTTTCCTTCCTTTTCAGCAAATCCTAAACTAGTAGGAGAGGACCATCTGAGTAACAACAGTTATTGGATGACAATTAAAATAAAATACAAAAACTTTTCAGTGTACAACTCCAGAGCTTGCCATTTGCTGCATAATATATGCTTCCTGGAAAGCAGAGTTTGAAGATGTAATCCAAGGTATTGATATATAAAAATCTGGATCTCAGATTGGCTATGAAACTACATATGTATGGTAGAAAGATATGATTCTTTGGTCTATCTCTGCATCAGGTCAGTTCTTTCAGTAGCAGGAGATTATGAAAACCACTAAAGAAGACGATTTAAAAATGTAACTCCTTAAATCTGTCTCCAAAGAGGTAAAGACAAATATGTAAATCAGCTATTTATGAAACATTCATGTTTGAATTTAAAAGGCATATCAGTATACAGTGAGCATCATTGATATTAAAGTCAGGAGCTTAATCCTCTAAAGAAAACAAAACACATACAGTGCGTAGGCAGCTTGGCATCGTTCCTTCAGATTTTATACATGCAAGTTAGGGTGTGAAGGCTATACTTAATTTAAAAATAAGATTGACTAATCTATTTGAGTGCTTACTGCCTTGTAAGCAGTGAAAAGAGTAGCATGCCAGAATGGAAATCATATGGGCCGGGAATTCCCCTTCTGTTGACCACAGAAGGTATAGGCATAATCCATCAAGAACAGAATGCATGCCATACCTTGTTCATTAGCATTTAAAGAGGCTGTTTGGCATCAGACAACAAATACAATTCTTGCAAGAACTTGGCAGCAGACTGTTTGTCAGTTAATGACAATCCACAGCTATTTCAAGGAAATACTAAATGTTCCCAGGGCTATTTCTGAATTCTTTTCAGCATGAAGCTTGAAGTGAGGCTAACGTACATATAGCAGTGACCAGTTTCCAAGAGAAAACATCAATTCTGAACCTGAAATCAAAGCAGATTTGTTGATAACACATCAACAAATTGTGATGGAATTACATGATATGTGATATTATATACCTTATCTTTACGTTTAAGTATTTCCTAAAATACATCAGTGTTTAGCATCAGCCTGGAACATAATAGATCTTATTTAGGACTTGGATATCAGTATAGGCAGTGTGGTAAGATACAAACAGAATGAAGAAGGAAAAAAAAAGAAGAAAAAAAAGAAAAAAACCCAAAGTTCTTGTAGCTTGAAGTTAATTATCAGAGGAGGGGGTTTGTTAATTGCTCTGTTGTTAATAGTATGCAATTCCCTTCACTCTCTGCATCAAAATCTTCATTTGTGTTTAAACTAAAAATATGTATTTTTTATTCTAGTCATAAACAGCTAAACTTAAGTTCATATAAGTGAATCTTCATGTGTGTGACAGATATATCTAGGACACAATAATCTAAACATAAGCATTTAATGCCGCTTGAGATTCCATGCAAGCCTAGCAGTTGTGACACAAGACCCACAAGGAGTTCATTCTTACTGGAATGGTCATGTAGAATATGTACTTTAGGATGTCTTGAATGGCATTACCCACCTATGTCAAGGCAGTAGAATGCCAATCTTTGTAATTGAACAGGTTTCAATCACTGACATCCATTTGATACCAGAGTTTAGAGAGCAGCTGCCATAATGTGAGCATCAACTTCAAGGAGAGTTGAATAGCTCTGTAGTCTTGCTGTAGTTCTTTGGCTAAATTTCCACTGACTGTTAGCAGCGTCAATCTCTCATAGAGATGTTTAGTTTAAAGTTAAATCCTACCCTTAATCTTCTGTAAAGAAGAAAAAAGAGATGATAACTTAAATAACAGATACATTCTTTTCTTCTCTAAGCTATATGAATGTACATCTTTTCAAAAGCTGAATAGTCATGGCTTTTTTATTGTTGTTTTTGGCAACTCTAGAAAGCCTTTTTTTTTGTGTCGCAGTAGGGACATGTTAGTAAGTCAAGATGAAGTTCTGATCTGATGCACAACTGTGATACTTTAAGTTATACCATTTAGTAAGTTCTGCAGATTGTATTTTGTCCTGCCTTTTGTAAAGGCAGGGACTATTGCTGCCTCAGGAGAATAGTTTTGAATTTTAACATTCTATTCCACAGAGTGTCAAGATTTTTTTCTTTTTGAGATGTCCAGCCAGATTTATAGGACTTTACCTTGTAGATTTGGCTTATGGACTGAAGATAGATGTGCTGGGTTTGGCTAGGATGGAGTTAATTGTCTTCAGAGGGGCTAGTATGGGGCTGTGTTTTGGAAGTGACACAGGGATGGTTTTGTTATTGCTGATGTGATTCTTCTTGATCAATCTGACAGTATAATGAGACTGG
The DNA here is from genome assembly GCA_013399015.1 of Galbula dea. NCBI lineage: Eukaryota > Metazoa > Chordata > Aves > Piciformes > Galbulidae > Galbula > Galbula dea. Next base: position 315,423 of record VWZX01004970.1, read on the forward strand.
AACAACAGGGAAAAGTTAAGTAGTATGGGGGCCTAAAAAGAGACCCTTTGTGTAAAGAACCATAGTTCCTATGGCAAAAGACCACCCTGTAGTCTTCAAGATGACTTCTGAATATTCCCAACTGAAACTCTGCATTAAGCAATAATGTAAGCAAGAAGACTGACAAAGAAGTTCTTATTAAGCTTGAATTGCAAGTTTCACTGTTAAAGTTGCATATATATTTTAAACTGAAGGTGTACTGTTGTCAGTCTTGAAGATTTCTCTGATGGAACCTTTCTAGGGAGGCTAGAAATAAACTGTATTTACATATACTTGAAGATACATTTACATTGCAGAGGTCCTGGAAAATTCTGTGGGTAAATGAGGTCTAGCTCTGACATCAGTAAAATCTTCTGTCATAAGCTTCATTTGTTGTGGAAATGAGTTAATAACTACACACCTGGAGCCTATTACCCATGAACTTGATTGCTAGAGAGGGATGGTAATATGTTACTGTATCTGCTCTAGTTAATGCTTTCTCCTTCCATGTTTTCTACAACATAAATAAAGGTTACCTGCAGTTTGGAAAGCATGTCAATGGTGCAAATAGAAAATCTTTTTATCAGAGGTAGTAGTATAACTGTGCTAGCTGATCTGATTCATGCAGAGAACAGCAGTGAAGTTAAGGTATGATCTTTACCCATTGGAAGCTGAAATACAACTGACTAAGGATCATCATGATATACACCAAGATTTAGATTTCTGGCATACCATAACTTGGTCTCCTATTTTTCTGCTGATGGTGTTAATTGTGCTAGTCAGGTTTAGCTAGGACTTCCTGCAATCACACTCTAATTTGCTATAGAGAGGTATCCTATAAAGAGCTTCACTGCAACAACTGAGAAGTCAGAATCCCCAACAGCTCACAAGGTAAGACAACTGTGCTACCACTGCATGAAAAACTGTGTCAGTACAGCAACAAAGTAGGAAGGAAGTCATACAGGAGAAAATATTAAGCTCGGGTCACTCAGTTACCACTAAGACCTTAAATGGATTTTAACTGGGCTAGGCTTTGTTTCTGCCTCTGCTACAGACTTCCTGTGCTATCTATGTAAACTAGTAGCTTTCTTGTTATCTTGTAGAAACAGCAAGTTTTCCCTTCTTCACATAGTTGTGGAAAATAAAGATTTTAAAGACTGTGAGATGTGCAGAAGTTACAGTACTGCAGACCATGGATATTTATAAAACAGAAAGCAAAACCAAGGCAATTTGTACAATGTATGAGCCAAAACCAAACAAAAAGATTAGAGATCAAGCACACAAATCTATCCAGCCAGAAGGGGTGGAACTCAGCCAGCTGAACCTTCAATCTCTGACCTAGTCCTAGCCTTTCTTTATAGTAAATGGAGAGCTACAGTCACTTTTAGAGAACAATTCTCCTAATAAAATACAGTGTCTCATTTGGAATGAGATGTTTTGCTCTATTGCTCTCCACTGACTATAAAGAGCCTACAATCATTAGCTCACATCTAGACATCTACACTTAGATTAATCCAGTCCTCAGACTGTGAGAGCGAATGGACCATAGTCCACATGCAAGAGTTGCCTTTCTGCAGCATTTTCTGCTGTGTTTTTCCTAAGCTTGGTGAGTTGTGGGAGTCATGGTAAGACTTTAGTTTCCAACATCATTTTAAACTCCAGGCAGTGGTGAATTTGAGGATCAAAAGAGAAGAGCTTGTAAGAGGTATAACAACCTTCATATGTTGGCTGCCAGAAAAAGCAACACAGATAAGTTATCTTGCTGTGGAATTAATAAAGTTTTAGCTGTTTGTATACATCCTTTTTGGCCTCTGCCATTCACAGTGAAATCATTATTTCATGTTAATAAGAGTCTGATCCTGCACACATCAAAGTAAAAAAGAGAAGTATATTATGCAGAATGATTGGCAATCATAGGCTGAGTTAGACTGATCATCCAATTAAATCATAGAATATTAAAAAGGTCAAAGTAATATAGAGCTAGTCTAATTAATAGACAATGAAATAAAATTCTGATCCTCACACTCTTGAATGTAAGCCCAGTCCTGAAAACAAAGTACCTACTTTATTTATGAAAGTAGTCCCTTTGACTTCAGGGTACTTCATAAGGGTATGTGGATCCTTTCTTATAGATTACCTTGCAGGATCAGTGCCTAAGAATTTGGTTCTTATATTCAGGTAGTTTTACTAAGAATAGTTAATTCTTTTCAGTCCTTATCTGCATCTTACAAGCAGGCTCATATAATCCTTTTTGTCTTCATGAACAGTAGATAAAGATTCATCCCTTTAAAACTTCATTAATATGTTGTCTTAATGATATCAAAGGTATAGTATAATTCAAACATCAGTTCTATGTCTGTCTTCTGTGGTTTATGTGGATTTCTATTAATATTTAATTTGGTTCATTACCTTATTTATTGTGTGTTGGTTAAAGGAATTCGAAGATGGAAGTGCTGTGTTAACATAAAAGTCTCCTCACACTGAAACAGGAATCAAATATGATGCATGCCCAATAATGTTGGGACTTTGCTTATAATAAACATTTTAAATGACTGATTTTTTCTCATAAATACTCTAAGTAGGATGATCTATGAGATTTCTAATTTATTCTTGTTTAAAATTTAACCATGCTTTTTTAAAGCATATCAATTTTGTTAATACCATGTAATTAAAACATGTCAGTGCACAGCAAGTTTTAGTCTAAATTAATGACTATGAGAATTATTTTAATTAAATAACCAATTACAGAAAAATCGCAAGCATGAGAGCTGACATTTAAATGAATTTCATTTAAATTGCTTCTTAACATTGTACCATCTAGGACACTAATGCAAAATGAACTATTGTATCAACATAGATTATCACTATTTTTGTATGCACATAATGTATTCATATTCAATCACTGGAACAGAGCTGAGTATTTTGTATTGATCTGAAATGTCTGTGAACAAAATACAACAGAATAAGCTCGAGTACAAACAAAAGCACCTTGTAGCTCTGTGACACAGTACAGCTGCATTTCTCTTATTTGCACATGCATATTTTCATATTTCAGTTCTTCATTCACTTATAAATTTAATTTTCTATTCAGTGCAGGGTGATCTATAATTGCTGAGCATTCAGCTGACTTTTAAAATTCTGGCTCTCTTGTAAACACACATGAAAAGTCCTGATGGACTACTCAGTTTTCATGTAGATTTTTTTTTTTTAAAGTCCCTGTTAGAAACATTTGCTGGAATACATTTTGTTCACTTTTAACTGGAAAGAATAGCTTACATAGTTAACTAAATTACTGTTCTGTACTGCACAGATCGTTACTGCATTTGTTTAACAATCACATTCAATTTAATCAGATGCATGGTGCAAACTGTGCCAGGAAACTCCTGAAGCTATTTTCAAAAGTAACAGCATTATACATTACAAAATTGTTCTTCTCTACTGTAGCTTTAAAGATATCACAGAAAAAGGGGGGAAGAAAGGCTCCTGTGTTTTTGTTCATTGATTAACCAGTAATGTTATGTATAAATAATGTATCTGACAGTATGGCAGCCCACTTGGGACATTGTGCCATTTACTACAAAATAGGATGCAACGTGCAACTAAGCAGCAAGAACAAATTAAACATCCTTCCTTGGTAACTTTAGCATTTTTATTAGGTGATAAACATTACAGTGAGAAGAAAAACAGATATAGATATTTCAACAATATTAACATTAATCTAAAGCTATCTGGAGACAAAATAATATTTATACATTCCTAAAAAATGCTTAACCTGTGTATGAGATTTGTTGTTCTGATCTCTTTCAGTTTTGTGGAATTCCCATGAAAATTAGTTGTTTTAGTCACGGTGTAAAACCAGGATTTTGTTCCAGAGTACTGCAACTGAATAAAGAGAAGTATTATGTGTAATCTTATCTTGTTAACTTGTAACACAGAGAATCACTGCAACATGTACTGTGGATAATTTACATGTTAATATAGGGGTGTGTTTAGAAGTATTGCTCTTGCGAGGTGCTAGTGTTCTAAATCGAATTATTATATTAGAAATTTTCACTGAACACAGCCTAAAAATTTTAGAGTTTCTGTGTTTAGATTCAAAAATGTTTATGGAATTATTTTATGACTAGAATAAGAAGTTCTTTTAAGAGGTATTAGAATTATTATGTTATTATAAGAGTTATCTAAATATCAGTTCAAATAGTCTTGGGTCACTGGTAGTATTTTAAATGAAATCCCTGAGACTCTTAAGTATAGCCACAAGGAAAATGAAAGTGATAAGGCAGAGAATGATTATTTTGTAAAGAAAGGAAAAAAATAAATAGTAAAAGAAATGTATCACACCTGGCAAACAGTGATTTTATCATTATATATGTATTTCTAAGTTCATATACAACCAGTTTTCATGAAAAGAATATTTTTACCCAGGCATGTACTTGTATTAATTGATTTTTATATAAAAAAGTTTATTGAATTAAAAATGTTAAACAGCAGTTTTACATATTATCACTAATAAAAACATAACAATGGTATTTGCATTCAGGATTAATCCAGAGCAGTTAGGTAACCAAACCATAATGAAAATCAGTATGAGGTGTTAGCCCAGATCCCTTTGCCTATTGTGGAATTTCTAGTCACAGCATTAAATATTGCTAAGTGGAACAAGTGAGTATTATTCAGTATGATTCAATACCATCCACCTTGAATTTGTAACTATCATAACTAGCCCACATGATCCCTAAATCAAAGTATCTTTCTGTGTATTGAGCTAAACACCCAATTTAGACTCTCTACTCGTCCTCTTTACACACTCCGAAAGCTGCAGCAGTTTATTTCACATCTACACAATAATTAATCTAATATCTCCTCATACTTAACAGTTACAATGGCTAATGTTTATACCTGAGGTAATTCCCATTGCACAGTCAAGAGGATTATCCACTTGACTAAAAATAATTCTTTTCACCCCTGCAGTTGATTCTGTACATCCCTGTGGAAGCTGACCATAATTTTTTCTTGCTTTACCTGATTCTACAAGTGGTAAGCCCATTTTGTATGGCCAATACTGAATGTTGCAGTAGGCTTTAAACAGGACAGTAATTCAATCTTTTTTTTTCTTTCTTTATTCTTTCTTCTTTTTTCTTTTTTAAATCCCAGCTCTATCCAAAAATAAACTGCCTTTATGCATTTCCCAGTGTTGAGGACCACGAGGTGCTTCAATTGTTTTTCTCTCAGAACACGGCATAGGTTCAGCTGGAACACTGGTAACTGGAGTAGTAGCAAATGGAAAATAGTTGCTGGACAACCACCATCCACTCTCAGGTACAGAGAAGTCTGGAAGAGGAAAGACTAAAAGGTAGGGCTGAAGGGCAAAGTTTATGAGATTGATTTAGGTATTCAAAGGAGACAGGCGCCTAACGTGAGGTTCACAACAGCTGGCATACCCAGCCAGCTAAATCCCATGCTAAGTGTCTCTCTGAATCCTGACCCAAAAGCTGCACAGGTACTGAAGCAGGTTAGGAAGTAGTCATTCATGTGCAAGTGAGCTCCTAATTGTGACTCACAAGCACTGTAAATTTCCAAATGTTTTATTGTACCTCACTGTATATACTTAATTTTCTGTTTTTCTGGGTTACAAATGCTAGACCATGTCAAATGGACACACATTTAAGGTGACTCAAAAGAAAGGCAGCTTCCTTCTCGACTGACAGGCTCCCTGTGAGTCATGTATGTCTGCTTCAGAAACAATTGTATGTTTTGACTTTGATTCATAACTCTGTTTTTTGCTTACCAGACCCAACAGCTCTGGGGGAGTGAGCTGGATTCTAGTCAGTCTCGTATGTCATCAGCAAAGCTTTTCTATCTCCGAATTTCCCACTAGAATGCCAAATGCTGCCCTTATTTGCACCTTCACAACCCCACTGGAGACAAGGTGTCTACTCAATTGTAATAATTTGGCCTGAGAAAACTTTACTGTTGGCAGTGGCTTCAGATCCCAGTACAAGGTTTTACTGCTGGCAATTAAAAAGGAAAAATATTTTTATGCCTAGTCTGATGTAAAACTGATACAAATTCACACAGACAGAGCAAATAAAAAACTCTACCACGCATTTTTGCAATGCTTCATTTCAGAATTACAGCTTCCTCCTCATCAACAAAAGCAACTCTATAAATCAGCTCAGGATGATAGCTTACCACATGATGATTTCTAAATCTTTATGATTTATAGTGGATTTAAGTAAACATCCTAAAGAATCTGAAGAGAACTATGGAACATACTGCTGTATTTGCATCCAGGAAGTTATTTTTGTCCATTGAAAGAACAAATCTAAACATAATAACAGATGAGAAAACATTCATAATATTCTACCCTATTAGATTATTATGGTAACAGACTAGAGTAGATTTGCCCTTGAATAAATATAAGCTCTTCAGTTTGACTACCCAGCTCTGCCAGAAGTCCACACATACTGCAGTGGTGGATGTTGTGTAAAAGTTCAAGAAAAAGAACACCAACAACACGAACTCATATATGGGATTTTTCTGCCAAAGAGTTTAGACCACATTGAGCAGAATTTTATGTAAATACGTATGTTTGCATAAGTGCTAGAGGGTGGGCGGACACACAGTGGGATCTTAAGAAAGAAAGCTTGATAACCCTGATGACCTCTAAAGGATGCCCCAACTAAACAGTGACCAATAGTGTTCAGGTTCATCTTAATGGAGCTTGACAAGTGCTATGGACAGATTTCCAGTTATATCTGAACTATATTTGAGTTTATGAGAAAAAAAAAAATCAAGCTAACTCCTGGTTTATGTTTTATTCAGTCAGTTACTCACACCTCATCTGTTTTAACTGTCCAGTATCCAGAATACTACAAACGCAGATTTTCAGTCAAACGTTCAGAGAGTATTTTCATAATTTCTGTGTTAGCAGAAGAATTAAGTGACCTCAGCCACTCCTCAGAAGTCTTGTCTTTGAGGTGTTTCACCACCTCAGTTGCCCTCCTCTGGACACACTCTAATAGTTTGATGTCCTCCTTATACTGAAGTACTTGAGGTGGGGCTGCACCTGTGCAGTGCAGAGTGCAACCAGCTTGCTATGCTATGCTTGATTCAACGCAGGACACAGTTAGCTCTTTTGAATGCCAGGGCACACTGTTGACTCATATGCAACTTGTCATCAACTCAAACCCTCAGATCTCTTTCAGTGGGGCTTCCTTCCAGCCTCTGATCATCAAATTTTTATGTATAACCAGTATGTATAATCATACCAGGTGAAGAATCCAGCATTTGCTGTTGTTACATTTCATGCAGAAATCTGTTGATTTTAGTCTTTAATCCTTACCTTTTTTTTTCAGTCATAGGACACAGTTTGTTTACATTTAAGTGTGACCTTTCTAATCTTCCTAGATGGCATAAGCTTTCAACTGACTTCACTAAGCAGAATTTGATCAGTAGAAAATGATGAATATAAATAATTTTAGGACAGTGCTTAAATTCTTGTTCTCACTGGTATAGTCTATAGGAAAAGCATGTGGCAGAAGTTTGGGGCTGTTTAAATGTAGAAGAAAACGTATACCTTTTATTGTTCCAATCTCAGTTAATGATAAATTATCTATTTATTTATTTATTACCATTTTTTACTTCCTCTTACTTCTGTTTCAAGGAATAAGAGTCTTGCCAAGAAGAATTTAAACAATCAGAGAGCCAGATTCTGATCTACTTACTTATGCATACGAAACAAGGTATGTGCCTAGCAACTTGAACATGCATTTTAGTCTTAAATTAAGATCTTGATAAAAAAAAAAGAAAATAAAGATAATTCAGGAATATTATATGCTATAAAAACATTCCTGTGGCCTAAATTCCTTGCACATAACTTGATACTTAACTCATAGATAAAGAGAAAGCAGTAGTTACTTCCAGGTAGAAATTCCAAATTTAAATTGGCTCAATTGCCCTCTGGATTATGCTTATCTTTTTCCATTTAGACTACTACTAGCCTGAAGTCAAGTACACAGAGTCAGATATGATGAAATCAGACTTATATGCTTATACTTCTAAAGTTTTCCCAGATTGTTGCTAAAATCCATTTTTGTGTACTATTTTTAATGTTTTATTTTGACCATTAAAAATTTATCATTTAAAAGACATTTTATTAGTAATCCTATAACAATCCTGTATGGGTAAAGTAATGAAGTCCCTGGCAACAATAAATGAAGTACCCACAATTTCCACAAGAATCTATTAGCTTCCCCTAGTAATGATTTTTGACATTCAAAATGCTTGCTATGGATGCAGAAAAATAAAGCAGGGTTGCAGCTCTTCCCATTGGTAATAAACTATTCCATAAATAAACATTTTCTCTGTTTCCTTCTTAGGAAAATTACCTTTACAGCTTGGATAGATTTTCCAATATATAGGTCAATCTGTCCTAACCTTTTCTGAAGGAAAATGAGAAATGTTCCCTATGAACAAGATAAGACATGCTGTATCTAACGGCACTGTTTGCAAACACCAAATAGCAGCAGACTCAAGAACTGCAATATAAAGCTATCAATTAATTTTGTTGTAACTGTATGCACCTGTGAACAACTGCTTAATTAAAGAGGCAAACAGAAATCTCTCACAATAATGCTTCAAATTACTTGCATTTATGTGACTCAATTAGTTGGAGTGGATAAATACAATTGGAAAGCTGCCATGTGGAGTTCTGGAAATAAAGAAAAGATAGAACTGAAGAGATACAAAACCAAATGGGAGGACTCAGGCAGATAAATACAGATAATTCTCAGAGGTTCATAGGTCTATACAAACAGAGAAGATAAAAAGATTCTGTGTAAATATATACAAATACCTCATTTACTGTCACGGAGTTCTGCTTTCACAAACAGGAACATTAAGGGGATTGTTTGTTTTGGGCAGCATACTCACAGGGCTCAGCTTTGCTTTAATTTTGCCATCAGATGTATTCATCCAATTCCCTTTGCCTTTAGGGAGTGGCAGAGGTGTTTACTGCTATTGTAGACGTGTTAGAATATCTTAGCTACCCTCTAAATATTCCTTCAGAAAGGCACAGGTCTTCCATAGTCTGACCCATCTGCCTGCCTAAATGCATCAGATAACCTGTGGATGTTTGGATCAGGAATACATTTCTGAAACATATCTCCTCCTGGTCCCCTTTTCTACACTGCGGTTCCCATCACAAAGCAGTTCAGAGAACATGTACCAGGCTTTTCAGGGATGAAACTAAACTGGAAGATGTTCTCCATGTGAGAAAAATTGAATGAATATTTACCCTCTGGGTCTAGACTAGAGATAGCTCAAAGTGAGAAAGTGTAAAATGCATGTGGTGTGGACACTGGGTCTTGAGCACTGTGAGCACTTCTGCCATTTTTGTGTGCCTGATTCAGAATAAGATTTAACCCCATCTATGTTAAAGTCCATTGCTGAAAATGCCTTTTTCTCATTTTCACATGCAGCTCAGTATTGTTGGGTAGCATTTCAGGAAAGCTTGTTGCTGACAGCCACTGTCTGCAATAGGGCATTTCATTAACACTGAGTGATCGACACTAGGGGCCAGTTAAGAAAACCAGACTTTCCCTTCATCTGAGAAGGCTCATCTAGAAATGGCAAAGAGGATGAGTGGTGAATTAGATGACACAAAAATACTTTCAAATGCAAGGTCCAAAATCTCTTTTAGATGCTGCTTGTTAACTCTGTCTTCTAAATACAGTCTTCTTGGGGTTTGTGGGGTTTTCTGTGGGGTCTTTTTGTTCATTTTGGTTTGGTTTTTAATTATTTTAAAAACAGTTGTCTGTTCTGAGCTCAGAATCCCAGGAATGCTGTTTATGAAAGAGTGGCCAAGTATACCTGATGTGGTATTTGATTCAATGATTTATACATGTACACTGCAACTGAGCAGTGGGATATTCTTCCAGGTAAGGCAGGGAGCAAATGACCAGTGCAGGGGAAGAAGCAAGACCAAATGAAAGCAAAAAGGCAAAATGATTCTTTTCTGGGGAAGAGAGGAGAAAAAAAATCTATAAGCCAGATATCAGATTCAAAAAATGTGTAATGGGTTTTTTTTTTTCTCTCTCTGGAATACTTGTTAGCATCTTGGTTCATAGCAGATACGTTTTCAATACTCAAATACATACAAATGTTTCTTTGAGTATTTATGAGGTTGGTGCTGAAATTAATTATATTGAGATATGATTATTCATGGGGTTTAAAATAATGTCTGTCCATTCGAAGCAGAAGGGCTACCAAAATATTTTAGATATTTCATTAAACTGTTTTCACTGTGCTAATATATTAAAAATAACATGTATTTGGTTTACTTCATTCTCTTTCCTTCTTTACTTTTGATTTCCATCACTTTTTCCATTTCTCATTTTTTTGTAACTGTAACCTGCAGCTCTCAAGTTTCCTCATAATAACTATTTTGGTTGTTACTTTAATTCTGTATTTTCCATCTAGCGCAAGGTTGTAAGATATGCATAGCTGATCCTGCTGTTATTGCCTTTCCCCAAAAAGGAAATAATGCAGGTAAAGGTACAGGATATAAATAGATTTGTTAGCCAACCCAATCTGACTATAAAAATCTACCTGTGACCTAGAGGACAAAACTCCTCACACTTCTAATTGAAGTCAACTACCCAGCTGACAGGCAAATATGCTTTTAGGGCTCTTTTGCTGCTGTGATGATAACATCTTGAGGTTGTTCCCAGATGGAGGGGAGGGAGGTAGAAGTGAGAGTCAGAGAGTGTGACAGTTGCTCATCTATCTTGGAAACACTGAGGACCTTGGAAATATGAATTAAATTAGGCTGTGCTTTCATGAAGACTTTAATCTAACTTAAGTATGAAGCACTGCTAATGGAGGTGATTCCTCCATCCTCACCGCCTCAGCTGTCTGTTCCCACCTTTTCTCTTGTGCCAGCACGTGAGATCATGTGGCCACCTTGTAAGCTAAATCTGGGAACTGATCTAACACCCAACCTCCCAAATATTAAAACTTTTTTTTTTGATCTGTTCCTTTAGCATAAATGCAAAGTGGGGCGGGGGGAAGAGGTATATACAGGCAGAGCAAGGGTTGAATGAATTGCCACCTTCAGTAGTAGTCTGGGCTTAGATCAGCTCAAAGGCATTGGTAAAACACAGTCTTAATCACCTTTAAATGCAGCCTTGGCTCAACAGGACTGAGAGACAGAACTGCACTTTACAGGCAGCAAAGATGTGGTCCCAGGATAATATGGAAGAAAGTTGCCACTTTCAACACCTGTTGCAGTTCTTATAAGACTCATCAAACTGATGTAAACTGTATTGCAACATCCATGTTGCAGTGTATTGTGATAGCACTGAGCATTTTAAAACAAGCAAGAACAACAAACATATTTTAAATTATTAAGGCTACACAAAAAATCCCATGGCTTTTTCTCTCTTTTTCTTTTCCTCTTTTTTACTTTCTTTTGGAGGCAAAGGACTTCAGAGTTCATAGTAGCATCATAGTTATTAAATGAACTGAAAATTGCTTCTGCCCAAGTTTGGTTTTGTCATTATTAATTTAATCTCTCTTTCTTTCTTTCTTTCTCTTTCTTTTTTGCTTTCCTTCTTCTTTCATTCTCCCTTTATCCCTTTCATTCTTCCTTTCTGCTTTCCTTCCTTCCTTCCTTGTAAGTCTACAATAGATCAGCTGAATATTAGACTAGAAACTTGTTTCTCTGCATTGACTGTAAAAGATGATTAACTAAGAGGCGACTACAGTGCAGAGATCTAAAGCTGAGTAGCAGGAATTTAATTCACACTCAGTAAGTTTGCAGGTGGAAGTGTTGATCTGCTTCAGGGTAGGGAGGCTCTACAGAGGGATCTGGACAGGCTGTATCAATGGGCCAAGATCAATGGGGCAATGTTCAACAAGACCAAGTGTCAGATCCTGCACTTGGGTCACAACCACTCCGTGCAAAACTACAGACTTGGGGCAGAGTAACTCAAAAACTGCCCAGAGGAAAAGAACCTGGGGGTGCTGGGCAACAGCTGGCTGAACATGAGCCATCAGTGTGGCCAGGTGGCCAAGAAGGCCAACAGCATTCTGGCTTGCATCCGAAATATTGTGGCCAGTAGGACTAGGGAAGTGATCATCATCCTGCACTAGGCACTGGTGAAGGCATAGGTAGAATACTGTGTTCAGCTGTGGGCCGTTCACTACAAGAAAAACATTGAATTGCTGAGTGTGTTCAAAGAAGGGCAATGATTCTGGTGAAGGGTATAGAGCACAAGCGTTATTGTTATGAGGGAACTGAGGAACTGTTTGGAGGACAGGAAACTAAGGGAAGACCTCCTCACTCTCTACAACTACCTGAAAGGAGATTGTAGTAAGGTGGGGGTTGATGTCTCCAGGTGACTAGTGATAAGACAAGAGCAAATGGACTCAAGTTCACTGGGAGAGGTTTAGATTAGATATTAGGAAAAATTTCTTCACTGAAAGATTGGTTAGACATTGGAACAGGATCCTCAGGGAAGCAGTGGGAGGTGTTCAAAAAACGTGTAGATGTGGCACTTTGTGAGATGGTTTTGTGGTGGGCATGGTGGTGTTAGGTCAGTGGTTGGACTTGAGGTTTTTTCCAGCATTAATGATTCTATGATTCTACAAAATTCTACAGAATTTTTTCTTAGCTGTTATCCTTATCATGGCAGTCTCTAATGAAGCAAAAGATAATAGACAAATCTTTAATTATCACTTTTGAATTTGAAGCTTGTGGAGGATTTTACCTATGGTATCCAAATCTGCTACAAATTAATCAGAATTTTTGCAAAAATTTTTCACATGGTCCCAGTGTTTTTTACCTTGACTAAATATTCCCACTCTTCTGCCTAAAGACTATTCCAAATGTCATGATCACTCTAGAGACGTATGTAGAAGTAATAAACAAATGAAAAATGTACAACAAACTTTCCAGTTCTTCAAGAAATCACTGTTACTTTTCCCTCTAAGTGCTAAATAAAATTGTTTGAATAATTCGGCAGAAAAAAACCTTACTTGAAACAATTCAACAGCAATGCCAATTTCTTTTCAAGAATATATTTTCTTCTTGCAAAATATTACTTCAACCTTAGTTTCAAAATTGAAAATCTCTTTTGAAGGAAAATATATTGTTCATTCAATGTTCTGTTTCCAGAATGCTTTTGTGCTACAAAGGCATTTGACCATTATTCTCCTTATTTCTTTATTTGAATAAAAAGGAGGGAGAAGAAAAAAAACTTTGATGCATTGTCATGCTGTGATGGGATATGCTTTTTGAAGTCTTTGCACTGCCTTATTGGTCTTTATTATTTAAATGCCTGGTTTAAATTTATATGATGAATTGAAGTCTAGGGGGGTGTACCCCTATTAACAGTAATCCAGCCAGCACTTTGGAGTTCACTGCTACCCATATTACTTTTGATTTGTGTGGCAAATCTCCAGGTTTGAAGTTTCATTGCAAGTGCCTGAAATCGGAGGATGAACGTTGTTATTTTTCATTGTTTGGAAAACAAAAATGTACCTCTGATAATTTTTGTCTTTGATTACTGCTTCTTCAAAGGATTTAAAACAGAATGAAAGCCTTTGAAAATTTTAGAGATGAAGAGACATGAGAGTTATTCTGTATGCACTAGATAAACAGATGTCTTAGCTTTCAAACTAAACCCAGAAAATATAATCACAAGCTTCATCAGAAGCAGATAACAATCTAGGTGCACAGTACTTTACATTTTACTAATGTGCAATAGGAGAAATAATAATACTACTTCCTTCACTTGTCTAAATATTTGTTTCATACTAACAGCTCAAAAAAACATGCTGGTAATAGCAAACAAAATATGATAAATTCCTTTGTGGGGGAAATATTCTTAGAATAATGTCATTATAAGCACAAGTAAACACACTTTGAAATGTATTTGTAAATAAGTAAGACATTCATAACACTGACAGTATTAAATTGTGAATTCCCAAATTAATAGGTATCAGATGTCATGAGTGCTTTTCATCCTATATATTTAAGTCACACTGAAGAGTCCCAATAAACTTAAGTTGAAGTTGTAATCATCCAAAGGATGACTAAATGACGGGGCTTATTCTTAATATGTGGAAAAATGCGTAGAAGTATTTAGAAATAGATGATGGTGTACTTCTGCAAAGTTACTTCCAGGAAACCCTAAATCACCCACAGAAGAATTGTGTAAGAAAGAAATGTAGGGTTTCTTAAGCAATTCTTAGTTTCTGATGTTAAGGATATTAAACTAGTAGAGCTGTAGATAATGGGCGGGGAAGGGAAAGCCATAGGAAACCTGGCTAAATTGAGTAAAGAAAAGCCCAAAGGAACTCAGACGCAGTTTATGGTTTCCTTAGGCTGCATTAAAAGGAACAAAGTGATTCCTGTAGTTCCAAAACAAGATCAAATGAATTACCTCTGTTTATGAAATTACATGCTCCCACACTAGAAAGTCAGTTTTCTCTGTACAATGGAGGTAAGATAAAGCAAGGACTGCTCAGTGCTGTAGTTCACCAGAAGAAAACTGAGTTCAAAAGAGAAAGAACAGAAATAGAATTCACACTCATTTCCACTGCAGAAAATCATTAATTAAAATAATGTTCACAGAAGACAGAAGAACTAGTACCAAAAAAAGAAGGTTCTTCAAAAACACTGGAAAGAAGAAAGATAAAACTCCAATTCAAAGAGAAGAGGGAAGTCATGATTAAAATTAGGACAAAATGAAAGATCAAGCCTTAAATAGAAAGAACAAATAGGGATATTTGAAGATGAACAAAATATAATGAAATATTTGAATGGTATGTACATTTGTTGTTTCTCCAGGCTTTGAAATCCGAGTGTTGCCATTAAGGTGCAAGGTTAGGCTGAACAGGACCTCAGTATCAATGCTGAGACTTAAAATTGGAAGTCATTTGTATTTTGAAAGTCATTAAATAGAAAGATCTATCAGAGAGCAGCCAACAAATGAATATTTCTAGACTTTATAACCAGAAGTAACACTATAAAACTGTACAACTTTTTGTCTTTTATTGATAGCTAATATGATTCTTGTTCTTTGGTATTCACTGCTGTACAGATGCCAATCTGGATCTGGAACATAGATTCCAAGACATGGAGGAATAACGACATTGAGGAGAATTAAAACCTTTTTATACCAAACATACTTGATTTGGATGTAATTTTATTTAAAAACATGGCAACATATGCAAAACCCTGGTCATTTCATAATTGCTTCATTGGCAGTTGCACTTCTATTTAGACATCAAAGGAAAACTTTGTAATCATGCTGGCAACCATGGCTATGTCTACACTGGTATGTCCAGGGACAGATCCCTGACAACCCAGTCCAAGTGGAACAAACTGATTCAGCATCACATTGGTTTGGGCCAGCTTCTCTGATACTCCCCTGTGGGTTGCTCATATTTTTTTTTCCTGGAAAGTCTCCCTGTGGCTCTTATACTACTTTTCCACTTTTTATGTGTATTTTCAGTTTGAAGGGACTGAATTAACGTGAGGACTTGTGTTAACATCTACAAGATTAATGACTTAACATAAAGATGAGGAGAATTGTGTACCTGAAGACAGTGAGGTGCTTAAGAAAAAATGCTTCTTGGGACAAAGTAGGAGGACTGTTGAGGGAGAAGGGGTAACGTTGTATGATTTGGACAGTGAGGAAAGATCCACTAAGTGAATTATTCTCAAGTGGGCGCCCAGCCTTTGCCTTTGATAGAGATAGTCATAGTGCGAAATGGTAAGGTAAGTAACAGTTAACTAGTGTGAATGATTGGGTGCCCACCTCATTGCTTGCTTCGTTGCTCAGTAAAGATATATTTTTAGATCTGATTCTGACCTTGATTTACACTGATGTAAATTAAGCAAAATGCTAGTAGTAGTCATATCAATGGAGGAAAATAGCTGCTTTAAGTCAGAGCCCTTGTGGATACTATATTTTGTCTGATGTCTTTTCCCAGTGTATCGAAGAACTATTTTACTCTTAAAATGCATAAGGCAGTAAATAATTCAAACTATACTTGATGTATGTATGAAACTGAACAGTGAAGTCAGGTTTATGCTACCCTCTATGCTCTGTCTTCTATTAATGATCCTTTTTTGTTGGTATTGGTGTGCTCTAATTTCTTTCTGCCTCTCAGTAGATCCCACTGTCTGGTTCCCTTTGACACAAGCTTGGTCTAATGTCAGTTGAATATAAAACTGAAACCTTAAGGGAGATCTTTTCTAGCTCTGACAATTCTCTAGTAGTTAAACTTCATTTCAAGACTGGTTTGTTTTGTTTGTTTTATTTTGTTTGGAAGTGAATGTCTAGCCGGTACATGGAAGGAGGAATGGTAGCAAATAACTATGCATATAAATTCCTATTTATCGAAAATGAAACTATTATAGCAACATAAAAATCAATGTTTGTCCAATTATTTTCTGCAGGCAGTACAGTACACTGCAACATAGTTTCTCATTTGATTAAATCAAAACTGTTCTTAAATACCATTTTACCAGCTGTTACTGAATAAAGGGTGAAAAAAACAGTTTGTACTATCAGATATGTAGCTTTCTCACACACATCTCTGCCAACTTTGCAACAGCTGTGTATAATGTTTAAAAGAAACAAACACCCTTGATGGTTATTCCTCAGTTTTATGAAAATTCATCTTTTTTGTTTCCCCTGAAGTGGCATCCTGCATTTGTACTAGTATGAAGTGAATGCATTGTCCGTAAAAATACATCAGACTTCATAAACTAACTCTTAGATTTTCTTTATTTCAATAATTAACAAAAGAGGGAGAAAATTTTCTTACAACCAATGATACTTCATAAGAAATTACTTAGGAGGATAGCTTCAGTTTTTATTATTTTTGTTTGGCTTCTTAGTTTGTGGGGGTTTTTTCACCACCTTATAGAGATACAATATTGTCTGCAAAGAGATTGCCTGTACTTACTGAGTGTTAGGTCTGTATGTCAGTGACATTTTCAGATGTCTGTGATGCTTGGACCTTCTTGAGTTTCTGAATGCTGTGACTCCAACATCCCCAAGTAGCTATTGTCTACATTGTAATCTCTAAATATCTTTAAATGTGTATTTTACAGAATTGTTCAGGGGACATTTGGAAAGGCAAGGCTGAGAGTGAAGCCTTCCTTGGCTGAATTGTTTCTGGAGGACCTTCAGGCAGCCTGTACTATAATGGGACATTTCAGGATAGATTTTGCCCAAGCTGTTACAAAGTTCTTTCTTTTTCATAAATGTCTGCTACAGCATGATCCTGAAATTTGGCCACTACATTGTCACAGGCATCTGTCTATCTGCCAGGAAGATTACTTCTATACCCCTTTTCCTGATACAGAAAACAATTAAGCATCAGGGGGAGGGGACGAAAAGACCAAGCTAAACAGCTTAAACTTTACATATAGAGAAGTAAAAAGGCTGCCAGGTCTTTGCATCCTAGAAAACTTTCTCCAAACTTAAAGATTTGTAAAGTGGATTTAACCCAGGAGAAAGAGTAGGTTGAAAGTCCAGAAGGAAGATAGAATGAATGTCTGAACCAGTGGAGAAATAAAGCCATTACATACTCGTGAGGCATTTTTAATATAATACCTTCAATTAATTTAACCTGCAGACTAATAGTTTAGTGACAGATACTGTGTTTTTGTCAAAGCGAACTCACAAGCTTCCAATATTATATGAAATTAAAGTTTTATTCATATAATGTAAGGAGAGTTTTACTCATATACTGTAAGAACAGGTTGTCTTTGAAAGATTAACTCCAATAACTTCAAGCATTGGCTTAATATTCAGCTTGCACACAGCATTCTTAAAAATCAGTGCACATTAAAACAATTTCACTGCACAGTCATGTTTCATGTAATTTTCTTTTCTTTTTTTTTATGTAATTCTTGATGCCTCAACTGCCTTCCCTTGCACTCAATCACTTGAAACTTTAAACCTCACCTTGTCTGCTGCTGGTTTCTTGGTGATTGTATCAGCATCTCAGTGGATGGCACTCTAGAACTGAATCATATTGGGAAATTGGTTTACAACTGCAGTTTAAATGTGACCATTACACTGAGATAAATTATGCCTTTGCAGTAGATGAGGTATAATGAAGAGTAATAACAATATTGAAGAGATTTTGAAGATGTAAGAAACAAATTCCACTTCAGAGCATTGTAGTGGGTAAAATATCTATCTGAAGCATTTTTCAAGTCAGTTGGAAAAAGACTCTCCGATCCCTTCGGCTTACC
The DNA here is from genome assembly GCA_013399015.1 of Galbula dea. Classification (NCBI taxonomy): domain Eukaryota; kingdom Metazoa; phylum Chordata; class Aves; order Piciformes; family Galbulidae; genus Galbula; species Galbula dea. Next base: position 333,727 of record VWZX01004970.1, read on the forward strand.
CACTAAGTCTAATAACAAATATCCCAAAATAGAAGAGTGATTACATAGGTGCTCTGACTCAGAAAAGCTTTTTATCTTCACATTTATCTTCTCAAAAGGCTTAAAACTGCTGGATGCATATGGTCAGAAGTAACGTTATGCTTATCCCCAAGTCAGTGTATCCTTACCTGTATTATTTCAAATCCAGTCTCCTTTATCCTCCCATGTCTGTCTCTGTCAATCTGATCCCTAATGTTTGCAATATCCTTCTTATTCCTTTGTACATTAAAGTTACCCATATCAAAGCAGTAGTGCCATGAAAACAAAGAATTGCAAAGTTAGGATTGCAGTGCTGTAATTGAGCAAATATATTTTGCTGCACCTCCTGCAGGGAAGGTGGCCCTGGGCACCAAGTTCATGGTTTGTGGTCCTAACAACACTTCTCCATTATATCTGCCTGATTGATCTGTTCAAGGAAGTTGAATAACACTATAGGGTTGAAGTGTATCTATTTAATGTTTTAAACAGTGAGATGAAAGCACAACAGGTAAGTTGCAAGACAAAAGCTGTTCACATATACTTCAGAGTATTATGCTTGTGTACATTGCAGCCCTTATTTAAGCAAAACTGATGCCGTGACTCTGCAGCAGTAACATTTATTTTACTTAGTTATTCAGTCTTCCAAAAACCTGCTCTATCACAGCAGAGGAATGATTCTAAAGGAATTCTTTTCCTTTTAATACTGTCTTGGAGAACAACTTTTTAGTTTGTTTTCTAATTAGACACTCCCAAAGATCAAGAATTAAAGAGCTTGCTCTCATCTTTAAACAGCTGGCTTCCCAGCTGGGTTTGTGTAATGACTTCACTAATTTCCTTTCTTTTAATGTGCTTGTTTTCTATTGGTGAGATGCATTGTTTGGAGTTAAGAGTTCCTTTGCAAACAGTACTGTTTCCGCTGTTTTAGTTATCCTGCAGTCAATTCTATAGCTCTGATTTATGAGCTAACCTGTTTTATCCAACTCTGCTTTATGATGATCTGTAATGGTTTTTAGGCTTTCTCATTTTTAAGCTGCTGTTTAGTTTTCAGGGATTTAAAAAGCATTCTTTCAAGATATCATTAGAAGTTAGCAAAATGTTTTCATATGTAATAAAATATCTTCAGGCTAATTTGCTGGGAACTTTAACACCCTCATTAGGAGGTTTCTCTGTGTGACTTAACAATCTTACACATTTGTTGTTCACAAGTCCTAAGTTCTGATTAAGGGGATTTTGTTAGAGTTTAGGGTTGAGACAACATGATGGTTTAAACTTTTTGGAAAAGCAGCACTGTAAAAGTGTAAAATCTTCAGACTGACATGAAAATTTCCCTTTTTATGAAGTTGTGTTTTCTATTGTGAGAGACATTCTGAGCTCCATGACAGAACTGGATGTTATATGTTTTGGCATTTGTTAATTCAAACTCTTTAAGTTTCGATTCTAACATTTTATGAGAGTGTGTGTGAATTTTTTGCTTTGTAGAAGTCTATCAAGGCAAAAAAATCTTTTGAAAAAAGTTTCCATTTTCCTTTTTGCAGTACAGGGTTCTGCAGCTTGAATATTACCCTTCAAAATTCTTAGCTCTGTTTTCATGTCTGTAACCATGTTAATTAAATTCACTATTCTTATTTCATAAAAGGAAAACTGAAAGAAAGCAAAACCAATGCTTTATTAAATAAATAACAAAATTCTATTTGCTTTTGTTTGTTGTTTTCTTCTTTGGTATTATCTTCAATCTGCCTCTTCTTCTCCCTCTCACAACACATGACAGGATTCAAGTAATTGCATGTATTTTCCTTTTAAGGAATCTATATTTTTGTTTTGGTTGGGAGTGCTCTATCTTTTTCCTTGAAGTGAGAGAAGACAGTCAGTGGAAAAGAAGGAATTTCAGGGACCTGTCAGCATTTTTAAATCTGTAGCCAAAAGAGCAGGTCTGAAGTGCCTTTCAGAAAGAAGCACTGCACAACAAAACCACACTGAGGCAGGAATCAGCTCCTTCAGTGAGGGGTCTCTCCTCTCTGACACCTACTCACCTCTTAACAGTATAGCCAGACCCAGCCAGTGGAAGAAGGTTTAGTTGAACACTGTCTAGGTGGAAACAGTTTATGATGAGCTTTGGAGGCAAGTTCAGGCACTTTTCTTTCTCATCCCTGTCAGCTTGTTGCTGCCAGTTCCAAAGTTAAACTGCCCTTTATCTACCCTTTCTCCTTTTATCACTTGCTCTCCCATATGCTAACACTGTGCTTTCATTTAGATCTGATGAAGGTAGGTTTTACCTGAAGAAATTATTTTTGACTGGACACAAGGCAAAGCTGGGGAAAGTCCCAAGACAAATAAAAATCCCTGTCATCTTTTTCTGGCATAAGTGCAAAGGCCAGATTTTGAATTGCCTTAATTTAAATCCTGTGGACCATGAGCCTGCTGAATCTCATGTGTCATTCTGAAAACTTGACAGATTTCTCATAGCTACTAGTTATATAATAACTGTACTGTAAAGTTTTTAGAGATCCCTCATGGCAATACACTCTGCCACTGTATAAAATAAGTTTATCTGGAGATTATCAAAAACTCAAGAGTGAAATCATAGAGGTCCTTAAGGTACTGTAAGGCCAAATTTATTAAGTATAGAAACATTTTTCTTCCACACCACGTGAATTGTGTTTCTAAATACTTGGAGTAGTACATAATAATAAGTTACTACTGTAAAAGGTAGAACTCTCCTGTGAGATACTAATGTTCTATTTATAATTTATTGTTGACTAAAATACATGGCAGTAATTATGTTTATTCTCAGAAACCAAATGTTCTCACTCCTGGGTGGGGTTCTTTTGTTTTGTTTTTCTGCAAGCAAGAAATGCAGCCTGTAAAGTAATATTGCAGTATAATGCCAGAAGGCACAAACATTTTTTCACACAGTCACATTCCATTTTCAGGTATTTGCTTTATGGACTAGCCATGCTGTGAACTACCATAGCTCTGACTGACTTTGCTCAGAGACTGCATGGATCTGCCTGAATTTGTTAGCTCAGAGACAAATGCAAATACAGTTATACTGCCACCAAAACCATCTTAGATCCAGAAAGTCTAAAGTAGCTTTCATTTGGCAGAGAGATGAAGTTAACTGTGGTTATTTAAGATGATCCTGCACTGGTGAGAATGGATGTTTCAGTACTGTGTTCCCAAAATTAGAAGAGAGCAAAGGACTGCTTAAAGTTCAGTAATGTTGATGAGAGAATATTTGGTATGTCTACACTGCTAAATTATAATAAGTCTGGAGAGAATGCTGAAGTACTGGTACCTGTTCATCCACACTGTTTAATTGCTGGTTTATTCCTTGGATTGGTTTCAGATGGTTTCAGCTTGGCTTTTTCCAAAAAAGTGTGGTCTAGAGGGGATCAGCATTCAGCAATGTAAGTATAGCTGGTCACTCTAACCTGGTCCTTGGGTCATTCCCAGGCTGAATTTTATTTAGCAGTACACACTGCTTTATTACTCCCCTTAACTGAAGTTCAGCACAGCTGTGACAACAGGACTCCTGTAAAAGGAGTCAAGCCTCACATTCCAGAACAGTGTCCCTTTATCACTCCCATTAAAGTGTCTAAAATAGTGCACTGAGGTGGTATGAGAGAGTCAGTTAGGCCAGACAGCCTAGCTGTTAAGACTCCATCCTTGGGGATAGAAGATGTGGAACTGAGACAAAATTTGGAAAAAGACATTATATTGTATATTATACCTTGAGTCTGTAAACTGAATGACTTCTGAAAAAAGAAGGAATGCCTTAGGAGCCTTAATAAGACAGCACCTAATTTCAAAGTGTTCTTTGGCTTTAAACAAACCTGTGTGATAATAGGATCAGACATGCCAAATTTCATGCATACATAAAGTTACTGTTCATGGAAGATATCTGTCTGATTTTTTTCTCTCTTCCATTCCATTTGTACTTCTGCTGTCCAACAGTCAAATATATTTGTACAGTCACTAAACATCACAGTATATTGTGTCAGATGCATGTTTCCATAGTTACTGTTTACAGTCTTTCTCTGATTAGATTCTTGTATCAGTAAGCTTCTGTATTTGAAAATAAAACATCTATTTTTCAACAAAGAGATTCCTCTCCTCACCAGCTTGCTGATTAGGTAAACATTTTGGCAGATGTTTTTCTCACATATCTTTGGCCATCTAAAAGTTAGGTATCTATCATGGCATATCTCTTCAAATGTCTAAATGTAGTCACATAATCTAAGCTGGTTACCTAGGCTCCATCTATAAACAATGGAGACACAGAGAAGCAAAAAAATTATTCATTCAAATTATTTTAGATGGTTACCTTAAGAAGCCTGAAATAAGATCCAAGAAGAGATGAACACCCACTCCTCATCTCACAAGTGGCATCTAATTTTTTCAGATCTAGAAGCCAAAGCTGTGAAAAGTCTAATTGCATAGGCCCTAAGATAACTGTTGTTTAAGTACGGTCCTTATGGATAGCTTAAGCCCAGCAGACCTCAGAACTCCAGCAGTATTCTGCATTTCCTGATCCTTTGTACGATGTTCTGGACTGAAGAAGACTATTTCTCTTTTGTTCATATTACCTAGGTGAAAACAAAATCATGATTAGAAGACCAGAAAGGAGGTAAATCTTTCTTTTGATTTTTATTTCTCTTCTTTTTTTCTGCCTTGTGGGCAAAGGGCTCCCTCAAACACCCTTCTCAGCTGATCTTAATACATGTAGAATACTATAATATTTCTGGGAAGTAGAACAAGCATCAGAATTGCACCTATGTCCTTCATATTATTTCTTTGCCTCTGCCCCATGACATGTCCTATACCTGGCATATTGTATAGGTTGCGTAAATTACAGTTGCCATCATGCCACTGTGACTTCCTGATAACAAATTTTATTGCTATTTCTTGATATTCATTCTGTTGCTGCTCTTCTTAGACTCTTCATTATATTAAATGAAAATAAGTTCTTGTCTTGGAGACTTGTGAGCCTACTCAACTAAAAAAAAGTTTAAAGACAGAAAAAGTTTGACTGTCATTCTGGGCCTTCTCCACTTCCTCTAGACTCAGTGACATAACCTCTTAAATATTTTGAAATTCAAAACACAAAGCACCCATTTTTTCACAAAGCATGTGACTGTTCTGGGACAGCCACAGCTCAGAGGCCATCTTTCAAGACCACTGAAGAAGATACGGCAATGAAAAAGCAGCAGAAATACAACAGGAGAGCAGGGAACAACATCTAAACTCAGCTCTGTGAATCACAGAGAACTATCTTTCCTTTTAATATATTCAGTACATAATAACAGCCCTTCCTCAAGAGCCAGTTTGCACTCTGATGAAAACATTTTATAATGTGGTTCTACCATCAAAACTTACTTGCAAGTCTGCAACACCCAATATCACGGCCTACCTGATCTCCATCTATGATGCATATCTGAAATCCTCAGTGACCACATAACACATTTTGTACAGGGAAAACTTGAGCAACTTTGGAAGTAAAGCATTTGTGACTATTCTGTTACAATGTAAAACAGGTTGACAGGAGGTATCAGCCTAAAATACAGAAAGACCATATGTGGGGCACAGTGTAAATCTTATTTGGAATACAGATTTTCAAGCACCACTGTTCTCATTAAATGGGAAGGGAAAAAAAAACCATAACCAAACAAACCTAGTTATTAGAAAATAACCACTAGAAATAGAGACGTAGAAAGACCTTTAGGGAGGCCAAGCACTTCTTCTGAATAAGAGCTTTAGTGAGCTGTCTATAGAGTCAGACTTTATTATATCCTCTATCTCTGGTCCAGTAAATCTTAAATTCATTATTGAATGTTGATATACCTCCAGCAAGAGGATAGTAGGTCACAACGCCCATGCATTATCCCAGTGTACAATATTTGACTTTAGCACTTCCATCCTTTTTTCCTTTGCATGAAAAAGTAACTGGCCTAGGTCTCCCTTTTCCTGATCAGGCACTGTCAACTCTTCTCCCTTTCTTTTCTTATTTTCAAACAAAACCAGTGTTAAAATCAGGTCCATGCAGTAAGTATTCTACCTATAATTTATAAAGATTCTCTTAAATATATTATATTATCAGGAAATTTGTCCTTTTCAGAGATTTTTGCTTGAAGGTAGAGTTCCATTAGCACAACGCAGTCTAGAAAATGTGGCTTCCCAACTCCAAATCCCATGCAATTTTTGCTTTTCCAGGACATATGGTACATTAAACATTTAGCCCAAAGCTGCATAGTGGTTTTTAAGTGAGACAGGACCAGAACTCTTTCACCAAGTTCCCAGGCCTAATCTCTTTCCATGGCACTTTGTTAATTCAAAAATGCAAGTTCATTTTAAATAGAGCCTGTCTTAAAGCAAAGAACATTTTTTTTTCTCATTTCCTAACTCAGAATTGACTGGAAACATTACAGAATACAGCCACGTAGTATCTTTGAACACATGCCTTATGTTAGAGCATATAGGCTGCAACATTTTTCACTGTTCTATGTTAAATCATGCATTCAGTTGTTTCCATTTATACTGCATCAAAGCAGTTGAAATCCAATTGAAAAGTTTCTTTAGACAGCTATTGTGCAGGAACATGATGTCAATATTAATAAAGGCTGAATTTCCCCTTGGCTCACTTCTTACAGATAAGCTTTTCAATAATACACTACTTGCACCAAAGGTCTGATGGGACTGGGAATAGTAAAAAACACTAATAAAAGAATGTTGAATGTTTTTGTATTAAATTTCCCCAAAGGCAAACTGAAAAGCCTACTTAGAGTACGCCAATCAACATGGCACTTATTAAATGTAACAAGAGTCCTGTTACAACAGATCTTTAAAGCCCCTAAATATGAATTAGAAAATAAAGACAAAAGACAATTACAGATGTATTTCTAGATTGAAGCCCTGGACACCTCACCTGATACTGAGTAACGTGACACTATGTTTGATCTTCAAAAAGAGTCCATTTTTATCAGCCTACAGCTATATTTTTATTACTGCTATTTATTGTAGTTAAGAATTTTATTCTTTCTATTTCCAGTCTTCTAAAGTGTGTTTTTATGTTGAAGAAAAATACTGTAATTATTTAGAAATAAGTGGTCAGTAAATAGGGTACAATACCCACATAACTTTGGGTTGAGTAATATAAGGAAAACGGAAACCTCTGAGTAAAAGTAGTGACCACAGTTAGGCCAATTAGAACAAAAGCTTATGTCTTCTAATCACAACATGGACAACTGAATGCCTGATAAACATTTCATTGTGAGGATTACATCAGTTTCACAAAAACTCATCACCTACACCTGAATTTAAGCAATATTTTCACCCTGTCAAGGTAGTGACAAATATATTAAATCTGTCTGTCTTCTGAGATTATGAACCCCAATCTGAGATTTTGCCTCGAGCACAGCAATAAAAAATAAACTCAATTGTTAAGCATAGAGTTTATTTTCTGCAGATGGAAAGAGAAAGAAAAAAGGTTGCAGGACCTTTTGCAGGATTGTAGTTTGTCTGTAAACAACTGACTTAAATTCATCTAAACAGCTGTAAAACATTTACACTTTTATGAAAATGGGACAATTCCTGTAACAGTATTGGCATTTATGTTAATCTGTATGTATTTGGAAAAAAAGAAGGGCATTTTATTAAATAATAAAGCTTTTGTGTAACCCATACTAACATTACATATTTTTTTGAAGATCTGAGCAAAGCGCAAGGCAATGGTTATCAAATTCTGTTCTGTGGACTAACTAGTGTTTTCTAATTTTGTCACATGAAAACTTAAACGTCATTTAAAAATGCTGACAACACACTAAATATGTTCCAATCCCATTTGATGAGTCTGCGCTCAACTCTATTGGGATCATTCAGGTGATTTTCTATTCATGTTGGATCATGTGTTAAATAAAAAACTGCTGTTTTTGTCACAAAAGTTACACATTTTTTAAAAGGACAAAAGGCTGTGTCTGTCTTAAAGTGTTATCCAGGCTATGGAAGGAATACTTTGAAACCTTACCTAAGGACAGTTTTAATTTTTTCCAGAACTGGCCCACAACTCTGAAATATATAAAACAACATCTTGCATTTATGGATGAATAATGAACTGGATAGGATTAAGTGTCACAGCTTCCAAGATGACTTAACACTTGATAAATATTTGAGTTACTGTTTCAATATCAGTATTTTACTGTATGAGTAAGACACTTATTTTTTTCAAAGTTTACTTTAATGTTTTACTTTCAAAAGTTACAAAGAGATTCTACAAGGTATTTTTGAGTTTTTGCTACAGACATGCAAAAGCAAATTTGACTGTATGACCTTTGTTATGCTACTGGAGATATAAATATTTCCAATAGCCATATTACAGGAAAAATGTATTTCCCATAGACTGGAGAATGAATGCTATTGATACCAGCAGATAACAGCTATTCAGATGGGAAATTTATTCACCAAGTAACAATAGAATCAGTAAGAGGTCATTTTACATGCAAATTTGAAATTAATTAGTATTTGATAGAATGGCTGGTCTATAGCTTTTATAGAGTGACCATAAATCCATTCTGTCTATTAAGTTGAAAGATAAACAAAAACAGACTGGTAAAACACAATGTAGATTTCAATAGGAGATATTTCCTAAATAAAGTTCACTATAATATTGGTAAAACCAACAGGTCTAAAGAGTTAAGGGATGTAAACAGAGAGACTTGATATTACTTTGGGAAGGATGATGAATTTTGAGAAATACAAGTTTGGCAGATTGACATGAATGTCTGTTTTAAGAAGAATATCAAGGAAATGGTGAAAGCAAAGAGCAGAGCAAAATACAGGAAAAAAAAAACTGCTAAGAGGTCAAGAAATAAAAAAATCAGACTAAATAAGACACTGCAAAATTTAGTAAAACAGAACAAAATAAGCTTTCAAAATCAGAAATGAGAATATGGAAAGATGTATCCTATACCGTAACTGCTTATGTGTTATTAACTAAATGAATACCTTGGGTTTTAATAAGGATGTTGAAGCTAACTACAGTGGCAAAAGCCAGATGAATAACAAAAATGACATTATAAACTTGGAATTATAATAACCAAGATGGGAATAGAACATCCAAGTCTCAATGGCCTCAAACTGTGTCTGTTTTCTCTCTGTCCCAGAATGCTAAGAGAGCCAATGTGCAGAGTTACAGGTCCAGTAGCAGCTTTCTGTCACAGAATCACAGAACGGTAGGGGTTGGAAGTGACCTCTGGAGATCATCTTGTCCAGCCCTTCTGCTAAAGCAGATTCACCTAGAATGGGTTGCCCAAGACCACATCCAGGCAGGTTTTTGATACCTCCAGAGAAGACGACTCCACAACTTCTTTGGGCAGCCTGTTCCACTGCTCCATCATCCTCAAGGGAAATAGGTTTTTCCTTATGCTCAGATAGAAACTCCTGTGTTCCAGTTTGTGCCCTTTGCCCCTTGTTCTGTTGCTGGGCACCTTTGAAAGGACTCTGTCTCCATCTTCTTCACACCTGTTCTTTAGATATTCGTAAGCATTGGTAAGACTCACTGCTCAGTCTTCTCTTCTGCAGGCTAAACAGACACACATCGATGCAACAGTGAATAATAGTACATCTGGAGAAAGACAAATACAATGCATCATGGAAGGAAGAACAGGAGAAATCTATCAAGACAACTTTAAATCTGTTCATAGTTACTTTGGTACACATTCACAGAATAACTTCAGTTCAGGTAAGATATAAAGTAAACCAACATAAAAGATTTTTAATTTAAGTCATTTTAAATGTATTTGACATTATCTAGGAAGGAGTATGTCCCAGTGAAAGTAATTTCTCAAGTTTTCTGAATCACCTATGATTGCATAAATCCTTGGATTGTTAGATTTTTAAAACACTATGGTGAACTAGTCTAACCTATACCCATACAATCTCATCAATAGTTTCTTCACGAAATCAGTGGCTTCTCTTTGACTAATTAAATAAATTTTTAGACATATTCCTTTGGTTAGAAAACTCTTGCTAATAGAATAAAATTGTTTCTGGAAATCTGTCTGCTTCATAAAGTTGCAAATGGTATAGCAATACCTCTGTTACAACTATTAAGAACTAGCCAAAGCCAATACTTGAAACTATCTACAGAGTTAACAATATACTCAACATGGAAATGATTTGACAACAGAACTGAAAACAGTTTTTACCCATGTGCAAATGCAGTACCACTTACTGTCTTATCCTTCCCTGAATGTCAGACCCTTTTCTCTTGCAAATCTGGATTCTGTGAAGCCAAAAGCTGTGAAACTTTTCAGAAAGGCAAGCTAATTTTTAGATTGAATAAATACTTTAAAGATGCTTTCTTTTTCACTTTGTCCTTCCAGGGAAAAAAATTTGTTAAAAGTTAAGATCAGTTTCCTGTGGGGAAGCTGATTGAATGTTTCATTATATGTGCAGGGAAGCAGACAACTTCAAGGAAATGTCACTAACTTAGCATGATATTCTTAAACTAAGTATCATCTATCTCACCAAATAAAACCACAATAATGCATTATAGAAAGGATCTGTAAAATAAAATTTTTAAATCTCAGGAAGATTTCTAAGGAGGGCATTTTCCTTTCCCTCCTTGACATATAATTAGAGCCCCACATGGAACAGACATGTCAGCCTGGTAAACGAGGGTACCTTACTACTTTGTGGCACCTGATATAGGAAGATTGAATATTTCAATTTGAAAAAAAAAGGTATATGTAAAGATTAGGCATTTTCAAAAGTAGAAGATTACTTAGTATTTTCTGCCACAAATTATGCTTTCACTTCATGTTTTGGTAGTGGCATCTGAGAACAGACAAGGCTATTAACCAATCAATTGAACATTTGTTTCTCACTTCACATTAATATCCCAGGAGGAAGGATATTGTCCAATAAACAGGAAGACTTAAGATATGTCTTAATGTAAATAAGAGATAGGATATCTATTCCCTTTCCCTCATATATATATTCCTCCCCAATGCAAGCCTGGAAGGGAAAAGAAAGGGGAATTTCTCAGTCAAGGCTCCCTTTCTTTCTCCTGATCTACCCCTCAGTCAAGCATATGTGCTTCCAATTAAAGAACTAGAACAACAGTCCCTACTTTCTGTCAAATAATTTCAAAATTTTTCATGAACACTATTACATTTTAAGCTGAATTCTGTTTTAGTCTAAGTAGGTGTTATTCTTAACTTTGTTCATCACATTTTGCAGTATCTGATATTTAAGAAGAGCAAACTAAGATTGGTCATCAAGCAGTTCATCAAGAAGAAATCTGATCATATTCACAAACTTTAACTGGTCATAAAAATAAATTTTAAAAAAGTGATCTTGTCCCAAAAGACCTCTAAAGGGAGGCTCAGAATGAGTCAGTGATAAAATGGCTTTCACTTCCATGACATTAAGCAGGCCTGAGTAAGCCAGTATCTGCAATAGCTTTATCAAGGCTGCTTGTTGACTGATAGCAGGAAACGGAACAGTTTTCTGCTTCCTTGTGTATACAGAGGATGCCAACATATCTCATTAAGAACATCTGCACTCTTTTTGAAGAGTTTTGAAGAGTGCAAAACAGCAGGGTTGAAAGCTGTGCCATGTAGATTCTGCTACCATAACAGATAGCCTGCTATGCTGCAGAGCAGAAAGAATTGCCAGAGAAGAATGAATCCAGTAGCACCTTCTCTTCCCTACACTAAATTGACACAAGGGAGTAAGAGGTGTGGCATGGGTTTCCTCCACCCCCCAAACTGAGGAAATGAAGAAAACTCTCCAGCTTTAAAAAAGGGAAGTTGGAAATTGGTAATGCTTTTTCTGATTACACTAGCATTTCAAATCATGATGATTTTCAAAACATGTTGTAAGACTAACTTCTGTGCAAAATCAAGAGATACATCACTGTCATTGCAATTAACAATTCAGTCAATGTCTTAAAAAGCATTAGGGGTGCTTGCTCCAGAAAGAGACAAATTTGACTGTTCTATCTGGAAACCCTTTTATTTGCTTTGTGATAATTCAAGTGAAGCTTTAGTTTGCAAAAATAATTCAGAACAAGAAGTTGGCACCACTAAACATCTATGCCACCTCTCCATAGGTCGTGGATGGTCAAGAAATCCTATATGCCAAAAAAAAGTTTCCACGCACAGGAGGGTAGGGGAGGAGGAGATGGAATAATTAGTCAGTTGCTATAGTAACACAGAGAGAACTAGAACATCCCACTCACATAAAAAGTTCATCTTAGATTTTGGTTAAGTATTCCTAAAATAGCCATTTTTCTTGGCTTTGAAACTCGTGTTTTTCCATAATTACAATGAAAACTCATTTAAGTTTTCCACAGAATTCAGATATCAGCTGACAGAAAACTTCAGAATTACTAGCGTAAACCTGATTGGGCATCTGCACACCATAAAATAGGAGCACTGACAAAGAAGAGTAAATTTAAGACAGAGATGTCCAGAAGTAGGACTGCTGTCTATCCTGAATACCTTTTTATCTCAAATACCAATGAGTTTGTCAATTCATTCTTTATCACCTCTAAGAGCTAACTGTCAGCTTCCCTGGAAAATTTGGAAAAGCTACTTGGAGAGACTTTTCAAGATAACTAGCGTTAATAGTTGCCTCCACCACTTGTCCCCACTTCTTCAATCATTCTGGCTACCCTTAGCATGTTCCAGATTCTCTCAGTAACGAAGAAGCAGATGACTTTGTCCTGAAATGTGTGTTTTGCATAATAAATAAATGTCCCACAGAAATTTAGCTGGAAACCAGAGTCTTGAAATTTCAGGCAGTATCTGGTATGAAACCAGACTAATTCTGCATCTTTTCTAGACTGATTTGCATGTAAGGTATACATTGTTTTGTGCTGCTGTATTCATAAAAATGATCACCAGCTAAACAGGAAATTATTTTGTAAATTTGGTTTCTAAGTAAAGCTTAGTCTGTAATTTTATACATTGGCAATAACGATGCTATGTGAGACCTTTGGATGGAAGTTTCTCTAGAAATGTAATGCACTTTTATTGATAGCATGATACTTCATCTGTCAAAAGTGTATTAATGCTGTTGAAGCAAATTCAATACTATTCTCATATACATACCAGATACATCAGGCTTCTTTTTCTTCTATGATCCTTTTTTCTCATTTCATTGCTACTATTTTTCTGGCTTTTGCTGAAATGAAACTGAGTATATTAAACACTTCAGAAAATAAACTGCTACATACATTTCTTCTATCATGGAGCTATTCCCTGGCCATTGCTGAGAACCATGATTTGTCTTTGAAAAGTAAACACCAAATGAAATCACTATTTTTTGTCTGATACTGCAGAGTGACATACATAATCATTCATCTAAATATGGACCAGATGGGACATACCCTAGAGCAACAATAAATGAGAAAGAAGTAATTGATAGATCTGTTGATGTTTTGGGGTTTTTTTTCAACTTGTTATGGACGATATGGTGGCACTCTGAGCACTGAGGTCAATGTCAATATATTCCTCTGTTCATTGGGGATTTGTGTTACTGTTAGAAAATTTAACTGTAACACCTGATTTATTTAAATAAGACCAAAATATATTAGTGTAAATATTAATAATCCGTCCATAAATAATCTGAAGACTGTCTCCTGTAAAAGCTGAAGGAAATAAATGTGGTCATAAAATGTATATTACAGTCTCCTGCACATGATTATTATTGTTGTTATTAGTATCAAATAGCATGCATAGCTGAAACATTTATAAAAGCTGGTCTTCAAAGGTTTGTGATTGTCAGGACATATTTTTTCTTATTGAACTTGAAATTTCTCTGGTCAAAGCTAGTACTCAGATTTTTTGTGTGAATTATCCATCATTAAAAGAAACAAATTCTGGCTTTTGTAATTATTTTATCTTTCTAAGAGCTCTGTTCTCAGGAAGACAATTGACATTAGAAGAGGTGAAGAGAAAAGCAGAAAAGCACTGAAAGCAGTGGTATAGAAATACTTCCTTTCTACCAAAGTGGTCCCACAACTAAGGTAATTCACAGAGGTCAATTACATTAGGATTCAACTTCTTCTACTAAATAAACTAGCATTAATGGACTGATATAAAGCTTAGGATGTATCCTTCATGTAAAACTAAATCTTCCACAATCAACTAATTGCCCTGAGATCTGGGTGGAGCCTCTAGGCTAAGCAGTGGATGAACATGGATTTCAATATTACAGCTTGGGGTGTGAAAGCCGGCATTCTAACTAAATAGTAAATACCGTTTTAGCCACCCATGTCCTTTTATGGTCCTACCTATACTAGACAACTAGAACAATTAACTAGATAAGATGCATTACATAAGTACTGTAAAATTCAGGTTTGGGGTAACTAATTTCAGAACCACCAAATATGTACTGCTTACGATGAGCTGTTTGTCAGGTTTCCAGAGTCCCATCATTTCACAACCACTGTGGGGGACACACACCCAGATTAAATTACTTGGTTTAAAGTATAAAAATATGTTTTTCACTCTCTATTGATTCCATCTTATTTTATACAAATAGCCATGCTTTCTAATTAAAAGAAGTGACAGCACTTACAGTATTCTCATATGTGTCAATACACCTAAGACCTAGCTGATTTGAAATTGAAAAAGTATTCATAATATTAACCTTTACCTATCTTTTTTGTTACTGTAGGAAACAAAAATCCTTTGACAAAGAAACATTTAGTACAAAAAGGACATAATTGCACATCTTCCTTTGCTAATAAATGACTAATCAGTCATTCGTTCATTCACTTCATATTAATTGTTAAAAGATTAATCATGACAAACTAACATATTATTAATATCCGCATTATATGTGCATCCATGAGAATTCCATTGCAATATGGTGATTAACTAATGTACCATTATTTTAAAGTTAATTATTGTTGCATTAGAAGTCACTATAAAGAAAAGATTAAGGGAATTTTTTCCTATTGCTTTTATTTTAAATTTTTTTTTGTTTTCTCATATGAAAAAAGTTAATCCATGGAAATAAAAAGCAAGGATCTGGAGCTATTTAATTTTATTTCTCGACTTTCTTTCATTTTCAGCTTGCTTTAATGATTTCCTTAATGAATGAATATCCCAGTCCAAACACTTGACTGAGAAGTAGCAGCTGTCTGCTATAGAACTTAATAGTTCTCAACTTTTTCAAGGTTGCAATAAAGAACATAAGAAAATTCAAAATTGTATTATTATATTTTAAATTTATGTTATATTAAAAAAAATTAAGAGGCCAACAATTTCTGAGATTCATATACACAGTAAATAAATAAAACTATCTAGTGAGCAGTCATCTTTATTATTCTTTTTGACCTTAGCTTTGGTTATGAAATCAGATCTTTGGTATTCATGAGGTCTGTTTTTCTTTATTTTTCTTTGAATTTCAAAGATTCATGCATATTCAATATTCAGTTCATGTCTGTGTGTATGCACACAGGCACATATATACAGGAGTTTTTTGGGCATGTGGAATATCACTGTTTAATTTGATGTCTGACAATAATTCCAGTTAGAATTTCAGTTATGATCTTTTTACTAGATTTTCACTTAGAATAATGCAACTATGTATAAAAAAGAACTTAGAAAAAAGATTGTGTTGTCATTGATAACAATCTAAGAAATCATTAGGCGTATTTAGATAGTGTTTTTATTTCTTAATATTTTAGGATTCTGACATTTGGGCTTTGTGTCTACAGATCATTAGCAGGCTTTTGTGTGAGCATCATCTTAGACCCTGGCACTTTTTGGTTTTGTGTAGAGCTTTGTAACACTTCTCAGTGTTTACCACTACTAGCAGCTTTCCACAACACGCAGGAATCCTTGAATTCTAGGCTTTAGAACTTTAATTTTAAGCCACCTCTTTAAATAAATACAGCTGACCTGTGGTCTGATTCAGTGTTCCCTTTTAAATTTCATTTGATTGTTTTCAACAGTTTGAAGAGCAAGCTTTTGTAAAAAAATACCTATGAAAAATGTAATCCAAGCAGTACTTCAAACTGCTTGTCAATAAGACTCTTTCTACCCTATTCCAGAAAGTTGCTAGATCACAATTTGAGATCAATAGGATCTAAATTTTGTTTAGGTACTTTCCTAAATCATTTTCATTCAACTTCACACAAAAATGAAAAATCTTAACTTTGAAATCAAAATAAACTGTCATATCAATACTTCGGTGAAATTTATATCTTTTATCATGTCTTTGGAATCAGTTGTGTTTAAGATTATAGGATCACTTGAACCCTTTCCCTTAATTTCAGGAAGCTCATGTTTTTTTGGATTGTGGCTCTTATGAAGAAGAAAAGACACATCCTTGGAAAACCTAATATTAATGCTTAAAGTGTTCACAAAGATGTTAAAAATCTAAATGAAATATGAAAGATTATGCTGGAAATATTCCCATACTCAAATATCAAACATGGTACAGAAAACTTGTTAACAAAAGTATCTGTATCAAACATTACATTAACCAACTTTTGGAGAGAAAAAACTCTACTCCCCATCTGACAGTTACTGATCAGTAACCAAGACTGCAGGCTGTTGGCTGATGCTGAAGTTAAATGCGTATGACAGAAATAGCAGTAGTGATGGATGGCTTTGGATCTGCTGAACTGACAAAATGCTACAATGCTTAGGATGCTTAGTTGTCAGTAAGAACAGGCAACATAGAGATATGATATTTGAAGTCTTTACATGACATAATATGAAATGATGGTCAGCACTGAACCTTGACTACTTGACATTAACAGTGTTAATTTGTATGTAAGAATCTGCCTACCAGCTGTGATACAGGTCATTTGTTGAAATATCAACATGGAGTACAACTTAACATATGGAAGTTGAAGCTGATGTAGTTATAAACACATATGAAACAAACTTTTGCACTGACAACTATGTACAGTGGAGCTGATTTGTGTCATCCATCTCTAGATCTCCTTTTAAAAATAGGTGTTTGTGAAAAAAAGCATTTCCAATATACCCTCGAGGCACTCAAATCCATGTTCTGGTTTCTTTTTATTATCTTTACGTAACTTACAGGAAGTAAAAATAAAAAAAACCACAATCAAACAAATACATAAGTCAGTGGTTCATAGAATATGACATGTATTTGCTTTTCTACACCAAGTCACTATTTCTGTCCCTCCATCCTTAGTGTTTTCAGTGCATCAGCATCCTATAGTTGCCCATCAAAATTTTTTTTCCCCATTCTGATCTTATTGTACTTTTCTGCTCTTTTCTTTCAGTTAAAGCAAACTCCTTCAAACAAAATCATACATCAAGACAGTTTAGGAATTAACTTGATTATTGCCTCCATTTGTGAGTCATAACCTTTTTTCTTACTTTGTCTGTCTATTACTAAGGCTGAAAGCATTTTTGAGAAGATCCATTTGTTATTTTGTACAATGTCTAGCATATATGCTTTCCATTTTTATCTAATCCTCTGGTAACATCATGGTAAATAATGTAAAAATGGATACATTAAGCTACAAGGGAAAATTGTCTCATCTGCACTGTTGTGTTGGGTGGATTCAAGGCTAACCTAGATTACTTCCTTCTTTTTAGGTACAACCTCAGTCCCAGCTCTGAGCTGACCCAGATGTATTTCCTGAAGGAAAATTCAGATTGGCACTGGCCTTAGGATGCCTGACAAAAAGGCATCCCTCCTGTGGGGTAGTGGCTGATAGGGTGATCTAGCATCCTTCTTGTTACTTGTTATTCTAATATCCCACCTCTGTTCTGTAGAATGGGATTCACCTGCATGACTTTAGCTGTATGAGTTAAATGTTTCTTCTGGAGACACCTGGCTGAGTCTTTAAAACCAGAAACCTATTTGATTGCAAATCACTGTGAATAATTTTACCCTACTTCTATTTTCTACCCAGCAGCCAAATTTTTCTTTCTCATTCCTGCATACCTATAACAAATGTGCATTAAATTAGACTCAGATTTTGATTTTTTCATCATCATTGAATATTTTTATTATGGTTAATCTGGTTTTTTTATTGTGGTTAATCTGATACACAACCATATTTGTGGGAGGGAAAAGTATCTGTACGTTCCAGTACTTGTTGATTTTTCTGAAATTTTTTAAATGCCTGGAGAAATAATCACAGTTTTGGCAAATATCTGTAAAATTTGATCTTATATTTAACAAGTAGTGTTTTCAAAATTGGCTGCAGACAGAGCATACTTTTAAAATAAACTTATCTGAGTTGTATTACTGATCCACTTTCTCCTTCCCAGACTTCATGGTGGGAAGTGTCATCCTTCTCAGTCTAATATGGACAAATACCCTAATACCAATTAAAATTGGCAAGAAGCAGTTCTGACCTATTGATTGCAAATGGAAAATAAATGAAGATACACTTATGGGTGTTAGGACCAATAGTATAGATACTACATGTGAGGATATTCATTTTATATTTAAAACCCAGCTTTTGAAAGAAAAATAAAAACAAAAGTTCAGTGACCAAAAGAATAGGAATCACAGATCATTCCATCAAGTAGTAGATAGAAAAAGGAGGTGAAAGAAGAGAAAGGGAGAATAGCAATAGGAAAACTAATAGAAAAACATATCCAATGTGCCTGCATTGATTTTTGTGATTACTGTTTATTAAAATGCAGTGGATACAGATTATCTTTCTTTCAAATGCTCTGTGTTTAGTGTTGCTTCATTTGCCTTGAAATGATAACTGCAAGCACTTAAATAAATGGATTCCAACATTGTCTAGTTTCATTCTACCATCCCTGTCTGTAATAAGTACCCTTGTAGAAATGTTATTTTGAAACTTCTTTAAGCAATGTCTCTCTGTTAATCACAAGATCTTTCTTCATATGTCTACTGCAGTGCTTGCACTGCCTACATTTTCTCTCTTATGCTAATTGTAGGATAATATTTTTAGTATAAAAAATGGCTGCACTTTTGGAAACAAGTTTTACTGTGGTTTTATTGTATATTTTGTATTTTTGAGTTAGGCATTATAAGATATGGCAGAATCACTGACTCAGCCACAGACTTCTTAGGTGACCCTTCAAACCAGTCCATCTAGGTTATGGCCATCTAAGTAAATTAAAGGTGGGCAGGCATGTTCCTGGGAACTGAGGCCCTCTGGCATGGAACACCCATATCTATGCTAATAAGATTTTTGTTTGGTCCCAGGGAGGGTAGAAGTTTGCAAACTGTCTATTGATAATGGTCTCCTGACTTAACTAGTACCCAAACTGAAATCACAAATTGTTTGCTAGTTGGATTAGTCAAAATATTGGTAGAAATTTCTTTAACAGACAAAAGAACATTTCCAGGCACTGTTTAATTTACTGGTAGAGGCGTACCTATAAACTCTGTACACCAGATCTAAAGCTATCATGATACAGATAGGTATACATTACAATTCCAAGAGATTTTATGAAATGAAAGTTAGGTATGTAGATGCCTATGAAATTCCCACTAACTGCCTCATTGCATTACATAATTGCATCTCTAGATGGTTATGTGCATTTTAAAATGGCTGCCTGTAAAACAATTTATAGTTTCTCCCTTGTTTGTCTTGCAGCTCTCAGAATCAGTACACTGCAGTCTGTGGGTAGAGGCTAGAAACCCACATATTTATGTAGATTTTTGGTCAGGTTTTACAGCCAGTGCTGAGCTCTCCACTGCATCAATATATGAATTACATACAAGCCAGTCAATTAAAAGCTTGCTTAGGTATGTCTATGAGTGACATCAATAATACAGATGTCTTGTCTGTAGAATTCGGACTGTCTCTCTAGGTTAAGGAAGGTAGATGCTACCTCTTTACTCACACAAACTACAGATTTACAGTCCAGCGCCTGTGGTGTCAGAATTATTTTCTCCCCTATGAAGAGCTTTTTTTTGTTTCAAGTAGTTATGAATTACTGAATGCTGCTGTTGACAAACTACTTTCATTTGGCCTATTGCAGGTATAGATCTGCCTAAAAAACACCACAGTGACAGTCTGGAAATTCCCCACTTTCTAGTCACAATTTCAATATTATTATCTTTTGCCAACAAAAGCTAAAAGAGATCTTTTGTTTTAGTTGTAATCCCCTAATTGCTGAGTTGTTATGATCTGTACTTTTGCTATGTATGAAGTTTTATTATTTCTAATAAATTGTGCTTATTTATAATTGACTTTAAGTACTCCTTTACCCTCATTATAGTTGTAAATGTGTTTTTCCCAACATGTTCCCACCCTAATGACTTCAAAATCTTAATTCAGGAATGCAGTTAGACTACTTCTCTGAAGCTTTGAAAAACACTGAGTAACGCTTGATGGATCTGTCAACCACCAAACTTTGATATATGAATTAAGATATATAGAAAGAGATCTCCATAATGAACACAAAAGCCATTTGCATTAATTTCAGAGTGAACTATAATGCTTACAAACTTTTCATGGCAGCAATGTTGCATTTTGTTGAAGTGGTAATACCATAATTCTCGGAGATGGTGCACTCATTATAACAGCATAAAGATATTGTGTAGTGCCTTTATTAGGCAGGAATAGTTACGTGATGCTACTGAGTAGTTTGCCCTCTTCTTACCAGTTAGAAGAAAAGGAAAACAGAAATAAATAGGACTCACAATGAAAGCAGGAAGGCAGTAATGGTACATTCTTCTGAGTGCTCTTTCTGCCTTACTCTGCATCCTGCATGCAAGTCATATGGGCTTGGGGCTTTTTTCCTACATTTTTTCAGCCCTGATATTATTATTAATTATTAATATATTATATATAATATATTATTAATAACCTGGTATTCTTTATCAACAATATTCAAAACTCAAGTGCTTAGTTCACAGGACAGTCTCATTAGATAAATACTGCTAAACAAAAGAAGACAAGGGACCGACAGCTATCCCTACAGGCAAACAGAGTGAAGGGTCTTGCAACTTGCAACCTAAAGTACTTGAATGAGCACGTTTGTGTTCTCTCCACACAACATGGAGCACCCTGTTCTGATGGTCCTGTGGGCCCACTGTGGTGTTTCTATTGGTCTGGCACTAATCCACATGTTTTGTATGTCTTGACAACTTAAACTGTTTTACACAGCAAGGGCTTCACTGAAGCTCAGCAAATAGGCTGGCATTCCCATAGCAGGCAACTGATGAAACTATGTTGTATGCTGCAGGATGTGACATGAAGGGATTTGAAGGTTGCTGAGGATGCAAAGTTTACCAAGATATAGCTGAAGAACAGCTGTGGCTTGAGAGAGCCACATATGAGATAGACTTATCCCAGACTGTCTTTTGAGAGACATCCCTAAGATAAATATCCACCTATCTCTGCTTGGATATCATCTTGAGGAGAACTAACTGAAGCAGTCCAGAATAGAACCAGAGAGCCAGACAACAGCTAAACAATGAAGACATAGAGCAGAGACTTCCATTATTCAAATTTTTGTCCTAAAGCTGTTTTATTTAGGAAGGTGGGCATGCAGCTTAGACTGCAAGTGTATGGTCAGGCACGGCATCAAGGCAGTATTTTTTACCTCAACTGCTTCAGTGAAGGTTCACATTTGAAGTCTGAAACTTGCCTGAGGGAAAAGATGACGTTTATTCACCTGTCAGCATGCACCCAAGTCTGCTTCTGTCTGTGAGTGAGGTTAGTGATGCTGATCCATACAGATTCCACCCTTCTATCCACCCTTGCAGTGATGTTACATCATCAATATTGGACAGATCCTCTGCAGAAGACCTGACATCATGTAGAACATTGTTGTGTAGGATGCTTGTGGTTAGTCTTAGAAAAATGGTGAGCTCACAACTTCTGAATTACAGGATGCTTGAATGAACAGTGTAGACACACAAAGCCCAGTCAGTATGTAGAGGACAAGTCCCTTTCACATATAACTAAGGGAAGTAAAGAGAGGCACTGCAGAAAGTTTATAAAGTCTGATATGTACTTGTCAGCTGTACTGTCTGTATTAGGCCTATATTCTCCTTTGTAACTCCTAAGAAACTAAGACTGGAGAAATATATCTCAGGAAATCATGTCTTTGAGTTAAGCCTTATGGAAGTTCTGTTTTGTTCCGTTGTCCTGCGGGATTTTGGTTTTGTTCCAAGAGAAATCCAGGCAATGTATTCAACCCAAGTACTCTGTAAAGAGGGAAAAAAGGGTCAAGGAAACAAAGTAAACAGTCATTGACTCAAAAAGCTCATTGTATTTCAAATAGCTTTTTCATTAGTTCATTTTTTGTGATTCTAGGAAATTTTGCCCTTTAAAATAACCTCTTTGTTTGCACTTCCTTTCAGAAAATAAATGTTTTAGTTACAGTTGGGTGTCCTTTCTAAACAACAGAAACCTTTTCTACAACTCCCAATTGCTTGGGTCTTCTTTTCCTAATACCAAATAATTTGCCTTTTGTTCTTTTGGGAGAACCACTGTAAAATAAACAAAGTCCACAACATACACCTGACAAGCTTTTCATGGTGTATATTGCAAACAATCTAAAAGCAAACACCTGAACATCATTTTGACTATCTCAAAGGTCATTTAAATGAATGCACAATTAAGATATTCATATGAGTTTGATTTCATCTCTCTTGCGTATGTTTCTGAGAACTGAAGAAGTGGCTCATAAAATATTGCTTCAAAGATAATTCCCTGGCAATTCTGGGAATGTCACTATAGAATTTATAACAAATGAGTAATGGAGAAAAAGAAAAATGACAGTGTAAGCAAGCTGGAACATAAACTTCAATTTAAAACTCATAGTTTATGAGATCTTCAACCACATAGTTGAATGACCAGAAAGTAATCCTTATCTAATCCTTATCAGTATTTTTCCTCTGTTTGTGTTCCTGTCTTGTAAGTTCCTTGTGGCAGGGAATGTTTGTGTATTGTCTAGCATTGTAATAATTTAGTCTGGATTTAGAGCATTTGGGTAATGTCTTAAAACAAAAATAATAACATAGTCCTACTTTGATGTAGATGCAGAGACACTAATTCTACTTTTCTGTTTTCCCAACTTGGGTTATCTACAATCATCCCATAATTTCAGTAATGTCACAAAATAGGAATAAGTGTGGGAATGGCAATGAAAAACTTTGAAAATTCAGGTAGATATAATAATCAGTACTTGTAGTGTCCACTGAAGGGCTCAACTATTTGATGCATGGAAAAACACTCTCCATTATCTAATCCAGAGGGAGCAAGGAGTTAACCAGAGTTTAACTTCAGAATAAAGAAGAATCCTCATCAGGTGTGAAAGCTGTAGTCCTGGGCAGAATTTATCTACTGTAACACTTAGATGGAACAAATACTACAGAAAAGCATGTTAGCTGCTGTCTAACCTGCTGTGGAAATACTCAGTTGTAGCTAAGTCCTGGGAGCTATGTGGTCCAAGCTTTGCTTTAGTGCTTAGGCCAGGCAAACAGGTCTGAGCGGACTATAAATCTAAAATATTCTAGCTATTATGGAGGAGGATTACATTGTCTGAAATGACAATTTAGAGGTCTTCAACTTACAGAAATCTTTCATACACTTGTTGTTCCTTAGATATTATGTTATCCCTCTGACTGGAAGCAGAGAATTCATAATCCTGAGAATGTCTAGAACCTTGTGCTGATTTCAAAAGTAAAAAAAGGACTATTTAATTTCTCCTGACACAGTATTTAGAGGTTTGGGGGGTTTCTTTGGTTTGTTTGTCTTTTTGTGGGAGGGTTTCTTGCCTTTTGCCATCATTTGCAGAAACTTAATATTATTAATTGTAATATTAAATTGGGATATGTCTTCTAAAATGGATCATAATTTTAGATATTTATGCATTGAAATAGACCTATCTTAACACACGTCTGTCTGATGTTGGTTTGGTTTGATTTGTTCATTCTCCCTCTCCATTTAAAGAATTTTCCATATTTTCTTCTCTAATTCTGTCCTTTTCAAAGAAATGGCCAATCAAGTTTTGGCTTCTGGCAGTAATTATTCTGCCAATGAATCTTTACTGATCTGAGATGTGACTTACTAGGATTTTTCATTCAATTAACTTTTTAAATACTGGGAACACTGATAAATAAAATACTAAAAACATTTCATTTAGAATCCATTTTGATCAGATTTTAACAACCTTATGGCAGATGAATTGGTGGAGTTTGTCTAGTGGTAGGATAGGAGGAAATTTTGAGACAAAATAGACGAGGTTAACAAATATTCCATAAAACAGAGTAAACAAACTGAACAGCAAAATTTAAAACCCAAATAGAAAAACTAAAAGTCTGTCAATGTAAAAAGACCTCATTTGTCATTTTTGTATTCTTACATGACAGACTAGGTTAAAAGAATCTTGCTCTATTCTAACTGTGGAAATGAATCAAGTAAGTTTTTCCATTATGTTTTGTATAATTGAGCTTCTGTTTATTGTATATTATCATTTATAAAACAGGTGCTCTAAAGCTATGCCTTTGACATCTTTGCATTGTAAAGTTCTACGGAAGAGGAAATATTTTATCTGCCTCTCATTGGTTTTATGTAAATATCTGCACTGTTTACATATGTACACAGTGTGCTCACAAGACCTATTGTAACTGCAAGATAGGTTGGATTATGAGGTTGTCTGGCAAGTCTCTACTGATCATGATACACACTGGAGTCAATCATCCCACAGATAGAATATGCAAACTATGGTGAGGTCCAAGAAGAGAGGTAAAGAAGGAGAACTTGAAGTGGTCTTGCCAGCCAATCTTCTGGTATCATGGCAAGGGGAAAACTGAAGATACTGGAGAAAGGGTAGTTAGTTAGAGAATGAAGGACTTTCTTTAAAATCTCAAACTCCATCATGGCCACAGAAAGGACACTATTTCAAATGGTAGCTCCTCAAAGGGAGGAGACTGAACATCTCATATTCCTCTTGGGTGACATAAAGCATCACATTTATAGCAGAATGGAGAGGCATCACTAATTCGTTCAAATCAGTATGTCATCAACAAAGCAAAACAATTACCAAAAGCATGAAGAAAAGACATTTTTTCAGTGGTTTACATGTTTATTAAAAGTAACAAGTAAGAAGAACTGGAAATTCTTATTGAAAATAAGAAATTTTACACAGCTGAAACAAATATAATCCAGTAGAATGATTCATATCATGGAAATACAAATATCACTTGTTAAAACCTGCTTGGGAGGGACAGAATATATAAAAGAGGAAGATCTTGTGAAGGAGTTGTTGGAACCCCAGAATCAAAAGATATTGAGCACAAAAGGCATGGCTCTGTTCTCTGAAATCTGTAATTGAGAGGCACAGAAGCATCTATATTCTGGGCTTTTCTGTAATGCATGTGGAGGTGGGGGAGAAAAAGGATCATTATGAAGAATTTCAATTTGGGGGGATTTGTATAAAAGAAATACAAACACTGAAACAAGTTGCCTGGAAATACTGTGGGATTTCCATCCTCACGGCTATTTAAAACCCAGGTGGTCCTGGTAAACCTGCTCTTGGTGATGTTGGTTTGAGCAGGGTGACAGAACAAGGTGATCTAAGGTCCTTTAGAGGTCCCTCTAAGGTCCCTTCCAACCCTGATAATTCTATGATTCTATGATTCTTTGATTCTATGATTCTATCTCCACAGATGCCTTCTGACCTCAGCTACCATGTGATTCTGTGAAAATTAATGAAATCCAGCAGTTCATAGTTACTACTACTACTAACAACTGACTATGGTAGAAGAGGTGAATATGACAGGAAGGATATAGATTCATAATCTTGCAATGGGATAACTGTGAGACATCAATGTGTTATGACTTCAAAACTCAGAATACTTTAGAGTGTACCAATGCCTGCATTTGTGGTAGATATGGGAAAGTATTAATATAGTTTTCCACCTATACACGAGTTTCAACCATATTTAAAAAGGATAAATTAAACATGGTACAGATACAGGCTCTCAAAACATGATTATCATTCCTAAATCTGGCTAAATTTCATATTAAATACATATGAGAATAAGCCCCATCATGGCAAAAAACTCAGCTAAGGAAAACAGGTGTAAATTCAGGTTGGAATTAAGAAGCAGACTTGTAACTAGTAGAAAGAAGTTCTGAACAACTTCCAGGAGAGTGACAGGAAAAAAAAAATCTGTTTTAAGATGATGCTTTATGAGCTGATGGATTATGGATTGTATTTGTTGGCAAGAGCATGGGGCTGGACCCTAGACCTCTTTCAGGCATTAAATACATAGACAATTTCTAAATGATTGTGACACAAAATACCTTGCAACCAGGAAAAGATCATTTTACTTTGGATATGTGAATGATGGGTAAAACTGCTTAATGATTGGAATGATTTAAGAACAACTTATTTTGTTGTAAACCTGTTTCACAGAATCACAGAATATTAGGAGCTGGAAGGGACCTGGAAAGATCATCTAGTCCAACCCCCCTGACACAGCAGGATTCCCTAGACCAGGTCACACAGAAGCAATTGCTTATTGTGGATAAGCTTTTTTACATATATGGAGGTAACCAAGCAAAAGACCAATCAGTAATACATATGTCTAGATTTTGAAATAAATATTTTCACAAAGTTGAGAACGAGGACAACTGATTTGGAAGACACCATGGAGGCAGAAAAAAACAATTATAGATATTTAATAATTTTTAATAATTTAAGTGTATAATTTATTAGAAGATTAAAATCTTTTGCTTCTACAGCAAAGACAGACTAACTGGTTAATTTTGGCCAGAAGGGGGAAAAAAGAGGGTAATAGACTACAAATAATACAAAATAGCAGTTGTGAAATGGGTAAGTTTATATAGGGAAACTAAGAACAGAACATTATTATCAGAAAATTACTGATTTATCACTACATGGAGGTCATAAAATTGTTTGAAGTTATGTCAAAACCTGTACTTCCAGTTTCACACCTTTGGGGATGACATGCTAGAAAAGCAAAAACACAAGCTTAGGCAAAAAGAATCTCCTAATCAAGTGACTTTATTCTGAAAAGAGTTCAGGAGTTACAAGTCTTTGAGAAAAACATTCTTTGAAGAGCAGTTGTCCATCACTCTGACTTTACACTTCCTGAGAATTTTGTTGAAATTCTGGACTGGGACAAGTCCCACTGACACTTGCATATCCTGCATCTATGTAACAACAGGCTGAGGTGACCTCAGCCCTCAGCTAATAAACCCTGGCCTCCCTAATGCCATAGGAGTTAAATATTTTTCTTACTGAAATCATTCTGATTTACAAAGAATGTACACAGAGGTTCCATTACTGCAAACACAGTACAATTAAACAACAGGAGAGCATTTTCTTTCTCACAGTTCCATGCCAGCTTTCTAGATTGCACATCACTCAAAAAGCTCTCCCTTTTTCTTTTGTTTCTTTTGTCATGACTACACTGTTTTCCCCTGTTTTCATTCCTTTTGGTACTATTATTTGGCTTATTTTCTGACTCCTTCTCTCTTATAGATGCAGGCTTGCAAGCAAATAATTTACATTCCCCTGAATTTGTGTTTAATGCAATCACAGGGTGAAAACTTCTACTGTTTTGGTAATTATAAGGAGAAGGATATTTAATTGTTTCCCTGTGTTTCCCCACATGGAAATGTTTAGCATATTCTTTGACTTCAGTGAGCTCTATTGTTGCCCATGTGTTAAAATTACTTGGTTGAAGTATCCTAAATTCACATACATTGAGAGATTAATAATCATACACTCAATATGTTAAGAATTGGTTAACACATCACTCTCAAATGTGTTAGTTTTTTTTCAGTAAGAGCCCTTTATCAAATAATGTTTTCAAATATGAGTGGTAAGAACTAAAAAACAGAAGCATTTCCATATGCCTTAGTAAATATCAAAACATAGTTGATACATTACGTTGCTGACATAGAGATTGGCACAGTGGTACATAATTATGAAGACCAGGAAGTTATAAAGAAAAAATTGGATTGCTTGGCAAGCTGAACCCATTCAAGTTAAATGCAAAATTATGCATCTAGGTCATTTCTAAACAGTAGAAAACTATATTCTGGAAATCAGTAGCTCAGGAAACAATGAGAGGTGTCATAATATCATCATACTCTGCATGATAACTTGGCAAAGAGAAATGTTTCAGGTCTTTGAGGTGCAAACAGGTAAGGTGACGTTTAGGTCCAGAAAGATATCTCTTCTGCTAGAATGTTGTGTTCAGATTTGGTGTCAGTGTGAGAACACAATACATGTATACCACTGAGAGTTATTAACCAAAAGAACAAAATAGCAAGAGAAGTGGTTGATTTTTCATTCCTTAATACCTAAACAATCAAGACAGAATAACAGAATCACAGAATCATTACAGTCGGAAAGGACCCTCAAGATCATCTAGTCCAACCGATGGCCCTACACTACTTTTATCCCTAAATTATCCCCTGAAGAACCACATCAAACCTCTTCTAAAAAACCTCCAGGGATGGTGACTCCCCCACCTCCCTGGGCAGCCTATTCCAATATCCCACCACTCTTTCAGTAAAGAAGTTCTTCCTAATATCTAATCTAAACCTGCCCTGGCACAACTTAAGCCCATTCCCTCTAGTCCTGTCACTAGTCACAAGAGAGAAGAGGCCAACAAATGCCAGGTTTCTAAAATTAAATAGTAGGATTCACGAAATGGTCAACATTAATGTCATGAATTTAGGGTCTTCAACTTTATTTTTTGATGAGTCATTTTTTATTTATTGAGCCACCTGGGATTATATTTTTGTCCTCTGTAAAGAAAACACATTGATTTTGGAAACTTTTGGGTTCAGTCTGGTGCACAAAGAACAGATAAATGAAAGACTCAGTGACATGGTGCTGGCCATGTTGTAGATGTGAGTCCTGTTCTCATTTCTGTAACTACTGTGATCTACTTAGGTAGTAGTACCCCAGTCACAAAGGATGGATTCTTTATCCAGTTTAGTTACACCTCCTGAAGGGCTCAGGTGGGACTTTGGCCAAGTATTCTGTATACAAGTGAAAAAGGATTACAAAAAATGAAATATGGACCCTTGTACAGAAAAAATTGAACTTTTTCTTGATTAGGAGCTGAAGATGTCCTTGACAGCATTATAAATCACTACTGCTTCACTAGCCAATCCTGCACCTGTGCAAAGAAAATAGTAATGATGATATTTTCTTACTCCTCCAGCACCCAACTGGAATGTCAATAGCCTGAAATACATAATTTCTGGAGTGTGATAATTTCTCTCTCTTCTGAATGCATTAATTTGACTACTTTGGTTTAGCTTGAAATTCTCCATGTTTTTATCATGTAGAACAAAAACACAAACATCAAATAAACAAAAATCAAACAAATAAATGACCTGCCTCTCCATTAAGCTGACTTGTCTGTGAAGGCTGAGGGAACCTTCTCCAAGCTAAATTAAAGCCTGATGAGCAAGGGATTACTCTTGGGAGGGGAGGCGTTTAACCTTCTTTCATGGTGAGGGCTCAGAATCCCACATATCTCTCTGCCATACAAGTACTTCAGATTATTAGGCAAACAGTGGGAGCACCACCAGCTTCATCTGTACTGATTTATAAGAATATAATTGTCCTGTTATTTACTAGTCCTCCTTTGATCACTTTTACTGCTTGTGTAGTTGGGACGATTGTTTTGGTTTTGAGTAACAGAGTTCAAGTGAGGGCTTACAAATCAAAAAGAATAAACTCCATTTAACTTTAGAAATGTATAAAGCAAATATCTACACCTCAGTGAGATCTTGAGGCACCCTTTATAGTCAATAGGAGAAACACATTTTTTGGAAGAAATTAATTTTCCTTATTTGAGGTGTTTATATCAGGTTGAGATAAATGAATCCCTGAACAGGCTGTTTTCAAGTACTAATACTCCTTGTCCACAAAGACGGTGCAGGATGACTAGCTCAGGTGTAAATGTCTATACTGCTGCTGGTGCTACCTTCACTCCAAGTACTCTCAGCAATAGTGTCCTCCCTGGAACATAGAGACAACCTGCAGCTTAACTGTGGTTAAACCCCCTGTCAGTTTTTGTACAAACATCTCCCACTGGACAGCCCAGGTGCCCTGTTGTGTTATTTACTTATTCATCAGTCAAAGGGCTTGTGTCTGCCTGGAATTAGTTGCCTAAAAAGTCCCTTGTGAATGCTGAATTCTGACATACAGGTTTTCTAGACAGTTTTCTTTGATGTTAGTGCATATATCCCACTTTCATGAGATGTTTAATCCCAAAGAAGTGCTCTGCATCTAGCCCAAAAATATTTCAGTGCTTTTCCTTTCTGAATGCTGCAATAGTTTAAGCAAGCTGCGTGACAATTTATCTGTGCATCAGAACTGTGTCAGTGTTAAATATTATTTGGGATAAAAGAAAAAACATGGCACTGCTATTTAATTTTGACATAAAGACAAATAAAATGTTATGCTTTTATACTTTTATAGCTACAAAGTATTGCTTACTTTTTTCAAGAAATTAAACACATGAAGCAGATGTCCTGTGGGAGCAATCTGTTATGGTCTGGCAGCAGATTCACTTTCACTAGCTTTACATACTGTAACTGAAACATGTACATAAAATTTAACTATATATGCAATTATGGTAAATAGTGTTTATCAGATTTCTAGTTATTAAATATCCCTTCAAGATTTAACTGTTCATGCTACTCATTGTCCTGCCATTATTGTACCACTGTCTTTTATATGACATTCTAAGGAATACCTCATTTTAACAGTATTTTCTAGTCTTATTATCTCTATAAAATCTTCATCTAAAATATTACCATGCATACATATTTCTGAATCACAATTTTTAAGCAGAAAACCCTGACTGTTAAGCTTCCTCAGAAACTATGAAGTTGGTCCTTATCTTTGAGACATCTTTGCTGGTCATTAGAATCATCAATTTCAAAATTGGATGAAAAAGACACAGGGAAAATTAAATTCTTCTCATTCTCAGAAGCCAAAAAATCAGAGTAGACATTGTCAGCATGAAAAGAGAGTAAAGTTTAAATGCCACCTTTCAAAGAGTTGCCCTGTGTTTTGCTCTTCTCATTTTGGGACTGTTCATGTGAACTTTCCAGGAAGGGAGGGAGTGCTGCTCCATTTTAGCTAAGGCAGTGACCATGGACAAAAGAGATCTGCCAAATTGAACTGGTGCAGAGAAATGAAACCTCTCTGCAGCTCTAGGCATGCATAAAGTTAGACGATTGCTGTAAGGGAGGTCTGAGGAATTTCTTGGCATATAGAACTTGCCATTAGCAGCCCTAAATTGTAAATGCTGTGATAGTTTGGAGTAAGAATGGCACACATAGTTTCTCCATTTTGTACACCACAGTACATGGTATCAATGTTGGCAAGTCCTTCCTCAAAATCAACACCAATAATATTGATACCAAACTGCCTCTAAAAATTTGGCAGGAAACATCAGAATCTGAAGTTACTCAGCACAGCATAGGTACAGTGTGGCTTGCATTTGCTGCCTCCACAAACACTATACTCTCACTCTCATGCATCTTGCCTTACAGATCAGTAAAGTTGAAACTAAAGAAGGAATCATATTTAGTGAGATTTAGGTCAAGTTTTGGTTACACTAAATGGTTACAATCAAAATATTTAAAATGCAACCCTACTTGACAGTAGCTCTGATACCAGAGCTTTCTAATTACTTAGTTCATCTTCTCTAGAATTCCTAAAACATCCCTTAGCCTTTACAGGTGTGGACCCTTAGAAAGAAGCCCTTAAAGCTCAGCCTTTTCAATGTTAGCTTCAGACACAACTTCCATTGTGTTTTTTCTTTTAGTTTTGGGGAGTCAGTGAGCCCTTTTTTCATAGGGTAATTCAATACCCCACAAGCTCCAGCTAAGCACTTATTTTATGTCCTTTTCTTTCATCACAAACCTATCTCATAAGCTATAATTCTGTATATTTTTTCCTTGATTACATACAACTCTATTGTAAACTTCAGTAACAAATAAAAATGGCCTTGACCATTCTAAATGAACCCAGTTCTCTTTACTCACATCACTGGCGAAGGAAACTGTGAGCAATATAAATCCCCGGCTCTAGGTGCTCTGTGTATTTAGAGACTATTACTCTTTTGTTCCTATTTAGCCCATTGGCTAACTCCTGCACCAGTCCTGGCTGTTTAATTCAGTGGTTTGCAATCTATGATGCACAGAACCTTGGGGTTTCTCCACAAACTATTTCTAAAAGGCCTGTGAACAGTAATTACAGAAAACAAGTCTATCATTTCATTGCTGGCTTTAATTTGTTAGTTAAGGGTCCCATACTTTCAATGGACCTTTTTAGGGGACTACAGTTTTAAAAAGACTTATTGAAGTTACTTATATGTGACATTAGATGTTATACTAAACATCTATTATGTATTTTTCTGTTAATTGCATTATCTCTTGGACTTCACTAACTTTGTATAAAGACTATACAGAACATATTATTAATGAAGGTGGAAGCCTCAAGAAGTTGTTGTTTTCCATAGTCATGCCAGACAGAAAAGGCTCCCTCTGAAACAATCCCATGATTCTGTATGAATATATGCTAGTTAATTAATAGCTCTTAGAAATCTATTTGTTTATATCTCCTGTAATTAAAGTTCACAGGCATGTGCCTACTTTATTTACAAATTATTTGTAATAAAATCCTTGTATTTTCATATACATGTGCAGTTTCAGTAAATTCTGCTGCTGAGCCTCTGTGTCATATAGTTTTTCTCTGAAATCTCAAACTAATAAATTGTACAAATTTTAACAAGAGTTGTTTTAACTGTCACATATAACTGTGTAAAGTTGTGTAGACATTCTTGAACACAGGGATTGAGAAAAAAACAAACAAACAAACAAATAATGAAAAGTGTCAGTTTGGTGAATCAGAAAAAAACAGTAGCTTTGAAATGATTGACCAAGTTTCTTTCAAACTCCCATGATTCTCTATAGGGATACATTCAATTCTCATCAGCAGTGATGTATGAAACATCATCATAATAAAAATCATATAAGTACAGATGCAACTTCACACTGGAGAGAAAAGCAAGGTTCCAATCAGAATGTGAGTATCTCAAAGAACAATCTTTCTGACAAAGAGCCTATCACACACACCAAGAGGCTTTTTTCTTTGCTTTCTGCTCTGGCAGCTTTGTCCTGTTCTTTGAAACAGGAACTATTTTAACATGTGAGATTTAATGCAGGACTCAGATGGTCCTTACAAAACTGTCAGCCATAACCATGAACATCTCTGCAGTCTCCTCAATACATTTCCCTACATAGGAGTGGCAAAATATGGGCCATGTTTGTTGGTTACAACAGACATCAGGACAGACTTTCAATCAAGCCTGTGTATCGTCATCTCTGACAGAAAGAACTTTTCACCTTCTGCATTTTGCCTTCTACTAGGCTAACTAATTCTTAAAACTGCCAGCTTTGACACTTGGGCTCTGCTGCTTCAAACTATGGGGTTGTGTTAACTTTGCAATTAAGTCTCTTAAGCTGCAGGAGAAGATGTCAATTAATGCCAAGTAGTTTAGTAAGACACTGACAACCCAAAGGTAACAGTATTTTGGTTTGACAGGTTTTGATAGAGAGGTGGCAGCCCTGTTTAGCTTGTCTGTTCCCTAATTCCTGTTGCTCTACAGAGAATGATGGTAAAGACTCTCTTCACAGCAGGACTGAATATACTGTATCCCCCTTCCTCTTACTGGTAGTAGACAATTAGGGTCTTAGATTTTAAAAAGTATCTTTCAGCTACAAATTATTCCATAAATATAAGTAACTCAATTGTTTTTTCTAATTTCTGGATAACTTTTTCTTGATTTGAATGTTCCTGAGAAGTTACTGTAGCACTAAGAAATTACTTTAGCACTACCTACTAGTCGGAATAGGCAAATAGAAAGACAAGCAAGAGCATCACTGGTTTCCCCACAGTTTTTGCTAGTATTTTCCTCACTTGTAGAAGGAAAAATGAAACAAGGTTTTAGAAAACATTTACTTTCTTTGGCTACTTTCAATTTAGGGATGAATTCGTAAGAGTTCCTACTTCCAATTTACTTGTAAATAATTCAGTTCTCCATGCTGATATGGTTCTGCAAAATTTGGTCATTTTAGCTACAGAACATATATGTGTGTGTGTTCTAAAAGTTGCGCTTGCTAAAACTTAAGGAGAAACTAACAAGCGCTAATGATTTTGGCTGCAAGTACCTTAAGATGTCTGAATCTTAAAGTACATTTTGAAAAGGAAGGCTTTCATCTTATCATATTAGCTATAGCAACACATTTCAAGTCAAGTAGATGCTTACTCTCTTTAATAAACATTTCCATCATGAAAGGTACTGCAGAGCAGTCACACACTATATTTGATTCTCTAACCTTGTTTTAAAGACAGAAAGGGCAGATATTTCTTTCCAGACAAAGGAATATAAGGGGTTAAAACTGTTGCAACAAGGGGTCTGCTCAGACAATGTAAATGGGAAGAGCAAGGGTTTTCTTTAAAAAGGAAAAGTGCAGTAGAGTATAGTAGCAAATGATAAATATTCTTTGAAGTTTTAATCTGGTTTGTGGTATTTTATAACACAGATATAACCTTCTGCATAATTCTTCCAATCAGTTTTAAAGTTTTAATCAAAGTGTTGACTATTAGCAGAAGATAAACCATTAATATGTTATTCAATTAAGTTCATCTTTCCAACTTATTAAAGCTATTACAGAAAATATTGTGTTCCTACATGGTAAAAGCAAAAGGATATTACTTCAGTGGTGTTACTACTAACTTCATATGAACCTGCCTAACAAGAAAACCTGAACATTTTTTTGTCAGACCCACAATCCATTTGGCTGAGTTATTCAAGTTGAATTACAGAAAACAATGACTTTTTTTCTCTGGAAAACAATTTACTGTCTAACTTAGCTCTTAAATACACTATTTCTAATTCCTGTACTATTTTATATTATTTTTAAACAATTGTAAACAAAACATGTAAACAATGTTTGTGCCTCAAACAATACCTAGCATACCTTATTATATTACTCTTGTTCTTATTTGTTTTTCTAACAATATCATCAGGCACATTTTAACTTCTTCAGTATACTAAAAATCCAGTCTGACAAGAAGAATTAAATGTTTAAACATACTTATTATCTTGTATATGAACACCCTATATTTTACATATGCATTAATGTACTACAAGGTTGATTGTTCTGAAAGCAATTCTGAAAGTAATCACATGCTCATATCTATGAATATATCACAGAAAGCAACAAAAACTTTAATCTTCTTAAAAGACTTAAAAGACAATTGCTTTTTTTTGGCATATTTCCATGGATATTGTTGTTAAAAGCATTAAATAAACAACAAATGTCATCATGTATATAAGAAAAAGGATGTAATTCTGTATCAAATTCTTTAGGTTTTAGTCTATTTCCCCTGGAACCCACGCACTGGCCTTTCTAGTATCTTTACAGAGATTTTCCTGTGTTGCAGAAATCACAGACTTTGAGAAAGCATGCTTGAGTTAAAATATGCAATCTTGAGATATGAAGCCCTTATTTCCTGTTTCTCTGACACAATAAACACTGTCTACAGTGGATAAACATTTTGACTGGAAGAGGCTTGGAGAAACGAATGACCACTTTTGTCATCCTGGTAAATTCTGTCAGGGAAATGCCCAGACCAAACACTACTGGGAAAAAAAAATGTTCCTTCTCAGAAAATGTTTAGGGGTGGTTCTGTCATTCCTCTGGCAGTTCAGCTCAGACCAGCTTTTACTAGTAGGAAGCAGTAACTCTCAGAATTGGGTGGGAATGATTTCAAGCTACAAGTGCCCTTAGAAAATGATTACAGAGCTGGATATGGCTAGATGCATCTCATTCCTCTGTAAAACAGCACTCCTGAGGTTTCAGATTCAGTACCTCTTCAATGTTGTTTTTCTGGTTGATCTGAAATGGTCTTTCTGGCTTAAGGTTTTGGGGAAGAATGACAAAAAGCTATGTTAGTTTGTAGTTTTATAATATAACCAAGCTAATTTGATTGGTAGATTGTACTGAAGGCTGAAGGTGAGCATGGAGAGGAGGTAAACCCTTTTCCTGCTTTCTGACTCCATTTTTTTTCTGCTTGTTTTTTTCACTATTTATTTGACATTGTATTGATCCAGTTAAGATTGTTAAACTTGAAGAAAATTAACCCTAAAGAAAAAGAAACAGAGAAGAAAGTGGGCAGGTAGGGAAAAGGAAAAGGAAAAGGAAAAGGAAAAGGAAAGGAAAGGAAAGGAAAAGAAAGGAAAGGAAAGGAAAGGAAAGGAAAGGAAAGGAAAGATGGAAGAGGCATGAGTCTTGCTGGAGGCTAGCAGACTTGTTTTAAACCCATAGCTATTAAAGTGGCTTAGTTGTGATGTGCAACCACAGCCTTGCAGATTAGGTAGTTTAGCTGACTGCTGCACATGCCAAAAGCCTGAGGAGGCCACCAATTCACTGCCTACGCACTCAGCTTCACAGAGTCTAGTTCCATGTGGCACTGAAGTTGAAGGCAGAGCTTCCCTTTCATGGTGAGGCTGCACATTGACTGGCAGTCTGGCTTTCCACCAACCCTTTCCACTTCGCCTCATATATTTTCCACTTTGGAAAGTCTTCTGTCATCCCCACAAATCTTAATTTTACCACTATAAGTGATGAGGAACAGCAAAGTAAGTGACTTGGTTCCTTGACCTTGAAACAGTACACATTTTTTTTTGCCTCCACTGCTGAGAATTCTGGACCTGGTTTTGAACAAAAGCAATTATAGTGATTTGGAATGAAAAGGCATTTAAAGCTCTTTTGACACAGCAGCACAAAGGGAGAGGGTCAGTCTTTCCAAGATTTGAAAATTTTCCCTTCTTTCCTTTCCATTGCCATTTGTGAGAGAGTTAGGAGAACCTCTAATGCTTATGATCACTAAGGAACTCTCTTTGTTAAGAAGATTTCCATAATGCATACTTCTTCTGAGGTGTCTAAGTCATGATGTGATTCCTTCTGCCAGCTCAAGCATGTCCTCTATCCATGTTCAGAGGCAGAAATCAATGGTAAAGCATGCTGAGTGAGTATAATGGAGGCATTCTTAGCCTCCACAGCCACTGAGAGCTCACTCATTGTTGAGCCATTGAAGAAGAGTCCAGTCAAAAAAAAACCCAACACAGTATCTGGCAAAGGAGACTTTTCTTCCATTAACTTTGAAAAGCACCAAGGGATAGAACAGAAGAAGAGACACCTGGGTGAAGAAATGACTCTTTCATGTGTTTTCTTATATAAGAATAAGGCAGGAATATATGAACCACTGCAAGGTATTGTGCTCTAACCTTTCTGCTTCCTTGCCTGATGTCACAAAGGCAAATGAACTTTAAAACGTGGAGAAATAATTTGCCTTTATTTTCTAATTTGTAAACTGCAATGGAATCTGTAGCACATTATTTTAACCACCACAGAAACTAATGTTAATTGCAATTAACATTGAAAGTATGCGAATCAGAGTTTATTCTAGTCTGACTCAGGAAGCAAAGGAATTCTGTTCACAATACTAGTCTTTGTTTCCCTTACAGCAAAATGCACTTGCATTAGTCATTTATGGTATTAAGAAACATTGATAATTGCCTTTTATAGTTTTTCAAGCATCACAATTTAGTACACCTATAATTGAAAAGCTGGATTTTGCAATCAAAAAGTAGAATACAGAGTGTGTTGCTATGCAAAAGTGAAGAATTTCCTCTTTCTTTAGCTTATTAATTTTAAAATAATGCTTTAGGGCTTGTTGTGATAGTTCTTTACAAGGTAGTAAATATATAACTAAACAGACTGTCTAGGCTGAAAACTAATTACCATTAGAAACTGAAGTATTTGGGCTTGTTATTTCTGCAAATCAAACAACTCTGAATACAATCTCCATATTAAATAAAATATTCAGTGAACCATGAAGCTCTTCACAAATCTGGACCATATTTTAAGAAGTCTCTTTTTTTTAGTTATCGTTGTGTGCATGTTGTTGCATGCAGAATAGTTGGGATATGAAAATATATTTTGTATGAGAGGGTGGGGAAGAAAACAAAAAGATTGTGTTAATACTTGGGTTTGGATGTCTTTAAAAGTTATCAGCTAGGAAAAACATGGAAAAGTAAGAGTACACCTGGAAGTTAGAGTTTTTACATTTATACAAAAATTATGATGAGAAGACATATCCTGAACTTGCTATCACATTCCCCTGTGATGTGGACAGACACCAGAAGGATAGTAAAGCTGTAATAAAGGAGCATTTGTTATGTGTGCCTCAGAACTATAATGAAGTTTAATATATTACCATTTTTAAAAACCTTCAATTACATGGCTAGTAATTATTAAAGTTGCTGAGACTAAAAATAGGCAGTTTCTCTTAAAAAATATCTTTTTGTTTCCAGAGTTGAGTTATTTCAATGCAATAGCCAAGATGTTAAGAACAGGTATATAAGTGGATGACCCTTTTGTTAAAAATTAGAAGGAAAAAGAAGGGGGAAAAAATTCACAGAGAAAAAGAGTAAACCCCACAAAGATCCTGATCAGCAAAGCATATAAGAGGGTAAGAGTAGAAGTAAGACTGGTTTTGGAATCATTCTTCAGACTAATTGCCTGGTATGCTGCCTGTGTTTCTGTCAAAAAAAAACATGAAAGGAAAGTGCTGACTGATTATATATATTGGAATATCAAATTAGGATATACATTCTGAAATATATGGAAAGAATAAGCTGCACATATAATAAGGCTGCATTTTTATCAAGGATTTCTGGTGATGATACAAACCATGTAAGGGAACTCAAGTACTTTTACATAGTAGCTGTCACCTGATAGCTGAAATAAAATATAACCATGCATAAAAAAAAGAGAGGAAAAAAGGCAAAATGAGAAAACTGTTTGAGATACCCACAAAGCTAGGCAATGGTACAGAATTACATGAAATCCTGTAATCATAATTCAGCGTAGTGTGTCTGACCATCAGAGGCAATAATAAATGAGATCTATTGCTTTGTAGCACTTCAGAAGTTAAGAAAGTAGAACAATTTAAATGTATAACCTCTTCTTTTCATGCATTCCATGCCACATGCCTTTATCTAAGCACAGTGATTTGTTTGTTTGGCTTTGTTGGAGTCTAATTAAGATTGGAACTTGATGAGTGCTCATTGAATAGAATTCATTCTGGATAAAATAAGGTAGCAATACTTATTGGTGAAGAAAAATAATTGGAGGACTGTAAGGAGGGATTAGCTCCTTTGACTAAAGTCATACACTCACCCTCTGTTACAGGGTTTCTAGACTGAATATTTCTTGAATCTTCAGCTGTTTCAAAATGTTTGGACAGGAAAAAGTGATATAATAATGGGGAATGTGTGCTGTATTCATCATATGAGAAAAGAAACTGAATCGTTTAAAGCAAAAACTTGACTTCATATTAGCTATAAAGTGTGCATAAAACCTCTCCTTTTTCTGCTTCCCTTTCCCAAAAACAGATGCATTTGCTGGGAACCAAAGGCCTGATTTCCCAAAGAGCTAATTTAAAACAACTCTTAAACACAGATTTCAACACCCATTAGCCCTAATCAGGGGTGGAGATCTCCTCTAAAAATATTTCATATAGGAAGTCCAAACTAGCTCTCCAAGGTCAGAGTCAGGGCAACCTCATTACTGTGTAAATTAGAGGAGTATAGCATTTTGAAACATCTCTCAAAACAAACAATCAAAAAACCCCAACTTCTGTGATGGGAAGAAAAGAGGATAGAAGCAAACAAAAAGATTGAACAGGCAGACTTGAAGATGGCATCAGCAACTGAAGAATGCAAGCAATTGATTGATATGTTTATCTTAAAAATATATCTAAATACAGTGACTGGCATATTATAATACCCACTTTTGTGTTAACTTTCTAATCTCCCTTGTGTTTTGTAATATACATCATCATTAGAAAACTCTCTGATTGATAAACATTTTTTAAAATTCTGTTGTATCAGTTGCCCTTTGGAAAGCATAGTTCCTTTTTTTTTCCCTGTGAATTTTCCTAAACTGCTACAAAAAGATCATTTAAAAGATCAAAGTGCAGTGGCAGTTTAAACCTGGGAAAGGGAAAATATATGCATTTTCATATTAAAATAAAGAGGAATGGAAGAATAGTAAGGTATTGAGATCTCTACTTTTCAATATTCATCTCTCATTCTGATATTTTTAGATAACAGTTTGTTTAAGATTTAATGTTAGAAGTGGTCTCTGTTACTTATGAGAGATGGTGATGAGTCTGGACATAAGAAGAAAGAATCTTTACTGAGTTTCTTTTACTGAGTTTATCTTTCTGTTGGCATAGTAATATTTAGTTTCCAGTCCTTTAGGGTATGGTTTGCAAAGACATTTTTGAGATTTGTTTAAATATTTATTTTAATAAAGCTACAATGAAAATATATTTTCTGCTTGAAACAAACCTTTTTCAGAATGCCAGGACTCACCAGGATGCATGACTGGATTTTGTGACAGCTAATGTCTGTACAGTAGATGTTTAATAAATGGAGACATTTTATACTAAGTTTTGCAGATTAATATTTTTCCACTAGTGACATATGTATTGGAAAAAAATCTTTTCAAAATGAGGTCACTGCTTTAAAAATGTAAGAAACATTGTCAAATTTAAAATGCTCTTTTAGAAAAGAACTCAGTAACTGCACATTAAGAGTGCCTTAATGTCTGCGACAAGCAAAACATCATCTTCAGCAGTGGAAATGGAAAGTCAATACTCCAGATAAGCAAAGGAGGGATTTTTTGGGGGGGGAGGGGAGAAAAAAAATCACACTCAAAAACAAAACTCACATGAATTCTTCTTTGATCAAGCTAGCTCAAATGGAACAAATAACTCCCTCTTCCTATTAGCTTCATATCCTCTGTCTCTATTAGCTTTCTTTACCCACCCTGTTTCTCACCAGAGTTCTTGGTTTTATTCTACCCCAGGAAGAAGACTGAACCCAGTGCCCACTGTGACCTGGCCCCACACAGCCCCACAGCACGTTTAGTGTATCCCTTAGGCAACACAATCTCCAGTTTAAAGCTGTAGTTGCCTTCAGATTCCACCTGCCCTTGTGCTATGTGATGCTGGACCTCTCACTCTCCCTGCCTACTACCAGCTACAAGTCCCACAAGGGACGACATCAAATTAGTTGGGTATGTCACATCCCCTTTACACTGCTGGTAAGTACATACCAGGAGGCTTTCCCC
Source organism: Galbula dea (assembly GCA_013399015.1). Taxonomy (NCBI): domain Eukaryota; kingdom Metazoa; phylum Chordata; class Aves; order Piciformes; family Galbulidae; genus Galbula; species Galbula dea. Next base: position 374,978 of record VWZX01004970.1, read on the forward strand.
ACACGTGACTAGTGTTTTGTTCCACAACATGTCCCAAAGTTTGTTTATGTAAATCTGATAGTATAAATGTAACCAAACAGCATATCTCAGACCCACATGAGAAATACACTGTAAATCTAGCCATTGGACTCTGTCTGTATGCTTGACAATTTCTACTGAGTGAATGTCTTTATTTTGTTGCCTCCTGCTTGTTGCATTACTAAGACTTGACAGGGATTTAAAGATTTGCAGTTGATCCTGGGCTAGCTGAATCCAAGTCCAAGAACACGGAAACTGCAAACACTATCCTAAGTGTATTCATTTAGGATAGATGAGATTTGCAGGATCTGCATTAAATACTTGGTCAGATGACAGCACAGAAAAAGTCACACTGATCTAGTGGAAGGGAAAGAAATATAAGACTAGGATGGAACAGTTACATAATATAGACATTTCTACCTCAACAAAGGAGATATACTAGTGGACAAGCAATATTATTTTGGCAAGAAAAATACAGTAGGGTAAGAGACAACAAAGACAGATGGAAAGTGAAGAAGTGGTGGGTAAAAAAGACTGTCTAAGAAAGTTTGTAAAAACTGTAAGTTTGGAGAACCAATGTATATTGATGAACAAAAATTTCTTTCTAGATCATTTTTGTACCTGACATTTGTCTAAATAAAACTACAAAATTGCACAGATTCCTGCAAAATGTTTCTTAATATTGTAAAACCAAAATAAAAATTCTTGAAATTATTTTCCCATGCTTAAGCCCAGCACAAACCAGCTAAATATTAACTTGCATGAGAGGCAGCAAACTTGTTTATAGCTGAAAAGGTTACGCAATTGTAGTCACTAAAATACAATGCCAAACTTATGCTGACACCTCTGCATTTACAATTATACAAATATATAACACTATCATTAAAATGCAAGCACACATCTCACACTATGGATTGTAAACTACAACTTCTCTTGTATTGGAAATTCATAACATACTTTAGCTATTGGGTTTCAAAAAAAGGTCATATAATGTGAAATGGATTTTTTATATAATCAAGGGCTTAAAAGTTGCATTATATATACTTCCAGATTGTTTGTTTCTTTAGAATCAATTATACTCTAAAAGTTGCTGTATGAGAAAACACTTAAACTCTTCGTGCACTGCATAGTGTGTTTGTTGCTACATAAAAATTATAATAATAAAGGTAAAAAGTCATTGCAGGTTTTAGCCAAGCATTCTAAATTTTTCATGTTAACTTCCATATTAACTTGAAGCAGCTATAGAGAGTCTTCAACAAAAGCCTATTCATAGTTCTTAGTAGCCATTACTGTTGATACAGCCATTAATGAATCAACACAGACAGCTGGGACTTGTAGCTGACCTGCTGTCTTGAAAACTTGGAGATGGCATGGAAATAGCACTTTAAAGCAATTTCATAAGGTTTTCTAACAGACCTCTTCCTGCCTGCAATAGCAGAATGCAGTCTGATATCAAGACAAATAAAGGCATCTATCTGTAGGTAACTGTGGACAAGAAGGGAGGGCAGCAGTAGCTTGAACATGAATGGATAGTGTCATTTTAAATGCTGTGGTTTATCTCTGCTGACCTTCAGGTTCTGTACTGGGAGGTCATGTGTTTCCCACAGATCTTAGCTCATATCTACAAGTAAATGACACACCAGAGGGTTGTGCTGACATTCAGAGAGACTCAGACAGGCTGGAGAGTTGGGCAGGGAGAAATTTAATGAGATTCAGCAAAGCCAATTGTAGAGTTTTGCACCTGGGAAGGAACAACCCCATGTATCAGCATAGGTTGGGGACTGACCTGTTGGAGAGCAGTGAAGGGGAAAGGGACCTGGGGGTCCTGGTGGATGGAAAAATGACCATGAGCCATCAGTGTGCTCTTGTGGCCAGGAGGGCCAATGAGATTCTGGGGTGTATTAGAAGCGATGTGGTTAGTAGGTCAAGAGAGGTTCTTCTCCCCCTTTACTCTACCCTGGTGAGGCTGCATCTGGAATCTTGTGTCCAGTTCTGGGCCCCTCAGTTTAAGAAGGATAGGGAACTGCTGGAAGGAGTCCAGCGCAGAGCCACAAAGATGATGAAGGGGCTGGAACATCTTCCCGATGAGGAAAGGCTGAGGGAGCTGGGTCTCTTTAGCTTGGAGAAGAGAAGACTAAGGGGTGACCTCATAAGTTTGTGTTTATAAATATGTGAAAGGTGAGTGTCAGGGGGATGGGGTCAGGCTCTTCTCAGTGAAGCCCAGTGACAGAACAAGGGGCAATGGCTGTAAGCTGAAGGATAGGAGGTTCCTTGTGAATACAAAGAAATAATGTTTTCCCGGTGAGGTTGTCAGAGCACTGCAACAGACTGCCCAGAGAGGTTGTGGACCCTCCTTCTCTGGAAATATTCAAGACCATATCTCCATTTAGGTATCTTAATATGGAGACTGGATTATGCTCTTTGTTGTGATTCTAGAAAACACAGACATTTTGCTTGCTGAAGTTCGAAGTTCACAACTGGTTCATGTAGCAGATACAAAAAACCTTCCTGAAATTTCCTGAAGAGGGTGTTCTGTTCTGCTCCCATACCTCAATCACAGTTTTGTAAGTAACATTTGAAACCACACAACACCATCCTAACAGGATTTCAGGACAAGTTACAAGCAAGAAGCTGAAAACCAACAAACCAGCAGGATATAAAACCACAGCAGAAACATTAGAAGTATTTGGCTCACTTCCCTGAAGAAACTGAAATGAAATCTAGGAAAGCAGAGAGGAAAAGCCTTTCTAAATAGTAGAAATAAGGAAACATGAGTAGGATAATGTGAAAGGGTGATCTCACCCAACTGCAGACAACAATCATTTCCTGTGTGATACAACACATCAGTAAAGCAGACAAATCGTGTTTAATAAATAAGAGCAGTCAACTATTTTCCCCCTAAACTGTTCTCTTGGACCTCAGAATGAGTCAGCAGTACTTCCAACAAAAGTCAATACCATCTACAAAAAAATACTCAAGTGAAAAAAGCTTGATCTAAAAAAATCAGTTAGACCAAATCAAACTTTCCTGAAACTCTTAACAAAAGATAACAACACACGGGTAGGCAAAAACATGAGAGAAAGAGAAAAACCCAACTAACTAGGTATTTCTGATTAAACAAGTTATTTTAATCTCCTAACCTAACATCTTAATTATGAAAATTCACACTTGAGGTTCTAGGTCCTTAAACTACTTCTGCATTACATTCTGATATGTAAGGGAAAATAAGAGTGAATAAATCAACGAATATGCAAATGATTACAGGTGTTAAAATCCTTAATTTCTTTTTATGCTCACCAAGACCACAGTTCTACATATAATTTTTGTAACATGTATTTTCTATTAACTCTTTACTTAACCTCACTCTCGCTTGTACAGGAGCTGTATCTACAAGAACAATGTTTGTTTACAGAAGGCTAAGAGTCTCTTGCAATAGGGCACTACTCTGACCCTAGAAATTTGAGTGGGAGGACTAGAATTAGAACAGTATGGACCCAGTCAGTGAACTCTACTACTTTCTCAAAGGAGAAGACTTTTCTTAATCTCCACAAGGTTACCTAAAATATACTTCTATTAATTTTTATAGCTTCAGTCTCAAAACATGCCTACAATATTTAGAAGATACGACACAAATATGTAATTGCATTACAAAATAAGAGTTCAATAACTATATAGCTTCTATTGCTTTCTGATAAATACATCAAAACAGTAGATAAGGACCTGTTCAGCTCCATGTTTTGTAGCTAATAAATCAACATGCCAAGACACTATCCATATAACCTGAAGCAAGATTTCTGTGTTGTATTACCCAATATTCATCATTTTGACTTCAATAATTTTTGTGTGTACTCAATACCACTACAAAAGCTTGGTGGCTACAACTCAAAATTAAGTGCTAAGAATACTCTGAAATAATACTTTTGAGAATCTGAAATGGTTCTGGCATTAAAATATATTGCTTGAAAACCCTTATTCAGCATGGCAACTATTAAAGCTAGTCACATACTTAGAAACAACTTAGGGACAAATGCTCCAAGTCACACTGTGACACTGCAGGTGGAACTGAATGTAAATTTGAAAAAAAAAAAATTCCCCCCCCTTTTTTTTTAAGTTCCATGGGGGGCAATATGTGTATCCATTAAATCAACACATTTTTGTAATATGCACATCTTAAATATCTAAGCAAAACAAAGTTGGTAGAAACTCAGAGGTAGCATAAAGAAAAAAAGTTACATTGAGTAGGTTTTATCATAAGCTTTATTCCTATTTTGTCTGGACATGTGGACTGCTAATTCTCCAATGGTTGAGTCTTTGGCAGGAAATGGACTATACCAGAGAAAAATTCTAAAGGGAATACTACGTATTACTGAGATATACATAAAGATGAGATTGACAGGACATCCTTCAAAGAGCAAAAACAGTGGCCAAAAAGAAATATTTAGGTTTTAAAGATTACAATTTAAGCAGGAGCAGTCTATTAGGGATGTGAAGTGAATGCATGGTATTTAAGGAATGCAAAAGGAAAAAAAAGTTGAAATCAATATTGAACATCAGAGAGTAGTAATCTGGCTTTCATACTTATTCAACCAGTTTCTCAGCCAACAAAAAGTGACATTGCTTTGTTGACTCAGCAGAAGCCTAGAGACTCATAAAAGGTAGGGATTCAGGCCATTGTACATTTTTGTGTGTTTTGTTTAAATTAGATAAAGAATGAGGATGTTTAGCTACTAGCCACTGGTAAAAGGGGCCAAGTAAAGGGATGACAGTAATAAAAAGACAGGCATAGAGACAGAGAAATAATGAGATAGTAATTGTTCTGTAATACTTCTCGGGCTACATACTCTCAATCCTCTGTAACGACAGAGTCAAGTAAGAAGACTATTCCAGCAATGATGCAATCAGAAGGCATTAGAAGCATTTGGTAAATTAACAAAAAACTGGAATTACTTTAAATTAATAAATATATCACAGGAACATACATACTTATATGGTTAGTTATGGATGCTGCGATAAAAGTCTCCAAATTTTGACCTGATAGCTAATTCGCTATGATGGGAATAGGTTATGAGAATCAACTACTCTTGATTCACTCATCTGCAATATAAAATTAAACAAAAACCCTAGGTATACTTAAGAAACTGCAATACATTCAACTCAGCCAGACACTAATATGTTTGTGGGCATAATCACCATGAATACAAAATGAAGAACAAATTTAATCATTAAAACCACCTAACCTTTGTCTAAACCCATGTGACTGTACAAAACTTGTGACAGTATACAAATACTCAGAAGAAAAAAAAAATCCCATTACAAATACTTTGCAATGATTGACCAGTAAAATCAAAACAATTATCCAAGCCCTGAAAATGCATGCACTCCTGAATAACGTTATGCATCAATAGTCAATGGGCCTGCTCTCATGTGTAAAATTACTCAAGTGTATAAATTTTTCAGGATTGGGGCCAGGAAACATAATGCTAGGCAACAGAGCCCAAGGACAGTTGGCATCCATTCAGGAAAAGTGCTGGGGGCAGTGGTATCAAAGCTGCAGATAGCTGAGTAAAATTTAAAAAAAACCCATACAAATGAAAGATTAAAAACAACTAGATATTTTTGACTTTGCACAATGCCACTTTGCTTTTTCAGTTTGTATGATCTTAACTAGAAAGAATGGGTCAAGATGATTACAGTAACAGGAAATAAGTCAGATTTGATTTGTATACTATAGAATGCTCTAATAATCTGAAAGAAAAAAAGAAACAAAAAATAAAAAGAGGACAAATGCAAGAAAATATATTATATATTGAGATGTTTGAGATAGTTTTTTTGAACTCAAGACTGATCATATTTAAAAATAGATAGAAAAAGTTCAATGAGGAAGAATTAAAAATATTAACATATCAGTAACTAAAATCACAGTAAAGAGCAAAATGGATACAAAGAAATTATCATTGATTAAATTAAGAAAAGAAGATTAAACTGTAAATAAAAAAAATTGGGTATGTAAACTAAAAGGAAAATTTGACCTATTTTGCAGCCCACTTGTGACAGAGGCCTGTCTCTGGTCATCTAGGACTTTTTTTTGCAACATCAACTTAGGGCTTATAGTTGAAGTTTTCTGAATCTCTGCTCTGAAAATGTATATCTCTTTTCATTGGCTGTGTAAGCAGACCATACTCCTATCTCTGACATATAAACAAAGCATCTTAAGATAGGTTGTGTGAGTACTGCCTGGAAGCAGCTGCTGCCGGGTAAATCTGAGGAACTGGCAGCCTCTAGTTGGAAAGAAAAATCACCATAGAAAAAATCAAAACAAAACAAAAAACCAGAAGAATATAATGCTTGAAAAATGTTGCTTTTCCAGAATTAAATCTATTATACGTATCCTCAAAAAAAGTACAATGCTATCTTTGCATGTGCAAATACTGTCTTACAGAACAACCTGGAAGGATCAACATAATAAACCAGAAGTATCCAGCTTGCATGTATAGACACAGGCAAGTTGTCTAGCAAATGGGAAAAAGTAGCCTTGGGTATTTGTCCTGTGGCTAGCTGGAGGGTTGGGTATTACCAAGAAAGACTTTAATGACACCTGCCCTTAGGTTACTTTCACATTTCAGGATAGGCATTCATATATGACCGTGGACTTTTGTTAAAGATGTAATAATGAAGTAGGATAAGATGGTGTGTAGCCCATAGATCTTACAGTGTAAACATGCCCTACATCAGGGAAAAAAATTGTTGTAGAGTTTTGACCGACGAAGAAAATTCACATAGTATGGCAGCAGCCACAAGCATTTCCCCATTGAGTTAGGATCTTCACTTTTGTCCTCTACGTTGCATTCATTTTGGCTGTGAGAGAAGGTAGAGTGAATACCCTGCTATGTGTCAGATCTGTTTCAGAGAGTAAGCAACATAATATGAAGAGGGGACCTCAAAAGTCCATGGAGCTCCATAATCTCAGTCACTCCCCAAACATTTATTTATGTAGATAGACTTGGAAGCATGCTCTGAAGACCAAGAAGTATTGTAGTGAAATTAGTTCTCTTAAAATGAGACTGGGAGGTTCAATTCTATTTGACAGACTGAAGGAAAAGAGCTTACTGTTTCAGACATCAATTAAAAGAAAATATAGCATTAATCTGACATTTATATTGTTCAAAACATGGGATATGTCCCTTATACCAGTATTTCCAACAGTAGGTAAAGGAAGGAACAAGCACTCTTAGACCAGAACATGTGATTAGGAAAGACAACATCACAGATTTATATTCTCCCTTTCATTCAACCCTGCTTTTGGAAGACAGTCAGTCTTGAAGTTATTACTTAGGAAGATTGACCCTCATTAACAATCTAGAGCGAAAAACAATTCCGAAACACGTTTAGAGACCCATAGGTTTTAAAACTTTTTATCCTTAACTTTTCCACAGGTGACCAAACCCCACTCTTCTCTTTACAGTCAGATTTAGAAGCAGATTAGACTGCATATTTACAACACTGATCTGCACTTTCTAAACTATGGATTAGTCTACGTTTTCACAGTAATTCCACTATACATATAGCAATTCAGATACTAGAATTACTTATTGCCTCTTCTCTGACTTTCTGGTAAAGGTGAAAGGAGGCTGAATCATAACTCTGGAGGGTTTTGCCCACTCCATGTTTCAGGTCATTTCATAGTAATGGAGGATATTCCATGCAATGCTATCATTACTCCAAAAGTATATGTACATATAAATAAAGAAAGAAAATTTAAATGCAATGTAACAACAAAAGGAGACAGGGAGAGAGACAGAAAATCAAGATAACAAGAGCTGCCGGTCATCCTAATGGATTATAAAAATGAGGCCTAGAAAATAATTAAAAATGAGCAATGAACTACAACTAGTGTCACATTCCCTGCCTCTCTCTGGGCTGGCACTAGCTGCCATTATAATTTGAGGAAAGAATTCCCCAAATGATTGCAAATGGTCACTAGACATTCTGCACACCAGCTAAGATGTGTCTATAGGCATGCTAACAAAAGCAATTTCTTAGCAAGCAATGTGCTAACCCCTGGGACTGTTAATGAATCTGCTTTGTGGTAAACTTTTTAGGAGTATATGCTACAGACATTTTTTAAGCATGTTGCTTTCTGAGTTCTCTTATTTCCATAAAGTTATTTTATCTGAAATTCATATTTCATTTTATTCAGGAGATTCCTGCAGCTTAGTTTTCACTGCACTACACATTTAGCACTGGGGCAGCTCTTTATGAAAACATTAGTTGTTATCTGCAGTTGAGAGTATTATTTTCGGCTTTATTTTGAAGTAAGCTTTTTTGTTATTTTTGCAGCGCTTCATTTATATATAGTATTTAGTCTGTAGTGTCTCTCTGAGAGCCAGGCTGCTAATAAATTGCTATCTTCCACTGCTTTCTGAGAATGTTAAAACTCCAGCTACCCATCATCATTTACAACCTCTCCCCTACAGAGGGCACCTTTGCCTTATTGGAACTGCTTCTGCAAAAGAGATGGTTATCAGAGGCATAACCGAGTCTTAAAGCGAGATCAGAGTTCTCACAGGACCTTGTTTGCCTAGTCTTTTTAACTGACCTAGTCCTGTACTATAATTCAGCAGCAAGCAATAACACTGCTGTGTTCTGTATTATTACAGTCTCCACCAGAAGCGAGGAGACGACCTAGAGAATGCAGAATTCAGTTTATGTGAGAGGACAATGAGTACTGAGATGAATCAAAGACTGTAAGTTTGGGGATTGGTGGGGTTTTTTTCCCACTACTAATTAAGGGTTTTGTCATTAAAAAATGGTCTGAGATGCATACTAAAAACATACTAAAACATTATCCATGGGAAAATAAGCTTTAGAAAGAAAGTCAACCATTTCCCAAATAAATCTTTCTAACAGATTTCCAATTAGTAATTGCTATCTCAAAGCTATTTAAGTGGAATAAACGAAGATGTTCTTCTCCCTTGTAGGGTTAGACTATCAAAACTGACCCTAAAATTCTTATATGGGAAATATACCAATTGACTGCAAGACTGAACCAAAAAGTAATTTTCTTCCTGATTTTTTGGTGTGCTATTATTTCTGAAGTGTCAGGTATATCATTCATAGTATCTGCTGGTTCTGAGTAAAAGTAGCAATACTTTTCCATTCAATATTGTTTTTCAGCTCAATTGGTAACAGTTTTCCTTTACAGGTCATTTCACCAATGTGTTAAGACAGATGCAAACGTCATGGATTTGTAAATGGCAAAGTGAAAATTCTAAACAATAATCTTTCCTCTGTCATTTTATATCTGTCTATTTAAAACAAGCTACAGCTGTAAAAAGAAGTAAGAGATTGCACTTATGTCGCTTCCAAACAAGCCAATACTACCTTAGTTCATATTAGCTGGGGGAAAACACACACAGAAATGCACTGGACCCTTTGTATAATGCTTTTATGGTGTTCCTATCTATAAAAGTTACAAGCCTTATAAAGTTACCAGCAAGCAACTCGTTGCAAGAAGATTCTAACTTTCCTGGGCTGGTTTCTGGGACTGATGTCAACTGCAAAGAATCTAACAAGCAAGGAATGTGCCCTGCCTTCCCTAATATTTTTGTCAAAGTCTCTTATAGAACATGCATTTGTGTTTACATCTTCAGCTTCAAATAACCAGCACAAAAGCACGAGAGCACAAAAACCTGAATCTCTAGTAGAGGCTGCTAAATTAATTAAGGAGGCCCCATATTAGTGAGTAATACTTAAATTCCATTGGAAAATTGTTTTAGGGAGTGTTTTAGCAAGCTCCTCCTGTGTTATAATTTTACTTCCTTTTTCTTTTCTAATTATAGGCCAAGGCTGGATTCCTCACTAATTAAGGAAACATTTTTTTAAGATTTCATTTCTAGAAGTCAATAGGAATGTTGCCCCTGTAAAGATTGCAAGATCAAGAGCTTGTACCTATAAAAGTGTCCCATGTGAATACATGTTTCAAGACAGTTGAAGCTACATTTATACTAGTAAATTAAACAGTGCAAGGAATGTTCTCAGGTCCTGGAACATGATGTTCTATACTGCAAAACTGTTCAAATGGCCCCCAGAACACTTCAAGCATCCTAAAAAACAAGTCTTGAGTGTAGTTTGTGAGAGAAGGAAGCTGCATATCCTAGAGACACTTCCCAGCCAGTAGGCTGCTGGTACTATCTTCTTTTGGACAGAAGAGTCTATAAATAGGAACATTCCCAGGCAAGTCTAATTTGCCACCATAAGCATAGCCTCCAAATGTGTATTTACTGCAGCCATTGTATGTCACTGTATTTAAAAGTATTCAGCTATTGGCCCTTACTTGTAAACTATGTACTGAGTTCTAAGTTTGTATCGGTAGGAAACAAAACACTCAAAAAATGTTTTCTCAATTATATATACTGCTATATGCATTATTTTCCATGTAATTGTTTCGGTTTGATAGTAAAAAAACTTGGAGCTGTAGTAAAATGTTTGTTTTGCATACAGCTTTATGGTTGTAGATAGAATAGTTTGACAGTAAAAGCCACAGAATAACATTTTAGAAGTATCTAAGCCATGCAGGGGCCCCGATTTCAAAACAGGACAAATTTACCAATGGAGAACAGGAAGTCTTCATTAACAGCATGGGATACCCCATGATATTGACAGTGAAGAGGCTACGCCCCCCAACACCATATGTGACTGAATTCAGCCCTTAAAATCTATTCTCAGCAAGGTGACACAAACAATTACCTGAGAAGTAAGACAGTCTCCTTGAAGGTCTTCCTCCTGGTAGTGGTATATTGGTCAACTGGCCTAAATTTTCCAAGGAAGAAACAGTGAATCTTCACCACTGCAGACCTTGTATTTGATTCCTCATGTTCACTGCTACCATTTGAAAAGTCTGGCTTAGTTCTCTTGTCCTGTGGGAATGATAGAAGCTGGATGTGTGAAAACAGGTTTCCCATCCTGGAAGTGACCTGCCTAACTGGTTATTATCTGTACCACAGAATGTAAATACGAACGCAGAAGCAAGTAACCTCATTTCAGCTTTACAATGCTTGAAGCCCCAGTTGCGTGAAAGTAGTGAGCCCAAGCAAAGTTAGAATATTGTATTTAGGTATGGACTGTCTTTTTAAAAAAACCAGTAACACAGAGATTTGTGCCTGTATCTATATGTCTGCCAATGGAAAGCTACGCATTTGGAAGATTGTGTCAACATCAGCTTATGAACAAAGGCATTTAGGCACCTATTAAGTCATGCAAGAACTGGTAGTATGAGTATGGCACCTGAGTTTTTGTGGATCTTAGTTGCCCTATCCCTCTTCACGTGTGAAAACAGAATAATCCTCAACTGCCTGAGAGTGATCGTCAGATTGAAGGGTGTAATTAAGTAAAAGAATGACAATTAAAACTCTAACCTGCTACATTAAAGCAATTTAGAGGGTGATACTTCATTTTTCTTGCTTTGAAGTTTATATTTTAGGTTTATCTTGACATGTTTAGGAGAACAAGCTTTAATAAAAACAACTTGCTAGTATATGCTTATGACTCAAAAATATCTTGTATGGGTAAAACTTTATTACTGTAATTGATCTCTTTCTGTATTTTAACAGTTTTCTTAAATTCATTTCTTCAAATACATTCACTGTTTTCCCTCTAAAATTTCTTTTCCTTTCAAAATATAAAAATTAAGTGGGGTTTTCTTTTATTTTTTTTGTACTTTTGTGACTCAGCTTCTTGCTTTCCAGTGTTAAGTACCAACTTACAGATCTACAGCTGTGCCTAAAGCTAAGAATGTATTGAGGAATTGCTGTCTTCATAAGTCTGTTTTATTGGATAAATAAGTCTATTTTTATTGGATAAATATTCCAAGAATTTACTTTGTATATGCACTCAAAGCTTATAAGCTTAAAGTCCAGTATTCATATTAATAAAATTCAATTGCATGCAAATCACTGAGCACCGAAGAGGAACAGACAATTTCCAATACAACAGTGATCATATTATTTATAAATTTAAACAGTCATAATAGTAGTCTTTTGCCATTATCCATAAAAATCAACAGTGTATATTTTAAGGGAACTTGTTTTGGTCATACCACCCCTGTTATACCTCCCATAAAGAAACAGGAACTTTTTTTTTTATCTATACCATGCATTATCCTTTTCTAAAGTGTCTTTTTTGCAAATGCAAAAATAGATAAAATTGGGACCTCAGGCAAACTGTTTTCAATTGCTTTGGTATTCAGTGCTTTCCATACTTATGAAGTATTGTGACAAATTTTGGGCACAGAGAACTATTTGAGCACATAGTATGGTGTTTATTATTGATGAAGAAATGCATAGCAACAATAAACAAAAAGGAAGAGATGTGACTGTCAAATAGAGGAAGAAAAGAGACAAATGTTAATCCTGGCCTGCCTTTTGTCATCCACCAAATGATTTTAGACATTGGGCCCATGGTATTTGATAACACATTTGGAGTTTTCCTTCTTGGCCAAACGAGGTCTTAGTATCTCAAGAACTTTATAGAACGTGAGCCAATGGTTTACTGAAAGCTTTTAAAGACAGAAGATAACAGCAATTAATCCATTGCTACCTACTTGTGACCCAGTATGTGTGATATAATTCAAAGCTGCCTCAATAGTTTTGGGAATCCTGCATGGGAAACCATATTATGCTGGACACCATTGTTAAGTGCTTGACTCTGACTGGGAACATAATCCACTATCCCAGTGCACAACAAAAAATAGCCAAATACTCAAGACATTCAATGCCACTCTTACAAGTGTATCTTGAGTTTATCTACTTGGTATTGTCTACCTAGACAAGAGGGCTATGTATCACCTTCCTTGCAAAGTCCATCCTCATCTCCAAACCAAGGAGAACAGTTTCCAAGAAAATCTAAATGCTGCCCATTAATAATCTCTGAACATGGTTTGTGCAAAAAAGAACCCAAGCAAAAACCCCACAAACCTCAAACATCTGAAAAAAAGAAAGAAAGGGGCCTAGTGAAAATATCTCACAGAGCTGTAGCTTTGCATGTCAGGTGAGTACCCAAAATTCAGAAAGGTATCTAGTGTTGGCCACATTTCCCATCAAGTCTTTGCAGCCAGGCAGCCCTTCCACCTCCTTACACAACAGCCTAAAGATGCTACCTGTGAAATACTTAGCCCGTTCGAGCAGAAGGGGGTTAAGGAGGTGGGAAGAAGCAGGGGAAAGACAACTTTACCATTTCTGCTTCCTCTAAGCTTCCACTTAGAAAATTAAGGAACTTGGTAAAGATGAGTTCAAGCCTGTTTGTGTGCGTATCTCATTCCTTCGTGCTTTCCCCTAATTCTGCCCAAATTTCCTCCTCCCCGAAGTTTCTTCCCAAGGCCGGCCGGCGGGGGGCGGAGGTGAGCGGAGCGAGGCGGAGAGAAGCGGAGGGGAGCGGAAGGGAGCGGACTGAAACGCGGCTCCCCTTACCTACAACCCCTCCGCCCCCCGCACGGGCACTAGTGGGCGCTGCAATTTGTACAATTTCTGTTAAGTTTCTCTGAGCAGCAATACTCCACATAGCATCCAACTTGGCATGGGGGGGGAAGCCCTGGAATGGGGCGAGCAGAAAATACTGCTTCAGTATAAAAGACTCCGACTATGCATCCAGTTTGCAGGCAGTTGCCATTTATGCTTCTTTGCGTTACTAGAGCTGAGCTGGGAGAGCTCACCAGACAAGCAGGCACCAGAGAAGCAGGCAAATTGTTGCTCTTAATTTCTGTATTGTTTTTTTTTCTTCTTCCTTTTTAATGCACGACCTCACAAAGTAGCACCTCGCGTTACATCAGAGGGCTCAGAAATAAGGTGTCGCTCTAGTTATACTACACAAAACATCCGTGAAGTCCCCAAAAAGCACAGCAAAAACAGTATCGAAAGAGCTGTACATGCCACGTTAAATTTGAGCATCTTTTGGTGTGCTTGGCAACATAACTTTGTTTTGATTCAGAGGGAGACACTCTTTAAAAAATGTCCTCCCCTGTCGCGTTTCTCTCTTGGTACTTAACAAAGAAGGGGTCTCTTTGGTACCATTGCAAGAGACATGCTAAAAACCCCTCGGCGCATTTATCCGAGCCTACTTAGCAACTTTCAGACTTTGTTCCTCTGCTTCGCTATCTAAATACAGGAGACGGAAATGAGAGATAACGCTCCCGTGCAAATGAAGATAACAGTTGCTGGCCCATTCTCCGCTTAGGATAGTGGAAGACACACTGGTTTCCCCTAAAGCAGAATTTTTTTTTTTTTCCCCGGTAGCCTCCTGCATGTATCACTAGTGCATTGTCCTCTGACAGCTGATGGTTATCATGCCGGTGGGGCTATTGTGTTTCAGCTCGTGGCACTGGAAAACCTTGCAACTTTCTTTTGAAGTTAAATGACTTCATTTTGTTTCCATGTATGAATAACTCTCCGAAGAACTACAGTGACCCAAAAGTCGACCCATTTACAACGCCTGTCCAACCAACCTGTTTTTCTCTCGGTTGGAGATTTGCACAGGGTCCCCTCGGAGCAGCAGGCGGGAGGGTAGGAGGGAAGGGGGAGCGAGGTTCCTTAACCAGTCCAAGTTGCATCGTAATTAAATTTTATTCTATCCTACCGAGGAATGCAAAATATCGAGCAAAATACAAGTTTAAGTAATTTGTTTGTATTCTTATCTGTAGGAGTTGGAAGTTAACAGCCCCGCTAGTTTACTGTTAAGCCTGGAGAGCGAGAGATTGCTTTGCAAACATTACAGTTATTATGTCTGCAGTTGGTACTCTTTGTATAAATTATTGATCAGTCATCTTATTTTTCTTTCTGCTTAATGGATATTATAGCATAGCCGTTTACACGCTATAGTTAAGGTTGTGTCAGCACTTCCATTTATAACATCCCACTCTTACAGAGAGTTTATAACTCGCTATAAAATTCCACTCTGGGCTGAAACTTTTCAAGCAAGGTCTCGGACTTTTAAAGGTCCTTTTCCTCCTACCCTCCCCCCACTCTCCACCCCCCACACCTCTATCAAAGAACAATTAAAAATGTTTATCTGCTCTTTTTTAAAAATACGGGAATAATAAAGCTGACCCACACCCCCCCGCCAATGCTTTCCATTCACTTAAGTGACTTGAGAAGGAAAAGGCTGCGTCTCGCAGGCTGTCAGCTCATACATAGGAAAAAAAACCTCACAGTTTGCATTTCATTATTATTATTACTATTATTAAGGAAAACAATTAGTCCTCGAGCGGCTGCCGCCCCTCTCAGCGCCCCGCCGCAGGGGCTCGGGGAGCCCCGGGGGAGGAGGGATGCAGGGAGGGAGGCAGCGGGGATGCTGCCGTCCCCTGCGGCTCCCGGGTGCGGGGCAGGAAGAGTGGTGCCGTGGCACCGACAGAGATCGGGGCGCGTATCGGAAAAACAGGAACGGTTAAAATCGGGGCGACTCCCCAGCGCCTGTTTTTCGATTAGCCTCGGTTGGGAACTAGGGATGGAGTGGGTGAGTGAACTAATTCTGTCAGGAGGGGAAAGCAAGGGAAAGGGCATCTCAGATTAGATCACCACTTTAACATAATTTAATGGCAGGGGCTTTGTATTTCATAATTATTGCTCGGAGCGACTTCTCCTACCTGTTGGTAGGTAAATTAACACGTTGTACTGAGGACCTCTAATGAGAACTCAAACATCACTGAAGGTTCCCCGTGTATTCCAGTCCTCACTTAATACACGCGGGGAAGGTGGTTATCATTTCCTTCTTGTCCTGCAGCGTTCTCTCTCGGCTGTCAGCTGTCAGGTGAGTACCAGCAGGCAGTGCCCAGTCACCTGCTCCATCCATTCCGAGTCAGTCCGGGAAGGGAACCCGACCCGCGCTTCACGACTTGGCGGCGGTAGCTGCAACGTGACAGACGGTCCCAAGTCAGCATAAGGATTGGTTTAGCTACTGACTTCGCAATATATTTTCTAGAGTCTGAACAGCGACTTAAGGGGGAAAGAAAAAAATAGTAAACACGCAAGTAGCTTAACTGGCGTTTGATATTTTCAATTTGCATATATGAGCTAGGGTGTGGGTGCGGGTGTGTGTATGTCGGATGCAGGGGAGGAGGAGGGAAGGGATGAGAAGGTTCCCAAGCCGTCGGTTATTGCATCTGTCACTGCAGCACATCCTTGGTCAGAGCATTAGTTAGCATCACCGGGGATAACACCCATTTCTCGTGGGGGTGAAGGGGAGGAATTGAAGAATACTCTCTCTGGGGCTAAATCCTGCCCTTGTACTCAGGCGGTGAATACCCTCTGAGGCAGTGGGAAGGCTTGCGAGAGCAAAGCCGGCAGAAGATGCTCTGGCGCTCAAGTGCCTGGGTTAGGCAGGGCGTGCGCGAGCTGCCAAGTCCGGAACAATTCCCCTTCCAATCCTGTGCTGGAGACGTGCAGCCACTGCTTTCAACTCTCCAGCTAAAAGATGCACACTAAACAACCAGCCCAGGTGTTAATTTGCTCCCAGATTCTAAAGGCATTAAAAAGTTATTTTTAATGGCTCCTGAAGTTTATTCCCTTCTGTTCTTCCACTTTCTTGTTAAGCAGGCACCATATGTAAATAAAAATTGCAGTAAACGCAACATGAAAGCAATCTTGACATGTATTCTGGACTTTTTATGATATATGGTGGACTGTTCAGAAGTACATGCTATTGTTAAAGCTGTTTGTGCCGGGTGTGCTAATGCACTGTTTGATTGAGTGAATTAGCAGTTATAACAATCTGGCAGTCTGGCTGTAGAAGTGTGCTCAAATTGATTTGTGTTATGGCTGGACTGGAAAATCTAGTGTTAGTTGTTTTTTGCCCTGGGGCATTGTTTGTACCAAACTCCACTTTTCATTTAATTTTCCAATAGATTTTTGAAAGACCGAAAGGTTTGTGATCAACATTTGCTGCACTTTATTATTATTCAGTTATTAAAAATATCCTATGAGTAATTTCAGGTTCCCCAAAACCTTGCTTTCAATTAGAGTAAACATAATTAGTGTGACATCGTGCTTGGAATGGTAAATCTCCCTTTGTATCTATTAAGCAGGTTATCTACTTGTCCTGTCACTGCAAGGAATCCAGTCTGTATTTGTACTGGGCAAGGTCTGTGCTAGTTTGACTACAATGTAACAATTACAAAACCAGCAACACACTATCCAGGTTCTTGTTACTACTACAACACTTCACAATAATCTCGTCTGTATCCATCCTAGTCTCAATGTTTAGTAATATCTTGGTGAAAAAAAAAACCAGGAGGATCTCCATTCCCAGACTTAAATTTCTGAGTCTGTTTTGCTGAGCGATGCAGGGGCGATTTGGTATGAGGTCCCTCCCTTTCTCAGTCTTCCCTCTAAATAACAGCTCCTGAAAGAAGGATTGCTGCTTGAGACCCTGGAGATTAAAAGGAAAACAGAACTTACCTTCTCTTCGACAGTACTTGCTCCTTTCTTAGAATATTCTGCTCAGCAGTCGTTTGCCAGAATTATAATGCAGCATGATTAAACATAAAACATTACACTATTGATCACACAGAAAGCTTTGTGAAATCATTTAGTTTCTTCTCTTCAGAAACTACTGAACAAAATAGGTCACTGGACAAGGGTAAGACAAAATACAAGATGGAAAGGTATTTCTCAGGAAAATATATTCAAAAGAAATGCAAAAGGAAATGTTGTGGATGAACATGGTCATACACTATTCATCCTTACCAGGTACCTGTCTTCTGTATGCTTCCCCTCCCCCTGGCCCATTCCTTCACACATGTTCACAGAAGATAAATACTTTTCTGTTTTGTGGGGTTTTTTTTCCAGAATGAATTTAAATATTTAATTATCGATAATAACTGAAGAAGGGGGGAGGTAGCTGATGTACTATCCTATCTCCTGTCAGTCAGGTATTCAGATTCCTTAAAATGCAACAGCTACAATGTGTTTTCTAATTGCATTTTACCCTTTGCAGATGCCTTCAGAATTGTAATTTAATAAAACAGTGAATTTCATAGTCTTTTTTCAGAGCAATAAATTACAATCACTGTGAATACATCTTACTGCTTTAACATACATTTTAATATACCAAAATGGAGAAAAAAAAAAGACACAGAGAAACAGAATACCTGCCCTGAACAAGTTACATGAACAGAGCATAACAGAAACCCTGATTCAAACAATATTCCAGGAAAGAAATTAAAGACTTCTTAATTAGTGCAGCAATTAAGCTTTCTTGGTCGCATTTTAATCAGCCTAGGCCCTATCAAAGGACAAACAGAACGATTTGCAGGTCTTTGAATTTTAAACAGTCTTATTGATTTCAGCACCATAAGTCTTCACTTGACACAGGGAGAATTTTCAAATATCAGTTATAGTAATTTGAGTTTTGCTGATATCAACACAGGGAGAAAAAAAGAAAGCACCCAACAATATCATTACATGAAAGGGTCAGTGAGTAAGAGAAATGGAATCTAAAAAAGTTTACAAAGAGTCACCTCAGAATTTATTGGTATGTTTATATGAGTGTGTGAGCACATGTGCAAGTCAAAATAAACCTCCCCATAATCATTTGAAACACTTACCAAGCCAGAAGTTTTGAGGAGTCTTCAACCTTTTCATAAATCTCTTTCTAGGTTTCTAATCCCACTGTTGCATTGAAATGATCAAGGTTAACCCAAACCTGTGGTGGTAAACCCTTTCCATCTACATTTTCTTTATACAGTTTTGAACCATGAGGATTATATATCCATGAGGGCACAACAGCAAGAAGAAAAGCAGAAGAGCTGGTGCGCATTGTGGTGTAGGGAAGGTAGAGGACAAATTAAATGGTAGGTTTCCTAAACCAGAGTTCACTCAGGTCTTCAAGTGGCAATCCGTGTGTCTGGCCTCTGTCTTGATCTTCTCAAGCATCTTTCCACAAGGTGTATGAGTAAGTGAGGTGCAAAAGGAGAGCTGAGGCAAAGAACAGAGTTAGTTTTCTACAACTGAAAAGAAAAACAAAACCAAACAAAACCTGCAGTGTATTTACATTTTAAAATTACAAGTTTTATGCAACACTAAATCCCGCCACTGGAACTTAACTTGTACAAACTCCCCCAGATAAACATTCTGAAAAATGCCTAAAAACAGTTTGAAGAAATGTTCTGCACAATTATAGGTATACAAGACTTCAAAACAAAATGCCCCTTTGTATTTTTTGGGTTTACTTGCCAATGTTAAAACATATTAGTGCAGGATAGCTAAAAATTTACTATCAAAAGGCATCTTCACTGGTATTAGAACACAAATACCCATAGACTGAACTTAAAGTACAAGAAGTAAAGAGATCATGTGAGAGTAATTTATATGTGATAATGTGGAAATTCCCCTGCATTGTACTGTTACAGTTGAGATTATCCACTCTGTAGATGTGTCATCCCATGAGTCATCTCTCACCTAATAGCACACAGTAAAAAAACAACAACCACCAAACAAAAAACCAGCTATGGGCACATACATGCATCACAATTAATTTTGTACACAGTGTGTATTTTTAAAACTAAGAGAACTATGGACGCACCAAACCCTGATTTTGCAGACAGTCCCATCTCCACCAATGGCCATTCCAGCACACTTCTTAAAAAAGCCAAGTGCCTAAAAAACAGGTCGAACAAACCTCCTATTAATCCCGACCGACCCTGACACTGCGCGGGCCAGCCACCAAACATCCGCTACAACTCCAGCCCCAACTCCGCCGACGAGCAGTTTTCACACGACGCTCGAGGCCCAGCCGCGCCGGTCGAGGCGCTCCTGCCGCCTGTGCCCTCTGCGCATGCGTAGCCAAGGCCCACAGCTGACTTTCCGCGCTAGCTAGCGCAGGCTGGCGCTGCGCGGTTTTTGCGCGCCACCGCCACCTGTTGCGCGGCGGTACCTGCAAGGGGCGGGGCGGGCCGCCCGCTCTCCCTTCTCCTAAGTTACTTTCGTGCCGCTGTAGCCCTCCTCCAAGTGTTTTTTTCGATTCTCGGCCCTTCGCAGAAAGGTCTCCCGCAGATGTTGCCGCATGGGGCTGCCCTTGGGCGCCCCGCGCAGCCACCGCCGCCTGTCCCACAAAGGGGCCTTGGCGCTGCCGCTGGACCCTCAAGCAGCAATTCCCACCCCGCCGGGAGGTGCGTTTGTAGTCCCGGGAGTGCAACAACAACGGCAAAAGCAACAGACCCGTCCGGAGATTTCTGCTCTTGCCTGCATGTGATGACGGCTACAACCCCGCTAAAGGTGTGTGACTAGTGCCCGCCCCGCGCCCCGGCTTCCCCGCTCCCGCCTGGCTTCGGGGGAACGCTGGAGACGCTCGTGTTTCTCCACAAACTGTATTGACAAGCAACTGCTGAAAAGGGCTGGGAAAATTACATCTCGTAAATGGGGTAAAATATGAAACATATAATCTAACGGTTTCTCAAAAGGAGGGGGTGAAGGCAGAGGGACTTCTCTCCCTCTCTCTCTGTTTTCCTGCTCCGGGTTCCTGGTTGGATAATTTGGGTTAATACTATTGAGTGAGCCTTTTGCTGCTTCAAAGGGTATTTCAAGTTGCCGGAGCTCCTCCCCTCCGCACCGTGTGACAACAACAACTCGTCCAGCGAGCGAGCGAGCGAGCGGCGGCGGCAGCCAGCACTTCCCAGCTCATTTTCTCTCTGTCATTCCCCTCTCAATCTTTGATCAATGTACTTGCCAGAGAGAACCGAAGTCCTTCAAACCTCCTCTTTTTCACCTTCGTCTTTAACGTGGTGCTAGAGCAAGGACCACAAAAAGAAACTGCCCTCCCCCTCCCCTCGGCCCCAGCCCCGCCGCCCGGAGCGGACTTCTCCTCCTCCTCCTCCTCCTCCTCCGTCCCCACTTGCGGGACACTTTGTGCGTTTCTCTCTCACTCTGCCCCCTGCTCTCGCTCGCCGCAGCACCTGATCCGGGGTTATCCCCCCCTTCTTCTCCCCCCTCCTCCCTTCTCTCCTTTCCTCTTTTTTTTTCCCCTCTTAAACATTTTTTTTACATTTCCCCCTTTCCCCTGCGTGTGTGTGTGGGAACTTTCCCCCCTCCCCCTGCCCCCTTTGCCGTATATGTGACCATGGCCGTACCGGCTGCTTTGATCCCTCCGACCCAGCTGGTCCCCCCTCAGCCTCCGGTCTCAACTTCTGCCGCCTGCACCACCACTACCACCACCTCTTCATCGGCCACATCCTCTCCGTCTCCGTCCATCGCTCCCCCGCCGGCCGCTTCGGGGACAAACCTATTCCGGCCGGAGCCCATCGCAGCAGCGGCAGCGGCGGCCACAGTCACCTCCACCACCAGCGGCGGCGGCGGTAACGGCAGCAGCGGCGGCAACGGCGGCGGCAGCCCCAGCCTGGGCACCGGCGGCGGTAGCAGCGGCGGCGGAGGCAGCAGCAGCAGCGGCGGCGGCGGCACCTCCGCTCCCAATGCCAGCGCGGCTAGCGCGGCTAGCAGCCTGCCCAGCAAGCCCGTGTACTCGACCCCGTCCCCGGTGGAGAACACCCCCCAGAATAACGAGTGCAAGATGGTGGATCTGAGGGGGGCCAAAGTAGCCTCCTTCACCGTGGAGGGCTGCGAGCTCATCTGCCTGCCCCAGGCTTTCGACCTCTTCTTGAAGCACTTGGTGGGGGGCTTGCACACGGTCTACACCAAGCTGAAGCGACTGGAGATCACACCCGTGGTCTGCAACGTGGAGCAGGTCCGCATCCTGAGGGGGCTGGGGGCCATCCAGCCCGGGGTCAACCGCTGCAAACTCATCTCCAGGAAGGATTTCGAGACCCTCTACAACGACTGCACCAACGCCAGGTAACCGCCGCAAGGCATAACACGCACACCCCAAGGGTCCCCCCCCGTCGTCGCCGCCCCCGTCCCACACCCGCGCGGTGCGCTCCCGGGCGGGCGCCGCGCTGCTTCCCTCTGCTACCGCTCGGGCCTGGGAAGTGGGGGGGGGNCGGACCCATGCACTCGCCAGCTCCTTCTCCCTCGCTGCTCCGGCACCGAGCCGGCGTCCTCCGTAGCCGGATGCGCCGCTTCTTGGTGGGACGGAGGGGGAGAGGGAGGAGAAGGGATGGTTGTGTCTGCCTCCCTGCGTGCCGTGCAAGTGTCGTCCTGTCATTGTCCCCTTGTCCCTCCTCGGCCGAGGTGTGCTGGGGTCTAGCCACGGGCAGTGCAGCGCGCTGTTTACGCGGGGAGCAGGGGGCCGGTGGGAGTAGGGAGGGGGTGTCGGGTCCAAAAAGTGCTTTCTGACCGATCTCCCTTCTCAAGTTTATTCTTGGCTGTATCTTTAAAACCGGGAAAAAGCAGCGCGAAGGTTGCGCAGGAGTGGGCGGGGAGCGGTCCTGAAGGGGGAAACGACGACACACAGACGCTCGGGTTGCGCGTAAAGGGGATGGGGCGCGGAGGTACCTCCCGGGCAGAGGGCCCTGTCCCGGGTGGATGGAGGCCGCTTGGCCATCAGCAGCCGTCCTATATGCGAAGGGGCACGTGCACTTTTTGTATAGGTCTATGAGGCACTTGCCACATGGCGAACGGGAGGGGGGATGGAGGGAGGGCGGGAAGACGGCGAGGAGGAGGAGGAAGAGGAGGTGGTGGCGGCTGCTTTGCTTTGGGGTAGCGGGGAGAGATGCCAGGCGGCCGGGCTGGCCAGTTACCCCCAGGGGAGGGGGTGTCGATCCCTGAGGAGCAGGTGCGAGCCGTTCCCGGTCCCCGCCAGCCGGGGAGGAGGCGACAGCGGCAGCGGGAAGCGCGGAAGGGATTTGACTGGGCTGAATCCGCGCAGAATAACGCGAACGCGGTGGCGGGGATGGCGCCAGAGGCGGGAGGGCAGAGCTCCGTTTCGGGCGGTGCGCGGGTACTGCCGCGCTCCCCTGCCTGATCGCCTCGCGGGTCAGAGGGCCTGCGGAGCTGATGAAGCTCCAACCTTGACGCAACTGAGAAGGGTTTTTGGAGGGGAGGGGGTTAGGGAGGGGAGTAGAAGCTGGCAAAAGAGGAAACTCCTGCTGTAATAGCAGCCTACGTTGTTAATGAGGGCGAAAGCGTGGGGCTGTTACCTCCCAGTCTGTAGGTTACAGGGCTGAATTTGCTTGATAAGGGGAAGGGATCGCATAACTGCCGTGACCTCGAGATCAGAGCGGTCGGAAGCGCTTCCAGTTCCTGGGGGCTCCCCCTGCCTCGGGCGGGGTAGGGGGCTCTAGTTCTGCTGCGCTGAGAGGCGGTGGGAACCGCCCAGGGAGGGCTCGCAGCAGAGGAGGTCGTGGACAAAGTTCCAACGCTACTTTTAGTATAAGCAAATAAACAGACCGAGCTCGTTTCACTTTCCTATTGTCAGATTTCAAGGTGCAGCAGCAGCCAGCACGTGGGGAATTAACCCCGTGCGATGCCGCGCTCCTTCCCTAATGGCAGGGGGTGTGACATTCCCTCCTTCCCCCCTGCCTGAAGTAGCTGAGGGTAGTTGGGGCTTATTAGCATAGAGCAAGGCGAAACAGAGCACTTACTTTGCGGTAGCTGTTGCTAGATGGATTGTTGAAGTTCCTGAATATTCAGGGCAGCAGGACAAAACAGCCTGGAATAACTTCCAAACGCTGACATAGCTGTAGCTGCTCCAGTAGCTCTACGGTTGTTTCATGTGGAATCAACGTGAATATTAATAGCTGCTCTTAGACGATTTTTTTTTGGGGTGTATTTGTCTCGTAACTTGTAACTACTCTGCATGAGTTGCAACATTTGGTCCTTAAAATAAACTGATAGAAATTTAATTTTGCTACGGTCATACTGTCTGAATTGTAGTTTGAACATGTGAAATTAAAAAGAAAAGAGAAGCTTTTTTTTTTTTTTTTTGAAGGGGTGGGGGTGCGGGGAGAGAGTACGGAGACACTTAATTCCTGGACTTGGCACGGTTATAAAAGAGTTTGGCAGCGTGGTTGTAACATGGGTTGATTATGTCGACAACACAGAATCGGCCGTGTTTCAGCTGTTTCTAAGGTCTGCTGCGTTACCATCCACCGTCGTAGAAATTAGAGTAGTGAGTTCAGGAGTGGATAGGATTTGACCCTTAGAAAGCCTAATTGTAGTAGACTTACTTATACATCCATTAAGCAAATAACTTAATGGAAAGGATATACAATAGGTATGTAAAATGTAGTATTACATTGTAGACAAATAAAGCAAAGTGGGTCAGTGAGTTTTGGTCAAAATGGATTATTTCATCAGAAGATAAATCTATGTTTACTTTCTGGGTTCCCCCTCCAGTACATTTCATTCTGATTCCTTTTTCCTTACAAATGAATTATTTTTAATTATTTCTGACATCACAGTAATTATGCAGGATATTTTGATGTACTCAGTTAGTGATTTGAGCGACCTTTTTAGACTCTCAGTTGCTGCATACTTTAGCCGGGTGATGTCTTTTTGTATCCTGGGTGGACACTTGACTGTTAAGGTGGGAGCTGGAAGAACCAACTCCATGCTAGCGGCTAAATTATTATACTCATCAGATTAAAAATTTTTGAACCGGCATCTTATCACTGTTATATTTGTCTCATAATCATCTGATGCACTCGAATCACTAATCCCTTTTTGGAAAGCTTCATCAAGGTTAATACGTTATTTAATAAAAAAAGGCATCCAAATAAAGCCATTACTTTGTTCTTTAAATGGATTGAATCGTTAGTTGCCAGTTGCTGTGGTAATAATTTGTAATAACTTATTTCGAGATGGAAAAGTTTTAGATGTTTTTCACCAAAATGATACATTTTAACTGTGATATTGCTATTTTAAAAAATCAATAAAACAAAAATCAATAAAACACCAAGGGATTTTCTATTGAATGCTTAATGTGGAGGTCTGCAAAGTGAATTGGTTTCTGTGTTTATTTGTGATACTACTAATAATAACATGATACTAAAGGACCTTTTTCTAAATTAATCTTCTGTATCAGTTCACTGGAAAAATAAGCTTCTGTTACAGAAGATGACTTTTCTTTTCTGGTCATACTGACCTTTGGTTTTATTTTCCTCATAAAAGGCATTGGTTGCCAAACAGAAATCCAGGAAACAGCGAACTATGCGTTTAGCTTACGTTCTGATTAAATGCTTTGACATTAATGGGATGCTAGAAAGTCATATGCCAAACAAATAGAGGAAGGATAAAGGCAAAACATGGAAAATATTTAAAGCTACTAGATGCCAGTTGAGTCAGGTTTCTTGAATGTGTGTGTGAAAGACAGTAGTAAAATGAGCACTGGATGTCACCTGCCTAGGATTAATGACCTGGAAGATATTGATCCCAGATTGTTTCTGGTCTCTTATGTTTTGAGCACTTGTTGTGGAATTTTACCATGCTGGGTTCCTTCGTGGAATTTTGCCATAGACTTAGGCTGGCTTTGGATTGTGCCCACTCGAGTAAAGCATGTGCCTTCTTCTGACCTCCCTCCAGTGGCCAGGATATGTTAATCTTTTCTGACATCTGAAGATGATTTTGAATGAGTTCATTGACATTCATACTTAAAGCAGGGAATTATTTGCACTGTTTGGAAGCTGTTTACAAATTTTGAAAAACAACTTAATTGATTTTTTAGTATAAAGTGGAAATATGGTGAACATGAAACAATTCTCTTCAAAGCCTGTCTTATATGGCAGTTATTCAGTCTTTCTGCTAGCTTGTGCTCCTCTCAAATTATGTGGACCTAGCATGTGCTTGTTTACTGAATACTGCAGGCTTGCATAGTTTTTTTCTGTTTGTATTAATTGGAGGAGTATCTCACCCAAATAGGTTAGTACAGATCACAGATATTTTAAATGAACAGGTCAGCAAGTGCAGCTAGAAGGAATGTAAAATATATAGTCTGTGGTTTGTATTGATGACCTTCCTTCCCCCCACAGATGACTAAAATACAATCAGCAGAAATACGGTAGGTTTTACATGCAAAGACAACTTCTGGAAGGCCAGAGCATAAATTGTCGAAACAATAAAGACGGAGTAAAAGGTTTGGAGGTGGCTTCCTCAGACTTAAAAAAAGCCTAAAAGACTCCAGCTGCTCTCAATAACAGAACTTTAATATCCATCTTACAGTATTTATTTGTTGATAAATATTATACATTAAAAGCAGAGATCTTTGGACCATACTTATGACAACAGAACAGACTTATCACTTTAATATGATACTTAGTCCCTGGTTTTAGCCCAGTAGCTGATAGTTGAGGAAGGGAACCCTTCTCCCCAGTGAATGTTCGTTGCCCCTTGTGCAATGCTGCTTTTCCTGCGCAGGGGTGTGAAGGGCTGCTGGTGATGGGCAGAGGGACTTTTTTTTCCTGATTGCTTCCCATGATTTGCCTCAAATATTCAACTTGATTAACTTCTTCTTACAGCTATGAGTATTGCTGAAGTTTTGTGTTTGGGTTGTATTTTACAAATCTTTTACTGGTAGTTTGTATACAAAATGCAGTTTTGTTGTCAGTTTCGTATCAACTTTGCTGACGAGAATGGACTATGTGAAAGCACAGTAAATAGCTTTGTTATTTCCACAAGCCACTGCTATCTCTGTTCAGATGCTCAGCTCGATTTTAGGCCCCTGCTCTCTTTCTGGAGCTTCTGGGGGCTGCTGGTCCCCCCGGGGTGCTGGCAGGGAGCACCCTGCAGCGTATCTACTAAGGGCTGTACGTGGGGGGCTGCTGCTCCTGCACCTCTGTTCTCCTTCAGCACTTCTCAACACTCAGCTGAAATGCACTTAAAGTAATCTTATTTACTACTTGTCTGCCTCGTATTTTGTAATTTGGAATGTGTTCCAAGTGTTTGTTGGAAATAATAGTTTTGTTTGACTGCCATTTAGTATTTTTTCTATTTTCTTCTTTTACTAGTTTGTTCCAGACGACTGTTTTTGCCTAGCACTGTGATTCATCATCTAAAGTGCATTGCATATGAAGCAGAGAATTGTCATACACTGGATTGAATTTTAATATTTTCCTTTTGAACTATATTGTAGATATATTAAATTATTACTGCAATCTCTGTTGGTCTGGTACAGGTAAATCTCTTTCAGTGTGGCCAGTATTGCCTCTGCATGGAGGAGCTTTACAAGTTTAGCTGTAAAAATTCATTTCTGGCTGCAGGATAGCAGAAGGAGTAGTCAGAAATGGTATACTGAGTTTTATCAAAATTGTATGAGCCAGCAAACTGTGAGTCCGAAACAACCATGATGCCTGTCTGGTTTTAAGCAACAGGACTGGCTTTAGATCCTCTTTGTTCTTTTATAAGTTAAATATGTTTTGTTTTAAAAATGTTTGGGGCATCTGCTTTGCATTATGAGTTAATTCCATTCATTGTTTTAAAATAGTTATTAACCTTTTGCAAATTATATACTGCTCATGAACAGTAATTTTTTCAATAATCTTTAAATGTGCATACTGCAACAGCACCATAATGTGGACTGACATAATATGAATTGACAGTAAATTTTAGTTGCCTAAATACGTATTTAAATGATAGAGCTGAAGAGTCATCTGCAAAAAGCTATTATGATCCAGGGAGTTAATTCATATATAGATAATTTCTCCAGCATGCATTAAGGAAGAATTTTTCTTTTTCCATTATCATTTTAATTATTTTCAAAAATCCTGAAACATAAACCAAAAATCTTTGTATTTAGAATCAAGGTGCGTGACTTGAAGTGATAAAATCCAGTTTGCTTCAAGGAGTCACTTTATCCTTAACCCACTGTGTTCTGCTTATTTATCTGATACAGTGCTCAGTTGGGGGCATCTCCTAACAAGTGCTGATGTTTCATTTCATAACCAGTGCAGAATATTGAAGTGTAACCGAATAACTGTGAATTGTGTAAAACTTTCCCCCTCCCCCCCCCACTGGAATAAAAATAAAAATAAGAGAAAAATGCTGTCACAGAATTTTGTGAGAGGAAGGATCAGTGTTTGACCATACAGTTAGGTCTGAGTTTGGAATTTTTTACTTTAAATCACCGATAGCGATGAGCAAGGAAACTACACCGGGGAAGGGTAACTCCATAAATACTGAGGACTGAATTTCCGTAGGTCCCTTTTAGAGACAGGATATTGGACTGAAAGGACCCTGAGCAGCAGTTCAGGATACATTCACCAAAACTAATGAAACTGCTTGCATGAGTTGCGAGTGGGGAAATGAATCGCTAAATGTATTTCAGTACACATAGCTTTAAATGATGTTTGGTGATAATTACATTTAGAGTCAACATCCTCCTGCGGCAGGTGTATGAATATATACAATACCATTTCCAGAATTGCATGGAAAGATCTTGTAAATTGTGTGTATCCAAATAGTTTATTATGCATAAAGAGAAACCTTCTAAATAGTATAAGCCTGTTTATTAATATTCTTAATGTTATGCTTTTGATGTAATAAAACAGTCTAAAGTTTTTATTGGGCACCCCTGAGAATACTTGTGTTGGTAACATCTACATAACTTCTGTTCATTATTCTATTTAAAAGTACTCTGTTCACTCCAAAAATAATATACTGTAGATATTTTCTTTGCATCCTGTATACATTACTTCTTCCTTGTGAAGAAGCAAATTATTTCAGTGTGAAAGAAGAAATACATTTTTTGGTATGGATACCAAACAGTGGGATTTCATGTCCATTGGAAGGCTGAAATTCACCATAGTCCAGAAACAGTGGAGCAGGTGCAATTGCACCTTACCGCACTAGCTGGAGGATCTTTTTCCATTAAAAGAAGAGGATATTTTGGTCATGAAATTGTATTAATCCTTAGAATTTGTAGACTTATTCTCTGCATTGGCTAAATGGCTAAATTCTGCCCAAATACCTTTTGATCCAAAACAAGCTTGGGTTCCAGCAGAGCTATCAGACAGTTTCTTTATCTATATTGTACTTTTATGTGATACTAAAAATGCAGAAAATGCACCCTAACTATGAAGATGTGTATTTTTTGTGTTTAGATTGTATGACTGAGAGGGCCATAAACAGGGGTGTGTATAGGCTACCCGGCTGATAAAATAACAGTTAACATACTGGATGAGGCTGGGAAGAAGAGGAGTATGTGGGACTGCTGCAAACATTTTGGCATAATTGACCACTAAAATGTATTTGTAACATTATGATGTCATGATTGAAATTCCTAACTGTGAATAACATTCGTGTTAGAGCACTTGGTTAACCATACTGTACTGAGAACAGCTAACAGGTACTTTGCATTTGGATTGAAGGCTGTTGTTCAAGACACATCTCTAAGAATATGCTAGTATTTACAAGTGTATAATCTATGATAGAAACTGGTTTTAGATTTTACTTTTGGGAAATGCTTCACTTTTTTATCTTACATAAAACGATTGTAAGTCTCAAAAAGAAAGTGGTTATATAAAATGGAACTATAAGGGAACAGGTAATATATAAATAAATGTTTTAGGACTAATTGCATCTTTTGTAACCTTGATTTCGTGTTGTTCTCATAGTTTATAATGTATTGTTACTTTTTAATAGAGATAGATCATTATTTTGTGTATGGGACAGAAGAAAGCTGCTTCCAGGTGATAGGTACAGTATTTTGAAGACCACTACAAACAATGCATTGCATTTTTGTCAGTGATGTATCTAGTCAAGGCTTATTCATAGTTTGAGCATTCTTTAGAAAACATTACTAAAGCTGCTATTTTTGAATGATACTTTTCCAAATGCAATAACACTATAAACAATATTTTGATGGGGTTTATATCATGTTTTAATGGATACCAGTGTTATCTGTCTTGACAAAGCATATAATTTGTTTGCGGTTTCCTGGTGTACTGTAAACCTTTCTTTGCTGGAGGAGGTCACCTGTAGGACTTAGCTATTTACATTTAAATAAAAGTGCTGTGGTTTTAAACCATATGCTCAATTTTAAGAATGTGGATAGTCTTGTTGCTTTCAATAGCCTACATATATCTTTTAAACAAAGCATATGCAAAACATATTTGGAAGTGTTATAAAAGAATCCACTGACATCTTTGGTGGGAAGCTGTCTTGCTGTATACTTTTTTGCGTTTAAAGGGACAATTTGAAAGCATTGAAAAAGTGCTTAGAGTCCTGTAAATTAACACGTTGCATGGAATAGATTCATGATGCATTTTTTTCACCTTTTTTGTCAGTATTGTCTTTCATATTAATTAATTTTAGGAAACGAGGATAGCGTCTTGTCAGGAATGAGTATCAGAATTTGGGATAACTAGTGGCCTCGTAACTCCTGCTGGGATTTTTTTATCTTCATTTTTGTAGCACAGAAGCAGCCTGTCTCTTTTTGGAGGTAATGGGCACTTCCAAGATGCGTGCCATGGCTGTAATTTTTCACATTTTAGTTCTGATATTTACTGATAGTTTGGTGAAAAGGAAGTGAAACCATTTTCCAATTGTTTTCTGTTTCCTTAAATTTCTGCTTAAAAGCTTAAAAAAAAGGGGGTGTGTGTGGAAAGAGAATACCTTAGGTGGTATTAAGAGTATAATAAGGACTGGTATGAATGAAAAGTTGTATGTTCTCTCTTTTTTCTTTTATGTATTTCTCTCTTAGCTTGTTAGAACGGTTCTTACCATGTTGGTGAAATGTGGGAGTTTGTGTCTGTAGCTACCACTAAAGACTAATGCCACAATTCTGTGGCAGATTTTGTTGTATATTGTTCTAATTCAAAGCAGAATCAGTTGGGCTTGTTTGTTTGTTATGCTGATATTCATAGCTTTTAACAGACCAGGTTAAAAAATAAAGCATGAAATGCTAATAAATTATTTTGTCTTACATTATTGGGTATTTTAGATGGCTTATAATTCTACTGATTCACTCCAAAATTAATTTGCTGCTGAAATATCATGTTAAAAATAAAGATAGTAGTGGAAAATGAAGCTTTTGCAACAGTAATTTACGGTTTGAACTATAGCTACGTATAAAACGCTTTTCAGAAGCTATGAGGAGAATGTGTTAGGAACACTTATTTAGCAGCATGTAGCTGTTTCAGGAGCACATTTGCAAGTTATGTAAGGAAGAAGTCTTTAAAATTTCCCAGGGCGGTCATCAATGATGTTTTTAGTTGGGATGTTTGGGTATAGCCACAGCTGTTGGATTGTCTTGAGGCTACCTCAAGGTACACAGGTGGGATGCGACAAAGAATTAAAAAGCTTTCAACAGATTCTACCATTCAGAGGTTTTCTGGCATCATCCTGGTGGAGTAGAAGAATTCCTAGTGGAATTTATCTTCAGAATAAGCATTCTTCCTCCATAGTATGTAGATCTCAGAGTTACGCACTAAGTAATTAATTTGCTTAAAGACTTGGAATTTTGTCTGTTACCCTTCCCCTGCTCTTTGAATCTGTTGTAACAAGCTCCCCTAGTGTCTGTCCCTGTGGAGAGGTTCCTGCAGGGATCACTGAGCCTGTGGGCTCAGATGGGGCAGTCCTTGGTGCCTCCTGGCCTTTGGCCTTTATACAGAGTTACAGGCACACATTAGGTGATGTTTCTTTCTCTCTGTACTTGGCACTGATAAGGCTGCACTGTGAATACTGTGTTCAGTTTTGGGCCCCTCACTGCAAGAAGGACATTGAGTTGCTGGAGCGGGTCCAGAGAACGGCAATGAAGCTGGTCAGGAGTATAGAGCACAAGTGTTATGGGGAGTGTCTGAGGGGACTGGGTTTATTTAGCCTGGAGAAAAGAATGCTCAGAGGGGACCTTACAGCTTTATACAACTACAGGTTGTAGCCAGGTGGGAGTCATTCTCTTCTCTCAAGTGACAAGTGGTAGGACAAGAGGAAATGGCTTGAAGTTGCACCAGAGGAGGTTCAGATTAGGTACTAGGAAAAGGAAAAATTTCTTCACCAAGAGTAGCAGGCTACCCAGGGAAGTGGTGGAATCACTGTCCCAAGAGCCATTCAAAAAACATGTAGATGTGATACTTGGGGACGTAGTGGTGAGCATGGTAGTGCTACGTTAATGCTTGGAACTGGTTATCCTAGATATTTTTTTTCAACCATAATCATTCTGTGATTCTATGTTTGTGTGGAGCTGGCCAGTACGCTGTTTGCATAGGCTGGGGAAGTAGACCCAGGAGGAGTGTGGTCTCATGAGGGATGATTTGTGTTGTTTACTTGAATGATCTGACTCAACCCATTCTGACTCTCACCTCATTACAGTGAAGTTCGGACCCTAGAACACAGTGCATGGGACATGATGTTAAACACAATAGTTTCAGGTTGTTCCTGAAGGAGAGGAGCCTCCATGGCATTTAGCTCTCTGCAGCTAAACCTGTGCTGTTGTGGGTCTGCTAAGTACAGGTTTCACATTTTCTGGTAACCCCTTCTATGATTGTGTCTTGTTGCTTCTTAGTTTACATGTTTTATTACTTAAATTAGGATAATACAATGATATCTTGAGATGTAATAAAATAATAGTTATGAAATGCATTGTGAAGCATACATGTATTCACAAATATTCTGAAGTATGACTACATGAGTAAAACATTTTGATATTAAAGGAGACAATGCAGTCAGTTAAGACTGCTGACATTGTTATGTGATAAGGTCGTGTGCTCTTTTATTTGGTGTGCCAGCTGGTGAAAGGAAAATAGTTCTTGTTTCCAGAGGTAAAAAATGCAGGCATTTTCATCAGCTTAAATGAAAAGAGCCAACCAGTTCTAAATACTGTTCTGTGAAGTCATGTTTCACCCCCTAAAGTGGTTGTCTGCGTGGAAGGTGTGCTGTAATGGGGATGGGTCTATCTTTTCAGGTCAGCTAATTGTTTCCTTTCACAAATGCAGAATGCATGCAGATTTGAACTTGTAGCCAGGAAAAAGTGCTGCCATGCTTCAAATTGCCAAAGGACCTCAAGGGACAGAAACTTGACCTGGTTTTATGAAACCATAGAATTACATTTATACAAGTTACCCCATGGGAAAGGAATGAACTGATCCCAATTCATTTCTAAATACTGGGGCCTTATGGGTCACATTTGAATTCTCTTCTACACCTGTTTTGCTACTAAATTTTTCTGAGGACATTTTAAGAAACTTACTTTACATTAGGTATGGGTCATGTGCCTAATATTTAACAGTTCAGTGTTCTAATTCTTTAAAATGTC
This sequence comes from Galbula dea, assembly GCA_013399015.1. NCBI lineage: Eukaryota > Metazoa > Chordata > Aves > Piciformes > Galbulidae > Galbula > Galbula dea. The sequence goes on from VWZX01004970.1 coordinate 408,113, forward strand.
TAATGGTTTCTCAATATAATTAAGCAGCAAAAAGTTTAAATTATAGATTTTGTTTGGTATGGACTAAATCCTCAAACCATGAGCTCTCTTCTGGGTTTAGTAACTTAGGCTTCATTTTCCCGCATGTGAAATAAGAACATAGACCAGGCAGTGACTATAGTCAGGGCATGTTTCATGGGCTATGGAGAAGAGAATGACTCTTTGGATGGGTCATTAGGCTACCCACCTCTAATGTGGAACACTGTGGTTCAAGGTTCAAAAAGAGTTACCCCTGTGAGACATTTTACAAGAAGACACTCAGGCTCCTTTCTTCCTTCCTCCAAAATGACTTTTCTTCTTCCCTCAATTGGACTAAAAATTTGGCATTTGGAAAATATGAGTTCAGACCTCCTCAGGGAATCAGTGAAAATAATGAGTAGGTGCTACCATGGTTTTCCTCTTTCAGTACTTTGATTTGAGCTAGAAGCCTAAATGTCTTACGATGAGGTGAGGTGGTATGGTACTTAAGGGTGTCCAAATGTTTCTGCCAGTGTAGTGGCAGGTTGGAGTATGCCAGCTCAGTTGAAACAGCAGGCCCTAAGGACAGAGAGGGGTTCCTTAGTTCATTTGAATATCTGGAACTATATGCTTATAGGGTTGCATTAAAATTAGAATTTCCTTGTGTTTTGATTTATTTAACAAACTAAACGAGTGCTCTGTTAGAGTAAGTTTGCCTCAGCAACTGCTGTCCCACAGAGGCTCTGCAAACTTTCCAGGCTTCACTTCCACTTTCTTGTGGAAACTATAGCCTATTCTCAGGCATTCTTTCCCATCCTTGAAAGACATTTTCAGTGCTGAAATTGGCATTAAGTGCCTGCATAAGTTTACCTGTTTCTAGTAAATGAGTGACAGGTTTGGATACTACTCATCAAGTATAGATTGCATTTCTCTTTATACACCATCTTAACACTTCAGATCGATTGAACAGCTAAGCTATAGCTTAGCTGGCTGTAGACTTTCTACTCTTCAATGTGGATGTGTCAGAGGAGGCTTTTGTGTGGAATTACTGCTGTCGCTGTCACCTAGTCCCAGATTTATAGTCACTGTTTTGGCTTGGCCAAAAAGGGTTGGAAGGTGAGAAATGGAAATAACAGTGTTACCCCAACAAATAAAAATCTGTTTGCTTTTTGCGCTGGTGAACTTTTTTTCCCAGCAGTTTGCATTAAGCCATTAATGAGTGTGCCAGTGTGGGTAACCAAGCTGTCTCACGAGGCATTTACAGGGCTGTTATTCACAGCCTGCACTTCTTTTGACTGGCAGAGTGAAGGGCAAGTCTTCTAATGATGATTACTTATCACCATAATATATTTATTATAAACGTGTACATAAAGTCCCTTTGTAATTCACCTCAAATAAATCATCGTGTTGATCCCCAAGCTTTTCGGTGATGCCTTCAACAGGTTTGACTACTTTGTGATGCTGATATCCAGAGTGGGTACAGGGGGACATTTTTGCCAAGACACAGAGAATGGTTTTGTTCCCAAATAATTTTAATGGAAGGTGGAGGTCCAGTTGCTTCGAAGGGCTTAAACATTTTCCTAAAGGACTTACGTACTTGACTTTTCCCTTGTAGTTCTGTTGGGTAGAAGATACATTAATTTTACTATATCCAGAGTAAGTTTAGATTAAACAAGTCGAAGGCTTTGACGTAACCAATAAAACATTTGGGCTGCTTTCTGATTTCAGTGGTAAATATGGGAAATAGATTTTAAGATCAGCTGTAGTGGCACTGAATGCTTCATTGTGATTGAAAAGTTTGTCTTAAATTTTCTTTGCTTTTAACCTAAGGAGGAGAAGAATCCTTTGTTGTATGTTTACTTATAAAGCAACTCAGAATGAAGGAACAAATTCGGTTCTTTGAAAATAGGAACTCTTGTCTTTCCTCTCCTTTTTTTTCATGCCCTCGGACAGCTCTCTAGAGTTTGAAGACAATTAAGATGAAAGTTTACAATTCTTCATGGAAGCTTCATTTTATTAGTCACTGTGAAAACTTCAAATATGGAAGATTCTTGCTTGGAAGCAGTTGGTAACCCTTGCAGTAGCAGTAGGGACAAAAGCCCTGGGGCTATGGGATTGGGAACATGCTGAAGAGTAGCATGGTGAAGCAACAAAAGTGAAAGGCTGGTTGACAGCATGTTAAAGCAGATTAGTCTGGTGTTACTGCTACATGCAGTCTTATAAGTTTACATATGTATGATCAAATTTTCAGAATTCGGATCACAAATGTTGCCTTTCTTTTTGCTAGGTAAGACTTAGAGTAGTGCCTGGGAAAGCAAACAAGAACAGGTAAGTTTTACTTTGGAGTTTGATGTGGGATGAGATTCTTGTGGCAGAAATGCTAGATAGGAAGAAAGTGTTTATAGTTTTATTATATACCTGAAAGAATGGATTACCTCCATCTCCTTTAATCACCTCCTTTCTGGGGCTGGTATCCGTATGTAGGTAAAAAAAGTTACTGTTAGAACACAAGACTTAGTTTTGCTGATTGCTTCTCCACTAAACACTAAAATGCGAATACCAGGCATTGATTATACCTCGGCAAAGAGAGACACTAGAATGAAATGGTTTGTTAGAAACCTAAGTTTTTATAGAAATTCACTCATTCTGGAAATTCTCACCTATGCTTTGGGTGTTTGGAAGTTTACTTCAGAAGCATATAGCTGTAATTGCCAGGTTTCATATTTTTCCGTATCACATGTGCAACAACAAATATAATCAGTATGGTATTGGGTTGCACATGAACGTGTGAGTCCGGCAAGCAGGGTGGAAGCTTTGGTTTGTAGAAGGAGTCCTGTTGCCTATAGCATCTCAGTTGGACAATTTGTAGGAATAAAGCAATGCAGGTCCTTAAACATTGTCAGTAGTGGTACCCACACGGCATAGCTAACTGAGTTTTTGTAAGCTGGAGTTTCACAGGCACTGCCAACCAAGTGTGAGTGTGATCAAAGAGCATTATTTATAATCAAAATGTGAGTTAGGTGTTTATAAAACAACTGATGGGTGCTTGTATGCATGTGAAATTTGCTTACATGAGTAACCCTATTGATTTAAATGAGAGCATTCATATGACGAGAACAGGTTCAATACAGGAATGTTTAGAAGATGGTGACCTTAGAAACAAACAGTAATCTTTGGAAGGATTCAAAGAGTGGTTATTAAAACTTAAAGCCAAGAGTTGCTATTCGAAGGTAGAACCAGATAGAAAGGTGTTTGGGGAGCTCACCTGCCAAATACTAATGAATTTTAATGACGCCTTTAACTCTGCCTCAATTTCCTTGTACTCTTTTTTGTGGGGAGGAGTGGGGGAAGGGATGGGAAGGAGGGCGAGAGAGGGATGGTGACAGCAAGGCTGTTTGTTTTTCCCGAAAGTTGTTTGTGATTTCAGGTACTCATGGGAAATCTCTTGATCAGATTCACATCTGTTCCTGTCAAAGTGGGTGCTAAGATACCGGTCACCCAGCAACCATGTCCAAGAGGGAATTGGGCCGATAATAACTTCAAAAAGGAATGACAGATGCTAGATTAGGATGAAAGACAAAATGCATGAAAAATGAGCTTGTTAGAATAAAAAAATTGTTCAAGCACCTTCATGCAAATTAAATGAATATTGAACATTTGCATGCAGTAATTTCTACTTTTTCTGTTGATTGAGAAGAAATAAAGACAGTACATATAAAAACATAAATGTAGTGGGATTTTTTTTTTTTCACCAATTAACATACAAAGCAGTATCTTTCTTCTAAAAATGAGATTAGCCACCTGGGTGCTTGGCTCTATCCCACATATGTCACAACATTTTTGTAATGAGTATGCTTCTGTTGAAGGAACACCTTATCTAATTCTTTGTAGCAAAACAAACAAGGAAGCAACCTTATATTAATTTTAAAATACTTTAGGTTAGCATGGTTCTGGGTTTTTTTCAGCTGTGGCTTTCAGAGCCGAATTATTTCCTGCTGTCCTTGAATTCAGTCGGTATAATGTGCATTAATAAAAGATCACATAAGATGAGTTCAGACCAAATGCTAAGGTTTCCTATTGACTGGTCAAACAATACATTTTTTAAACATGATGTCTGTCAGGGTAACATCAAAAAGAAATAGTCACTTTTCCGTGCCTATGTATTAAGATAATTTAAATAATCTAACAATTTTATTATTGAAACATTCATATAACAATTAGAATTTGGAAAAGAATGATAAAATGTTCTGATTGAGAAAGGACTCTGTGTCTTGGTTTAGCAATGTCTAATGTGGTCACGTACAGAAATTGATTTTCTTCAGAAATTAATTAATTTTTCATATCGCCCTAAGCTGCAGTTAAAAAGAGTGCATACTTGTCTGTTTTTTCCAGAAATATTGCCTAATCATATTAATACCATTGCCCCAAGGATGAAAAGATAATTGTACAAATGCATTTGGAAATATGTATCACTGAGTATTTATGATTAAATTATGCAAATGACCCAACTCTCATCCTTTCCAGACCCAGATTGTCTAATTAGGATTGATATGCTGAATAGATGTTCCAGAATTTGAATACAAGCATGTCCAAAGAGCAGAAAATTGGAAATGACAAGGCTGAAATGCTAAGAAAAGTGTCTTTCCCTTTTATACTTTACTAATGTGGTGTTAGCAGTTGCAGTTTTTCCTTTGGCTATATTGTATGACTCATGTGTCCTACAAGAAATAAGTCAGGAAAGAAAAAAATCAACTTTCATAAGTAGTGTTACTTTGGTCTGGACTTATTTTTCTTTAAAAGTCTGCTAGTAGTTTCTCTCCCCTTTAAAGCTTTTTATCCTTTGTATTAAAATAATGATGTATTCCACATAAATTACTTCTTAATTTGGAGCACTGTTGTTTGTAGCTTGTCGCCAGCTGCCAGTGCTAGATATTTATCCACTTCTCAGATATTCAGATGAAATTTACACACCTAGCATTTTTAAGCTTGGTGGTGGGTTTTTGGAGTTCTCCTTTATTTGAATTCACAATTCCTTAATGTAACAAACTTATTTTTTTCTTTTTAAGAATAGAATTGATGTCTCATTAAGCTTGTTTATAGGCATTCTGAGTTGGAATAATAGCTGTCAGCAAGCCTACAACATTTAAATCCTTCTTCTTCAGTGGGCTGTTTGTTCATTTATTGCTCTTGGGAAGCTGGGAGAAGAGCCCGGTGAGGAGCAAGGAGGAGTAGTGAACTGTCAGTACTTCAGCCATTGTTAGCAGCAGGAGACGATCCCTCTGAACTCTGTTGGCTCCTGCTTCCCATCTGCAGGATGATGGATTGCTATGTTTAATACATTTCAGCTTTTGTCTGTCATAGTGTGGATAGACAGCGCTATCAATGATTTCAACAGTGATTAGAGCATTGGTTGTACCCACTGCTACTGGGCAGGCACCTCGTAGGAATGTTTGATGCAGGAACTCATTGGCACTCTGGCCATGCAAATGATTCACTCTGCTAACTCGAGATGGTTTTAAACACCTTCAAAAGACCACCGGGAATTACTAAATCTACACAGCCCCCCTGTGAACGCTTTGGTACCAAATGTAAGCTCTCATCCCAAGCTCAGAGAGAAGTGCCTCATGCTTTTAATAGACTGGGAATGGGAGCAGGGATGCATTCCAGGGGGTGTGATGTCAGCAGTCCTTGGCCCATCTGTACTTAAGTGTTTCACTAGTGATATGGTAGGAGTGCAAGGGTTGCATTGAAGCAATAAGATATGACATGACATCTGTCGTGCGAGAATTTGGTAAACTATGGGTGCCGTGTGATTCACAAGTCCAGGGGCTTGTCCAGGGAAGTCGCTGTACACCAGCACAACATATGCCCTAAAGTATCTTCTAATAATTATAAAATGGTGTGGTGGACATACAAATTGGAAAAAAGATAATTGTATTATAGGTGTAATTTTAGAGAAGTGCATATGTATTATTGTCATTATTAGCATATTAACTTTGCACTCTTAGAATAAACATTATTCAGATTCTTAAGTGTGAAACAGTATTGTATTAGAAACAAATAGGTAATTATCCTTGCTAAGACACGTAATACTGGCTTGAAAAGATGTTTGACCTAGATTTCTTGATTTGGACCATTGCCCACTATGACAGGCCAGGCTGAGGATAACTTTCACTTCATTTTGAACTGTGGGAGGAGGGGAAGTTAAATCAGAAGATATTAAGCATCCTTGATTTAGCTTTCTTAGAAGATATTTTAATTTACAGAACCAGAAGAATGAGTAATAAAAGCCACTGATAAAAAGAAGGGAGATTGCAAGGCTTAAATGCATTTTCTTCACCCCTAGTTCACTTTATAATCACTTGACTGTGACATTATTTGCTTTTTAAAAAATTCTGCACTTTTGGTTGTACTGATGTTTAACTTCCATGGCTCTACTTACAGGCAATGGTTTGCAATTTCTCTGTTGTGTTTGCTGGAAATCTAAGCTCCAAAGCAGAGTCATGTGTTGCCGTTTTTGTTCCTTTTTAAGATGATCCAGTCATTGACAGTGCTCATAGGGAGGTGTGTTCATGCTAATTAAAGAACTTGACTTTACCTCTCAAAAAATATTGGCAATTTGCCTCAGAGAAAAGTCTGACTTCAGTCACTATTTTTAATCTGCTTGGCTGCTTGGAGTTATCTTCACTTTAAGGGTTGCCTGGTTTTAAAAATTGCCTGGATGTTGAAGCAGTTTCTTTGAGTCCTTGGTCCTAAGTGCTCGCTTGCCATATATGATGGTTAGGGGATCTGAGGGCTTTGTGGAAGAGTATCAGTAATAAGGAGGGCATAATCTTGACATTTACAGCTGCCGGCTTTTCTCAATTTAGGTTCCCTTGTTAGGTTCCCTTTGTTAGCAATTACTGCATGTCCATGACACAAGGAACCTTTACAAATTTAAGAGAAAAGTAAAGAATTAAGGATGTTTGTATGCTTATACATAGGACAGGTTTAAACATAAACTAGTTGACATATTAAACTTTCCTAGTCTTCTTTTCTCCTTTAAAATGGCATTTGGCTAGAGATACTGGAAGAGTTTGTTCTTCTGCAGAGGTAATAGCTGGAGCATTTATATACACGCACAGAAAGGAAATGATGGCAGCTTCAAAGTTAATGAAAAGCAAGTATAAAATAAATCCATGTATTGGTAGGTGATGTGTTAATACATGTATCACATAAATATGATAGGTAAAGGAATCAGATAAATAGTTTCTTAATCAGATAAAAGATCTCTGTTGTTTGTATTCTGTCTGTGGAAGGAAGGCTGTGGTTTGCAGCATTTTGATAGCAGGGCTAGTTTAGGTAAGTTTGCCTCTCTTCTGGTTCCTCCAGGCACCATCATTACACTCCTGTGCAGCTATGCCTGTGGAACCATGTGTGACCATTTTCTGCACAGGATCAGGTCTAGGTTAAAAATGGCTGCCCACTTACACCCCTCCACCCTTTTTCAGTATCGTTTTTATTAACATTCATCTGCTTTGGTAAAACAGCTCACCATGTGTTTTCATCAGCAGTTGTGCTGTTACAAGTGAATAGGCCACAGGGACAGAAATGAATGATGGTGGCAGGAGTGGGGGGAACTGTGCCTTCAATTTTATGTATTTCTGTCCTGTGTGCCATGAAATTGTCCTGCATCCTAACTGCAGTGTTCTGAGCCTAGCCTGGAAAATTAACTATGGGCTACACAGCAGTTTTAGCACTGTACTTAAAAGAATGAAACAGGAGGAGGGTCATTGATAGTGAATGGAGAAGTAGAATCTTCAAAAGATGTACAAATGCAGGGAAGGCCACATTCCTCTCTCTTGAAAATCTGCATTACTAAGTCTTGTCAAGTTGACCTGCTTTGTGTTGCAAAACAAACGTGGTCGATCTGTGAGGTACAGCATGTGTTTGGCCTTTGGATGCTTCCCTCTAGCCATGTTCTGGTGGCAGGGGGAAGATGAGATGCCAGTGTGCACCATCTTCCATGCCTTGCATATCTTGGCTTGTTCGTGGAGAGGAAGCCCACTTGTTACAGAGCATCCTCAGCTTTGTGGGAGGTACTGCACAGTGGAAAAAACGTGGAACTTAGGTTGAGCCTAAGCCTCTGATGGTGGTGTGAAGTGGAGCAAAAGCCCTAAACTGTTCTGCTTTTTTTGAGTGGACTTTCATCACATATACCTCTTGCCTTCTTTGGGACTTTTTTTCCCTCTCCCCCCCCCCCCGGTAATAGCACATACAGTACTATAGAAAGCATTTCCTTTCACTGTACAGGATCTGACATTGTCACTTAGACCCTCTGGGTTCTGATACGGTATAAAATTACTGACTACTGTTTAATTGTGAGCACTTAATTTACAGTAGTCCTGCCAAATGTTAATGATGATTGAAATATTCTGCTGTCTGTTAGAAAAGCTAGGCTATGCATTTTTTTGCGAGCTATGTTGCTGGACTAGTTTGTACTAATGTAGGAATACTCTTTATTATTAGTATTATTATTTAGAACATAAAACCTGTTTTAAAGATCAGTTGATTTCTTCAGCAGCTTTTTGCAGACGTAACAGAAAAACATCTGAAGCTACAAGATCTTTGTCTGCACAGAACCAGTGGGAAGCTCAAAATTTCCCAGGGTAGGCATGGTTTTAGCAAAACTTCACTCTGTTTAGAATGGTCGGACTTCACTGTAAAGTGGGTTCCACTGTGCTAATCCTCCTGGAATGCAGCAATTATCACCTATCGTATAGGTGTTAAGTGCTGAATTTCAAAGGGATTATCACTTTCCTCCTTTAGTGGCTAAGCAAGAAGAGAAAAGTTGTTAGTACTTCTAAAGGGGAGGGATGAGAAAAAAACCGCACAAATCTCTTGTTTTCTTTCTATAGTTTTCAGTCTGACAGGAGATAAGGAAGCTGGGGTTTGCTACAGCTGGTTACTTAGGGTTTGGTCTTTAAAANGGTGGACAAAATTATAGAGGAAAACTGAAATTCTCTATATCCTTAACTTCATCATCTGGAGTTTTTTGTTAAGCTAAGTATGTAGCAGTATTTCACTTTTTCAACAGTTCAACAGTTGGTATCTCTTCAGTCTAAAAACATAATTGATGTTTTTATTGGTATTGCAGTCAGAGCATTGGAAATTAGACTGGATTGGTGCATATTCTCTTTCCATGTACTTTTTTCTTTAACTGACACATTAATACTTTGTTTTTCCACTAGTTCTATCTACAGTACAGATAATATGCATTTCACATGGTTGTTGGATAAGGTGGCATAGTGTCCTTGAACCCCTCTTATGTCCATTCTTAAGAAGCGCTCATACATGGCTACTTTCTAAGTGCTTACTCCTGCAATCTTGATCTTCAGTGAACTGTTGTCTGGGTACATAATGGGCAATGAAAGCAGAGCAGAACCACTACCCTAACAGTGCATCCTGGATACCATGCAGCAACCATTGGCAATGCTTCTTCCACATTTGATTTTCAGATTATGAGTTCAGTTTCTGCCTGGAAATGAGCTCAACATTTCCTTAGTGCCATCTAGTAATTAGCAGGCAGTGTATTCAGCTTTTCCATCTGCTGTCTCTGTGTTTTGTTTATGAGTATGAAAAAAGGGGACTCCAGTTGTGGAGGGACAAATTTATGCACTGAAGTGTACCACTGAGGGACTTTCTTTCTTAATAGAAAAGTCAGAGGCTTGAGTGCTCAGCACATATATGCCTAACACATACATGTTATATGCCTGGCCTTCAGGCTGGTCAGCCTGCCTTTAGAAACGTGTAAGGGTCAAAAGCCAAGCCTTCAGACGTTGCTTTTGGCTTTGCTGATGTGCACTAAATGGGGAATGGTAGTTAGGGAGAGGACATTCACATCTGGAGAAGGATTTAAGATGTTGTAAAATACAAAGATAGTTAATACTGGGCAGGAAAGGGTTACCTTATGGATAACTCTTACTTGTGAAGCTGCAAAATCGCTAAAAGGGGATTTTAGAGAAGACGGCAGCATTTGGAATTGTATTGATGATGCTGGATAGGAGGTTTCATGGAAGGGGGATGTGGAATATGAGGTTGTAAGGTTGGCTTCTAGCCTGTTATTTTTACTATCACTTCACTGTGATGAAGAATGATAACTTCTGTCAGAAATGTTTGGTCTACAGCCAGCTAGCTATCTCAGAACTAAGAATTTAAAGTTTTAGTACTGGAAAATGGGTGAAAATACTCTGTGATGTTCTGTGAAAAAACATTGCAGTTTCTTCACAGTCAAATCACAGAAGTTCATGAATTAAGCTGTATCACAGTGTTTAAGTAACATTTTCCAGGGTTTGCCCCAGAACATTTCAATAAATTATGAAAGTTTTCTTCTATTAAATAAAATATTTTAAATATTATACATAGTGGTCAAAAGATAGATGCAATCCATTTTCTTGAAAGAAGACATAAAAAATTGCATTTCAGTTCTAAAGGTAACAGTATTTTTCTGGGAATAGCAGTTTCCTCCTTAAATGTAAAACAATTTGGTGGAAGAACATATTCTGCTAAACTCAGGAAGTTGTAAAAATGAGTATTCTTAATTTTTAATGAATTTCTGAAATATTAATTCATTTAGTCCATTTTTGATGGCAGTAATGGTTTGTAGGCTTCACAGTGTATTTTGAACTCTTAAGGGGCTTAAATGCTTAACTTTCTATATCAAGATTATAATATTATATACCACCACATGTACACAGTGGAGAGAAGGTACTTTGTATTGTTGGAAATCATACTCATTTATGTCTGTTGTGCATGCAAAGAAGGCAGTGTTTATGTTGACAGAAATTCAACATGGGATCAATGCCAGGAGTCATTGTAAGACAGATACTTGTTTCAGGAAGTAGGGTTTCTGAGTATTTGGCTTGTGAATTCTGGCATTTTCCCATCTCTGATTTCACCATAATTTGCCTACATTTTGTATGGATTTTCATGCTATAGAAATAACTATACAACTTCTGGATGAAAAAAAACCAGTAACGCATTTCTGCCATTTGTTTTGCTGCTTCTTTAGTGTAATGGTCCCAATACCAAATAACTACAGTTCCTCTTTTGTCAGCAGGATTTAAGATAATGTCTTACCATTTTTGCAAATTATGTAACACACAATGTTTCCACTGTTTCTCCTTTGTTACATAGTGAAATTTCATAGGTTGTTTTAATTGTTTGATTGATTTTTTTTTTTCCTTTGGCATTTGTCTGTGCTGAAATCTAGCATTTGAGATTTACTAGGAGGAGCAGTTGAGAAGAATGTCTTTTGTCTGAATTTCTCAAGATGTCAGGAGGTTTAAGAATGTTTATAATAAGTCTCTTGTTCTGTAAAGTCTAGAATTGGGTACACAATGCTACGTGAAAGATGATGGGAAGTTGCTCTATCTTTTAAAACCATCAGAACATTTCTTAACAGGAAGAAATGGCAGTCTTTCACATAGCACTGAATATTCAGATTGGAGTGATTCATATTTATTTTTGTTGAAACAGTAATAATGTTTTAAACACTGTGCTATAATAGATTGCTTTGATCGTTAATGATGCAGTGAACTTAGAGGCAATAGCAAGACACCCATAGACTTAACCAAGCCCAGGTATTATCCTACTGCCTGAAACAAATAGTTTCCTTATCAAGATGCCAATACTCATTTACTAAAGCAGTCACATTACTTATTGCACAGTGATAATCCAGAATGGAAAAGAGTTAACACGTAGAATTTCCATGCCTTCCTGCATTTTCAACAGAAGTGTTATTTTTTTGTAACTCTGTCACATAGGCAAGAGATACTCAACCAGAAGTGGCTTGGCCATTCTGTTTCCATTTTGTAAGGGACTTGAAAAATAGGAAGATGCAAAGCTGAGATATTTTTAGAATATGTAATAGAATTTTTAATACTTAATTTTGATTACTTAATTACGTATACTGAATATGACTCCCGTACAAAGACTGATTTTGGGATAGTATTTTTGAAAAATATCCCTGTAATTCTGTAGCTGCTCTTTGTGGAATTAAATGGGATTTCATGGACAGCCCACCATTTTCTTGCTTTCAAGAAATTTCAATATTAAAACACTACCTGAGCAACTGCTCCTCAGAAGCATTCAAACAGAAGCTGGCTTTATGTTAATTTAAACGTATCTTGTATTTAAAATTACCATGGCTCTCGTCAGGATGATTGGTCACCAAAATTATTACTTATTATAAGTCCAAATCTATGTATTTGCAATATTTTTAAGTTTGTAGACATAATCTGCATTTTTTACTGCCTTGTATGTCTGCCAAGGTTATGTTTCACTTTGAGTACTTTGAGTTGCTTTTACTGATTCAGTGATTGCAGTGACTGCAAGCAAGACCTCGACTGAAAACATGGAGATCTAGCCGTTGATTTTCAGGCTGAACCAAATAAGACTACCTGTTGAGCTGCTATAGTGTATATTTGATTATAAAAGTTAACATAAAAGTTATTTAGTTGTGTTTCTTCTGTTTAATTATACTACTAGGAAGCACTTTAAACTCTTTATGTATGTGTAGATACAGAGGGAGAGAGAGATTTGAGGTAATGAAGTTGTCATTATTATTCACCGTTGCTGTTATTATTGCGATTATTTTATTAACAGTATTCTGAGATGATGATTCATCTTTTGAAACAGTGATTTCTGCAAGGTATTGGCTGACTAAATACTGAAGAGTACATTTTCTTTCACTCTGTTTCTTCCCAAGATGTTCTGTTTATTCTTTTTTTTCCCCATATATTGGGCTTTGAAGTAATTCAGAGTGTTGTGAGGACAGGCATATCCATGAGTTTTATCGGATCTCTACATAAATGGAGTTAAAACATGATAAAAGTAATTGTGCATTTATTTCTGGAACACTACTGAGCTCAGGCATAGTAGAAACCTGAAATGGATGAGCTGTTGGGGCATGCATGGTAGAAAGAAAAATAATGTGGTTGAGATATTCAGATTAAGCGTTTCAGACATCATGTTCTTATCATAGTAGATGCAGGGATTAGCAATATGGGCAGCTTGTAAGGTTCAGGTATGTTGCAGTGCACGTGAACGTTGAATTCTTCTTGTTGACCATTCTACAGTGAACTAATATTTTCCAAGTACTAAAAAATTAAAATTGCTTTTGTTTTTTGATGGCAGTGTGGGTCACAGAACTGAAGCCTGTAAGAGTCATGGTTATTTCAGTTAAATAATATTTTTAACTGTATTTGTAGCTATTGTTGAAAATGCATGTTGTAAAAAAGATAAATATTAAACCTGTGCTGGTTAGAGTTCTGCAGCTTCGTGATTGTTCTTGGAAATCTAGATATTTTGATCGTTGTTACTAATAGAATCTTTTTTTACCACTGCAGATCTGTGCCTGAGGACCTGCTCATGAAACAAATCACAGTCAAATGCTTCTTTTTATTTTGAGCATAATTATGTTGCATTTTAGTTACTGCTCTGAAAATGTCTCATGTTTGCAAATCAGTTTTCAGAAGAATAGATTCATATCTAAATGAGCTTGTATTCGAGGCTTCTGCTGGTTTCAAAGAATTTTGTTATGGTTGTACCTCTGGTAGCTATTTTTTGCTAAGACTCTGAAATGCTTTTGTCTTTTCAAGCACCATTCTCTGCTATCCTTTAAGTCATTTGAAATGGAGCATGTGGTTTAGATGAGCTATGATGAAATTCTTAGATCAGTGAGTGTTCCTGTGTATCTTAAAATATTCTGCACTCCCTTTTTTGGTTCTGCTGCCATTTTTTTCTCGATTATAAAAATAGGATTGCTCCCACCCATTCTTAGAGATGTTGGAGTTAAGTATGAAAGCAGTTCAAAAGGGAATTTATGTATACATACACCTAGTCATTCATATCAAAATATTCCCCTTAGAAGTTCGTCAAGAAGCTCCAAATATTTTCCTTCATCTTAATTCAGATAATGGCAAATGAAAAGTAAAGCAGGATCATTATTTTTTCAAGCTTAAAATTAATTTTCACTAATAAGGGTCTGAACTATGAAAGACTTCTAAGTGATGATTTGTAGGGCATCTAATGTACTTCTTCCTACAGTTTTGGGCTTAAATATCTCCCTTCTACTTTGTACCTTTTTTCATGTTTATCGCTGCACACTAAAATTACTGTAAGTGTTCCTTTATACAGGCTGACTTAGTTAGGGCTAGTTCCTAGGGTGTGTAGGCAAGTCATCTTAGTGTAATATAGGAGGTACACAAAGCCTTATACTGTTTTCTGGTATTCCTTATGCTGTATCGCTTTCCAAATACTTCCACAATCTGTTTCCACATTTGGTAGCCCATTAGTTCAGTTTTCTCATTTTGTTTCTGTGTATGCATCTCATCACAGATAACAACATATCAGCATGACTTTTTTCACTAACTTTCTGAAGCTAGCTCAGGGAATTTGATAATTAGAGACATTTCTTTGAAGGTAGGGTTCCTCTTAAGAAGCTGGTGAAATGTCTTTAAAGATGAAACTGCAAACAGGGCACTGGATGTTCTGTATTCATGAACAGCAATGAGACTCACTATTACTTGTGAATGAACAAGCAAAGTCAGGGAAGGACAAGTTGAGGTACTTTATACCTTTAAGGCCAGGAAAAAAGTAAATATATATAGTAAGTAAATGACCTATGTAATACTGGTTTGGGAATTCTGCTTTAGGTTCAATAATCATTTGAATTTAAATGTATCGGGAGAATAATCAAAATTTTTCAAATATAAAGTAATGAGGATTCTTCATATCTCACTCAAGTTTGGTTAGTCTCTACCTTCTCATTAAGTTTTTTTCTTCTACATTTGCTTACTACATGCTTATCTGCTGCTTATGTTATTGAAATTTTGTTTCCTGGCTAGGTACTTTCAGATCTTCACTTTTTCTCTTTGATAAGTTAAATAGCTTGAGCTCATTAAGTTTTCTACTGCATTCTTTTCCTTTGCTCTCCTTTTTTCTTTTAAATGCTCATCATGAGTAACATTTATTTTGCCCTTCTTTATACTTGTACAGCCTAATTGGTTTTGGTAAACAGCGATTTGGTGATGGTGGTGATGTTTCGTTGGACTGTATAGGTACAACGGGAAAAAATTTTGATAGGCAAAAGAATACTTCCTTAATTATGCTGTTGCTGCAGTAACAGGGGTGAGACTCCTGCAAAATAAGTGAAGTTGTGTTAGTTTTGCTGGGTTAACAGCAGGAAGAGTGGTGAAAACACAACTCTAAAGTGAGGAAGCATTTGCCATAATGACCCCCAAAGCAGGTCTGTTCAGTAAGAAGATGGTATTTTATTTCTTGCAGTAAATTATTTCTTGCAGTGAAACTGTTGTTTGAGAGTCAGTATTTGTTCAGGCAGTGCGCTTTAAAGATGTCGTATACTATGTGAAGGGATTTTGTGGATTTCTGTTCTTCAGACAAGTCAGGGTCATGTATCATGAGTAATTGTAAGAATGATGCTTTTAATGAAAATCTATTTCAAGATTATTTTAAATAGTTCCTCTTTCCCTAGTCAAAAAGGAGCTGATTTGAGATAGGGACATTAAATGCAGACAAAGCAGACAACTTTCTAGGTCTGATTCTTTAACTGTAGTACACTCATGCTCTAAGGTACAATATCTTGGGACTTTTCAGGATCAAACATCATTGAAGGTCTAGTGTTCAAAAGGAGAGAAAAAAAGCTTTTAATCTTTAGTCTGCTAGCTAATAGGTCTATAAAGTGTTAAACAGTGTGAGTTAAAATACATGATTAAGGACTATTGACTACAGCTAGAGTAGTCCAACAACTAATTGAGATTCTTGAATCAAACTCAAGGAATAGTCCAATAATAGGACATTTTCTGAAATTAATGGGAAAAAGGTAAGAAAACATCTGACCCATGCATGGCATTCTCAAATGACGAACCAGGTATAATCTGTAAACAAACTGCAGGAAAGAACAGAGTTAGGTTAAACAAAATGTTTATACCATTCAGATATGTTTATAATGACATAGCTGTCTTAAAAGATATTAAGATTTTATTTCTTAATATTTTTAATTTTTATAATGGCTTATAGAATTAGAATCTTGTATTAAATTTCTATTCTGTTTATATAGCTTCTTACTCGTTTTTGTTACTTTCTGAGATGTTGATTTTCATTAAGGACAATGAAGGATTTTAAGATATTTCTGAGAGTAGGAACAGATAAAGGATGATAGCAGGAAAACATTAAGGTTTGTATCTCTGAAATTTGGTCCTCTAATGGTCTTGTTGGAGAGGGGCTGTTTATTCATTAGTATGTAGAGTCTGAAACAACTAATTGCAGCCATAAAGGTAACAATTTTCAGACTGAGAGCTTAGGGTTTGTGTAGTTCCTGCTTGTTTTTGTATGAGCAGGAAATCGTCTCCTTCTTTCTATATGTGTGGTATATAAAGCTGGACTGTTCACTTATTCTGGAATAACTAAACTCAATTTGTTTAATAATTGCTCATCATGACTTTGAGTTGCACTCACATAATGCTCTCTGATAGCATATCTGGTGATGAACAACAGCAAATCTTGTAATGTTCTCGGCCCAGGTAGCAGTTACTCTTGTAGTACAGGTCTTATCCCCAACAAAACATAATCGTTACTGATTCACTTATTGGGTGTCCCAGCAGAGTTAATAGTTATTATAAGCAGTTGTGTACTTTGGAGGAATGCTCTGTTGAGGTTCTCAGTGGGGTTTATGAAAGAGTTGTCAGTCAGGTTCAGGCTTGAAATGGGCACATGTATTTGAATAAAAAGAAAAGGTGTTATAGGTTATGCTGGTTGTTTGTTTGGGGTTTTTTTTGTTGTGAAAAACAAGCCAAACTTCTTTGGCTAGCTTTACAGTGTATCTGACATGCAGTTTCACACACACACAAAAAAAAAGACCTTTGGGTTTTGAGGATGCTTTGGTTTGTTTTTAATACTGAAGTCAGGATCTTGTAACTATCTGAAGAGCCAGTCCCCCAAAGATAAGGGGAGAAGTGAGTCAGATGCAGGACAAGTCTTCTTTCCTAGTCCAGAAAGACATGGAAGTTTGTTGTTCTTTTGCAACTTAGGCTTTTGTATTTCCTCCTTTTACAGCATCACAAGAAGAATGTGCATTAGGGGAGCAAGAATTATGGAGCAAGAATTAGTGATAGCATTCAGGAAAAAATTATCCACTATTAGAGTAGGTTTTCATAGCAGAAGGTAAGTGTGACTGTAGCAGGAGACAGTAACTTTTCCAGCATGTGTAACAGGAGCAATGAAGGTCTAGCAGATAAGGTGTTGTCCCTTTAAAAGCCTGTACTAAGCATTAGAGTTGCCAGTTCCTGATGAAGGCAGTGCAGCAGTGTCTTCACTAATATTCTCACCTATATGAGCTAAATTAAAAGTGAGATGAATGCTCTGATATAACCACATTTTCATTTTATGTAGATCAAGACAGGCTGCAACACATTTCAGCTTGACAAGGTTAAGAACTCTCCTCTGTCCCTGAACAACAGTGTTCTAATTAAACAGGAGTATGGTAAGCAGGTTGTTTCTCTACTCAGACCAGCTGAAAAGTAATCCTCCCCTTCTCTTTTCCCTTTTATTTTCCTTTCCCCATTTTGGAAGGACTCGTTTCCAGTCAGACTAGTCATCTGAAGTGTCTGACTACACGACACGGATTCTAGTGCCTGTATGAAAGAAGGGGTGGCAGTGAATGGGTTGGGACAGGGGGAAGACAACACTATAAGTTGTTGCCCTCAATGTACAAGAACTTAAGCTGCTGTAGAAGCACATACTTAGATTTGAACAGTTTTGGGTAGCTAGGTCTAACAAATACTTCACAACTTTTGCAGTTCAGATTCAGAAATAAAAAGATTAATTATGTTTTAAGAAAAGAATATACCTAGCAATGCTGACCAGTTATTTCCCTTTTGAATAATGGCAAAATTTCAACTTAACTGTAACCATGATATTGAGGGGCATTAAGATCATGTGATAGAGCGAACTGCTTGAAGGTGTGTGGAATGTATTAGAAGTCCTTCTACAACGTAGCAGGAGTCAGTTTTGAGAATGCCAGTTAGGAAGCATGTCAGAAGTTGGTATCTCCAGGGGTACTGTAATTTTGTATCTCCCATTTAACAGTTTTTGGTTTTCGCACCGTTTTTTATTTTTCCCTAATAAGGAATCAAGTCAGGAGAAGACATTGATTGTGAACAATATTTCTTAGAGTATTTTTTCCTCCTTAAGCTGTTATTAACTGTAGAATGAAGCTGTTAGTATTAGAAGATAGCTATTCATACAATCCGTTCCTTTATTTACTCATTGTTACCTGGTTGGAGCAACAGTTAGGAGGCCACTTTGTTCTCTGAAGTGGAAGATGCTACTGGTGCTTCACTGACTTCCAGGCTTGGAAAATGTCTGTGTTGTGTGTTTCATCAGGTGTGTAAATCCTGTAGGCTTTGTCTGTGCATAGCAGTCATCAGCCTTCTAGACCTAAGCTGAATTGCAGGAGCCCATTGTGATGCCAGCACGTGCTGGTGGTCTGTACAGAAGGCTCTTGGTGTCCTGAGTATGTCAGCTCTTTTCAGATTCAGCAGGGCCACCTGTCTCTGGAGCTTGGGAAACTTCTGCACTGTACTCTCTCAGCATGCAGTTTTACTCTCTTTGACTTGTTATTTTCTGGTAATTATTTCTTCATTCAAAAGTTTAAATTTTATTTGTATTTTTTATGAGGAAAAAAATGGGCAATTGGCTATTTTAATGTTTTGATTTCATTGTCCAGTTAGTTTTGTTCTCCATGTCAGGAATTCATTTTTTTTCAAATACCATTTTTAGATATGAACGAGGGTGGTGGCTCTGTGTTTCTGTTCACCTGGCAGTTATTTAAGAGGTTCCCTTCCTTACTCCTTCCAATGGTTCTGTCCTGAGAGTTGCATTGATTCACTTCTTTCTTTGGCTGTCTAAACTGGTTCAATGAAATAATTGTATTTTAAAAGGAAAAAACCCAACAACACAAAAACCAAAACCAAACCAACACTTTTTAGACTTGTAGAGTTTTTATTTTTTTCCCTTTCATTTAATGCATTTTATTTTGGAACACAGCCAGCCAAATGGTTGAACTAACATGATTTATAGCAAGGGACAAGAAGCTTTAGGTGAGTGCAAACTGGAGGTGAAGGGAAGGAATGATGGGGAAATATATAGAAAACCTCTTGTAGTTGATCTGCTACTGACAGAATAATGACATGTAACAACAGCTTAAATGTCTAAAATACCACAGAAGTTGTGCAGAACAAATTTTTATGACATGCTTTCTTATTCTTCACCTTCAGAGTAATAACAAATTTGTGGTTACTATCACATTGATGTTTATCGTTATGGGGTGGCTGTCATCAGGTGGAGACAGTTGTGGAAATCCTAACAGCTCCTAATATTTTTAACCTTTGTGGTAATGATGGAGAAACCATTAAATGTGCTGTAGCCAAAGAATATAATATTTTATGGAAAAACTTATGGGTTCTCTTTTTCTTTACTTCTGTTAGTTGTGGAATGACACATCCACCATCATTCATTTTGAAAATGGGGATGTATTTGTCCAAACAAAAATGTTACTTTAGGAGGACAGGTGAATAAAAATGTAAGACTAAGGTTATTATAGGATGCACTTCTGTGTGACCTAGTCTAGGGAATCCTTCTGTGGCAGGGGGGTTGGACTAGATGATCTTCTGATGTCCCTTCCAACTCCCAACATTCTGTGATTCCGTGGTTCTGTGATATTATGCAGTAGAAATCCCAGGTTAAGTATCTGGTGGAATAATGTTCTTTAGGTTGACAAGGGAAGACCTTCCAGTCACTCTTTTCAGACCAACAAGGTAAAAGACTTGCGTATGGAGGATTTACTTTCAAGTAAGCTAACATACAGTTTTAATGCACTACCTCTCCAAATTAACTTGCTGTTTGGAATTGTAGGACATGATTCAATTGCATAAACATAGGCATCTAGATGCATTTGAAAGGCCCTAGGGTATTTTTTCAGTTTTACAGCTACCATTCAGATGAATGCAAGTCTTTCCCAGGTCCTTGTGAAGTCTGCCAGCTTGTCTGCATGTCTTAGATACTTTAGGGCATCACAGATGGTACTAGGCACCTGCATTCAGACAGAGGATCAAACATGTAGGGAAGAATTCAACTCTGGATTCAGACACCTAGATTTAGTCAATGGCAGTCTAGTTGATACAGTCGAAGGGAAGACTCATTATTCTGAAGTAGAAACCTACATTTGCTCCACTGAATAGCTTTCTACACTTCTTTGACTGCATTGACTAGATCTTCCTTGACAATAATAGGAGTTTAGACAACTGCTTTCTAAATACCTAATTTTAGACACTGCTCCTTAACATACAGTAGGTATGAAGCAGCATTAATGTATTTTTAAAGCAACATGACTAAGAGTGAATTTCAGTCTCTTAGCATCAGATAATGTAAGTTACTTTAATTTTAGGTACACGTATTTAGGGGTGTCAAATAAAGAGAGATGGGCACCTCCAGAAAAGCCATTCATCTGTCCTTGAAGTGTATGGTACGATAGAGAAGATTAATTGCTTTCTAGAGGTGCCAGTCTTTTATTTCTTTGACTATAGAAAGAGTGTTAATCACTAGTTTAGATTTAGAAAGCTTCTAGATGCCTCAAGCTGGAGGCAAATAATCTTACCTTAAAATGATCTCAATGTAATTGCCTGAATATAGTCATCTAGTGTCACTTGAGGTGCTCTGTATGTAAGAGCCTTCAGAGTTAGACACCTATAAAGGGCTGGCAGATGTGACAAGTGATTTCCAGGAGATCTGTTTCTTCTTAGGAGCCATCATAGTACTCCATGGGGAGTAAAATAACAACTAAAACCTACCTTAGGTATCTCTACACGGATTTTTGTCCAAAATATGAAATATGCTTTAAATGCATGCTCTTTTTGCAATAGCTTCCCTGTATTGAAATGACCACTTTTATTTTCTTCTGACCTGAAAAGTAATTTTGTCTATATTGCCACCTTAGTTGAAATTATTTGGAAGCATTGTACTGTATAAAGATAATTTCTCCATCATTGATACTACTAGACATAAGTGAAACACAGCATCTACGTAACAGTATGCAGCCACATTCTGAGGTGTAAGGAATAATATACACAAAACTTACTTATCTGTTTTTTTTTTTAATCCAGAACACACTGGGTGGGAAATTTTGGATGAACACAGTATAATTTGCCAATTAGTGTTGGGCCAGACTTTTGGGACTGACATTCAGGCTTTAGTGACAAATGCTTTAATACAAAAATACAAACCTACAGTGTAATCCGAGGCCCTGATTAATCCAATGAATTAAAACCAAAACCCTGTGGATGTAATGTATTTTTGATAACTGTTTTTGTATGAAAGAGCAAGAAGAGGATTGGGTTGGTTGGTTGGTTCTTGTTGTGGGGTTCGTTTGTTTTTTTTAGGTTGAATTAATAGCAAATAGGATGAAGAGTGCTTAACAGACCTTATTCCTGGCTTTCCTGTTTTGCTTTCTGATTGTCATTCTAAGGTGAGATCCATTCATGAGTGCAGATTGGGAAAGCTTTTTGTAGTTTATGGAATGAATGGATAATTTCTCCACCCCATCCCCTGATACAGTGCAATGTAAAGGTCCTATAAGCACCTGATTAGAAAGACTAATAAGCGAGTAGTTCAGTGTGTAAATTTTTTTACATTAGCAGCTCCTACTGACTTGTCATGTTGCTATCCTAGGACTGCACACTTTGTTTCCAAAGGCATTTTCTTCATCTATCAGATATGTTACTTCAGAACCCCTCTCTTGTATCCAGCAGCCCTTGTTGATTCAGCATCGTTTTTCAATGTTCACTTCTGAAACTGCCTCGTTACCAAAACAGACCTGTTTAGAAACCTGCAGTAAGAATTTATTACTTAGAATAAACTGAAGGAATGATTGAGAAACTCATGGACTGCAAACCAACTTTATCCTAAGGGACTTTTCTCCATTTTAATTGATTTTTTTTTTTTCCCGGAGATTTTGTTCATCTTATTAAGCAAGTCCTTAGAGGAGTGAAACAGTAGGTTACCTCCTTGAGAGCAAAGGACAACCTGACTTATTTGTTACAATTATCAATTTGTCCTTAGCTTCACGAAATGAAATACTTTTTTTTATCCTTCTGAAACAGCTTACAGTGAGTGATGAATAAACTAATAAAGAATAGCTGGTGTTAACTCCAGCCTGAGCCTATTTAATTTTTAAATAGGAAGTGCAATATTGTGAAGACTGTGTATAACTTTGTTTTCCTAAAATAGATCTTTCACAGGTGAAGAAATTGTCAGGTACAGTTGATGGAAGTGCTGTATTTTGTCGTCTTTACTAGAATATTGAACAGTTAAAATCTCAGTAAAAAATTGTTGCATGTTCAGCTGCAGTCTATCATATGAAGGAAATTTTTGAAGTTTTGTGCATAATCGAATTACCAATTATATTTACTCATAGCTTTCTAGTATTGTTTCAAGTGATAGTTACCTCATTTGTATGTTCATTGAAAATTGTTTTGAAATGCCACCAACTTAGGGAAAGCTAGGAGCCAGTAGATACTATGTGGATCAGCTGGACTTTAAAAGAGGAATCTTGTTAACACTCAGTTCAGTGCAAATTTTGCCATTAACGGATCAAGTTCTAGTTATGACCAAATTGAAACTTTTGTTATATGAACAGATGGATCTGGAAGGAGGCAGCTTCTGTAACTTATCCATATGCTATCTGAAGTAGGAACACCAGGGAATCCATGCTGTGCAGGGTGGGACCCAGGACAGTTTACTGAATTCCTGGCATAGCATGGGCAGTTGAGGGGGTGGTGGTTGTTATCATCATAAACTTTCACGTGAGGTTATACAAGGATGTCTTGTAGCGGGGTCATAACAAATCTTTAGTCAGCAATTTTTGAATGCCTAAATCAAATTAATATTAACTCATTTTTTGAAGAGCATAAAATGATACATACTTTTAGAGCTGTTTGTTTTTAAAACGCTGCAGTTTAAAATGAGCAAGGAACAAGCACTGTAGCAAGTTGAGTGTTTTTTTGTAATTAATATTGCTGAAAATATTTGTAGATAGTAAAGTTAGCAATTCTTTCCATTAGACACTTTTCATCATTCTTCCTCAGACTGCCATTTCCTTCATAGAGCAAGTATGCTGAGGGAGGGGAAACTTAAAAAAATATTTTCTCAAAGAACATTTATTAATAAACAAGAAAATTGCATATTCATTTTAGTATTTATAGAAGTTCCCTTCTTTAGGTTTTCTGGTGCATTGTTTCTGTTTTATCTGCTTCTTTCTCTCCTTTTTTTTTCTTCCTGAAAGTGTTCTATAGCCATTTCTCAAAATTTGTATTCATTTCATATATGGAATATTTTAATATTTTATTTAGAAATACTCCAGATACTTTTCTGAAGTGGAAAAATGTACTTGATAAAAAGATTGCAGCACAATGTGTAGTCAGTAGTATTTTCATAAGTTTAGGAGAAACAGTATTATTTTTGTCATTAAGGGATCCACTTCGTAATTTTCTGAGTCGTCTCCTGTGGGTTAGGCATCAGACAATGAGAAATTCCTAGAATGTTCCTTCTTCTGTCTAAACACCAAGCACAGAAATGCTTTCAACGGGAAAAAAACCCAACCAACAACCTACAAGAAGTGCATGCAGAGATAATACATAGCCTGAAAAATACTTATGTGCTGACAGCTATCCAACAGTGTTGTCACAGCAGGAAGACATCAGTTGAAGAAACAGATAGTGACCTCAAAAAGAAAAAAAAAGAAGAAAAAAAGTCTGGTCAGCAGTGTGGACAGGGTTTCACAAGATTATAAATCACCCCAGGGTCGCTGTGTTCCCACCATAAAGAAAGCATGGTCGTTTTATTGTAATCTAATAAGTGATGGGAGCAAAGGACAGCTCCAGTGTGTGTGTTTGAAAAAAAAAAAATCTTGATTACAGTTTCAAAACTATACAGTTTCCCTTGCCATTGAAGTGCAGATTATGGGGGTTAAGGCCATTTTAGGATTGGATTACCTTTTTATAGCTATATGTTATTCCCTTGTTCATGAATCAGAAAGTACTTAAATTAAACTGAACATTTGGGAGTAATACTAATAGGGAGTGTGGTAGTAGAAAATTAATCACTATTTAGTATTAGATGGCTAGCCATGTAAGTCTTTGTTTTCAAGGCTTTTTGCAGTGAATGAAATGCCTTAATGAACAGAGGAGAATTTTCATCTGGTGGTTCCTTTTATTTTTCAGAAGTTAGGTTTTGTGGTGACCCACATGTGGAAGCAAGTTGGTAGGAATGTATTTTTCATGTCAGATTTAATCAACTTATTCACACTTTCACTGTGGAGTGTATTCTATATTGGGTAAAATCAGCCAGAGGAAATGGTTTGTTCTTTTTTTTGTCTTGCTTCTTGGCTTTACACATTTGATACATCTTAACCTGTTAGGTAATAGTATTAATGTGCACAAACAAGGGTCAGAAATGGGATTCCTTTTCTTCCCAAGTTTTTATATCTTAGCCTTCGAGTTCTTTCCCTGTTATTTGGATAGCTTTTCTGGCACCATTTATTTTTTCCCTCCAGAATCTTCTCAGATGTTTGAAACAACATTGTAAAGTGGCTCCAGAAGTGAAGAGCTGAACAGTAGGGCTAGGGATGGCTAAAGATGAGAACAGGTACAGAAGCCAATAAAATACTGCAGCACTTTCCTCTGTTAGTGTCCACAGGCCAGCGTGCTTCTGCAGTACACTGAAGCTATCAGATAGTGACCTGTTTCAGTGCCTACTGCCCAGATGCTAACCAAACCTGACTGGTTCTGAGTAGGCGTCTTCCATCCTCCTGCAACTAAGAACAAGCAGTTGAGAGAAAATAAATAGGAAACAGAAGCCAAACAGGCATTCTTATGCTTTCCAAACCTCCCTCCTCAGTCTAAGAACTGCTGTTCTTATTTCCTCTTGATGGCCATATTTTCTAAACCAAAATCAGGACAGGCTTTCTTCTTGGCCTTTTCTCTTCCTTTGTATGCTTTCTAAGTAAAGATGACACCAAATGTATTTATGCTTACCTCTGGCATCTGCAAGTGGACTTGGGGAGAGAATAGACCTAACACTTTAAGAATGTAAAGGAAGAGGGTTCAGGAACTGTTTTTTCTGCAGTTTCCTCAGGCTCCACATTTTCTTCATGGCATTTAACTCCACTTGCTTATGCAGATATCCAGATCTGTGTTAAAACCAAAACTCCTAATGCTTAGAGTCAGGCCTGAGTATTAAAAAAAACTCTGTAGACCAACTTCTGGGGCAAAATTCAGGAAAAATGTTTCAAATAATCTTTCTTTTTTGCTGACCTTTATTAAAAAAATATTTTTAATATTGTGGTATGGCATGACATCACTGAATTTTTTTTATTCCTTATGCTTTTTTATTTCAAAGTTAATCAGGAGGAATTTTCATAAGTCAAAATTACCCAAATTTGAATTTGTTAATGGTATTTTAATTTCAGATTTTTATTTCCCTTCTCTGTGTGAGGATGTGTGGTAGCATCACAGCAGCTCCTGAGATGCACTTTGTCAGATCTGGGCAATTTACCAAATTTTGCTTTTTGGAAGCAGACTGGTATAATGAGAAGACCTGGAGTGCAGGTGGCTGCTTGCTTCACAGTTAATCTTACATTTCAGATTTCCAAACTTAAATGGGTGGAAAGTTTTTTCTTTCTTTGTTTTGCTATAGCTCACAATTTAAATACTGTTTTCCAAATGTGTTCAGTGTGGTAGTGTTACCAAAGTCCCAACAATATGTTAAGTGCCTTCTTCATTCAGAAACCTCACTCAGTTGTGCAATTGTTCCTGCCTACTTTCTTGAACAAAATGTATTAGCTTTCCTTGAATATTGGATGATGATGAAGGTGATGATTTGCACTTAGACTCATAAAACAAACCTTTGGTCCACTCCATCTCACTTGTCTATCATCATTCCCATGTTATTCCATGATTCTTACTCCCTTCAGCTATTAATATAGGCAACTCTCACCCTCTATCTAATAGGACTGATATTATCTTGTGTTTGCTGGTATTGGTGTCATTCCTTTAATTGAAAATGGGGCATGATTGATCGCTACGCAGGTTCTGCTTCCCGTTGGACAGAAAGCTTTGCCTGTTTGGCTTACCCAGCACATTTCTGGTAAAGAGAATAACATCACCAGAGTAATTACCACACCAAATCCAACATGGTACACAGTGTGTTTGAAGTTCCCATCTTATGATACTAGGCACACAGAACTCTTGCCAAAATATTGCCACAAAACATTGCAAAATAAAGAAGGGAAAATGTGGGTTTGGATCTAATTTCACTTCTGCTCTCTGTTATCTATTGAATTATCTGAGATCCTCCAAAGTGTAAGTCAGTTGAGCTGAATTTTTGTTTTGTCCAGTTAAGGGATTTGAAAGGCTTTTTTTCCCCCATTGATGTCTTAAATTTAAAAATTAAAAAAAAAAAAATAGAGTGAATTTCTGTGACTGTGTTTCAGAGAATTGAGTTGATCAGACACACTGTATTAAATCAAAAGCAGGATGTTGCATAAAGATAATCTCAGTATTCATGAGATATTTTAGTGAGGAGAAGCATCTTCCCATCCTGCTTCAGATAACAACAGTGCTAGTTCCCACAAAATTCAAACTGTACTTGTTATTATTAGAAGAAAGGAATGAGTGAGTTGTTTTACATATGATGTTTTACTACTTGTGAAGTTACTCATGTTCTCAGAATAAACTACAGAGTACAAATGCCAGGGTGATTTTTTTTTTCTGTTCTTGAAGACATAGGGTAGATTGGTTAAGGTAGAGAAACAAATGTAGTTGCTTTGATTTATCACTTGTGACATTAGCATGTACTATACCATTCTCCTGGAAGCAAAATGGTTGCACCTGAGGACAGTGATATAAACACTACTTTGATTATTTGAAACAAACCATTAGGCTTTGATGGAAGAACCATTACTTTAGTAGACCTTGTACAGAGAGTGTGCTTGGAGATAATGGATGAGCAGCCTACAAATTGCTTGCTTAGAATTTAAAGGAGTCACATGTTTGTTTGAACTTTATGGCATAAAGAGATATCTAACATGAACAAAACAAGCTAATGGTATACTTACAATGTAGTTGAAAAGCACTGTTACAAACTTGCAATATTTTACATAGTGCATTTTAGAGCATGCACTGAAAAAAATCTGTTGGCTGTGTAGCTGTAATGTTTACAATAGTTTTATATATTGATTTGTATACAATGGGTACATTTGTATACATGTTTCTATACTACACATTTGTATTAAAACATTAAGTTTTATTTTATATAATTTCTGCATGTTTTCATAATGAAAATATGTATTCTGGAGTATTACACAACTAAAGTGGTTGTAAAAGGTGTCAAATTTGAGTCTATTTAACAGGGAAGCCCAAAATCTATTTAAAATATCTGTGTTCTATGGTAGACTTTCTTTACTATCTCTTAAATGATTACCTAGAAAGTTGCTCCTTATTTCTTTGTGTGGTACCATATGCAGAGCTAGTCTGTGGGCATTCCTATGCTGTAGAATATCTCCGCTTTTACTTCTGCATCCTGATCACCCACATTTTTTGTGTATTCTTTCAGGATAAAACTAGCTAATTCCCTCTGAAACAAAATGCAAGTGTAGTTGTGATGATAGTCCACTCTAGGAACCATTTCCCAAAAGCACTACGGACAAGACAGCACTGGATTTGTTTCTTTCTGCTTCACATGATCCTCCAACGCTACCTCAGAAAACTCTGCCCTTTCTCATACTCCACTGTACTCAAATGCTATTTCCTAGATAGCATGATACATACCTTACAGGTCAGCCAGAATTTGGAAAAAATTTCCTAAACTTCCCACCAGTAGGACCTGAAGTTGTAGTGTTCAAAATACTTTGATCTGCAGTGGTGGAGTTGGTTCATCCTTATTTACATCTACAGTGTACAGTTCTCCATCTTCTCCATCTGAACCAATGACCAGTGATCTTTGGCTTGATGGTCAAGGAACTGTATTTTTAAGATGTTACTCTGTTATAAAGAAGTTCAGAACAGGTCAGATGAAGTGAACTGTAGAAGTTCCTGTGTTGCACCATTGATTATGAAAGAAGTATATGGGACGGCTGCACCACATGGGCATTTCTACATTGCAGATGTCTAAATCTAAGTGAAAGGGGAGCACCCCATTTGTAAATGTGGTGTGAGTGAGAGAGATTAAAGTTGCACAGTGAATTCATAGGCCCTTAATGTATACTGTTTGTAGTAGTAATATGATTAGGAGGGGCAGTGCTGAAAATTTCTGCAAATAATCTTTATCTGCCCATACTTTTAAAGTGGAGATTATTAATTTTTTATTTATTAATTACTTGCGCTGTCATCAAAAGTGCCAGACTGGGCACTCCCTCTTAGTATTCTCCCAAATAACAGACTAGCCTTAACTGCTGCTGAAGATGGAAAGATAAACAGAAATTGAGAAGATAACTCTAAACTTGTGTGACAGCCAAGGACGTGTAGAGGCTGAATGATTTACCTTTGCATTATGGTAGTCATGTCTCAGGATCCTGTTTCATGTGACAAGTAAACAAGCAGTAAAACATACAACACTTGAATATCTGTTTTTCATGTTTACTTTCAGGAAAAAATATAGATTACCATGTACTGGTTATGGAATACTGAGGACTGTACAGAATGGTGGACTGTATTTCCATTCTTGATAGGAGAATGAGTTCTGTTATTTCAGTTCCATAGATAGCTTCTTGATTTATTAAAATGTTTCTCCAGGGCATAAGCACAAACATGGTGCCATAGTCCAAGCCCCTCTGTGTTGTGTATTTTGAAAAGATTGTGTTATCCTGCAAACCTCTGTAACGTTCAGTATTTAGACGTAAATGTCCTAAGCAGGTTGCATTTTATGAAACAAATATTTATCCTACTTAACTGTCTTGAACTTTTTGTAGGCCCATTAAGTGACATAAACCCTTTAGATCCTTGTCCTTTAACAACTTTCCTTTCTTTTGAACTTAGGTGTTTAGCTACCATTCCCTTGCTCAAGCTCTTTGTGCTTGATGTAATAGATTTTATTAGAGGTAATGAATTGAGAATGAACTTTCATCTGCTATGGATACATCCTCTTAGCTGTATTACAGCTGTAACACACTCCACAAACTGTTTCTGTCCTGATTAAGCACACATTACCAAGCTGTTCTAGGGCTTTTTAATTGTAGTGATTTTTGTGTAGATTGTATTCATTTAAATATTTATTTTTAAAATGCTGGTAAATCAAGAGGTTTTATAAATTGTTTTATGGAAATGCATACAGAGATGTAAATGAGTAAAATTGCTCAATAGTTTACTAATCAATAAATCTGGGACATTTTTTGGGGAAAAAAATCCACATTTTTAAGCCTGAGTTCATTCACACCAGCAATTTGTGATTCATTGAATTAGTTGTTTTCTCTGTGATAAATGATGAATCCAGTATTTATAGTGAGATCTGTTTATTCAAAGCAAAACGCAGTGTACATGAAAAGAAGTAACAGAGGTGATTTTGACTCCTATTGCTGCTCAGTTTAAATACGTGAATCACTTGTCTTTTTATGAGATCTTTCATAGCTTGATAGCCCTCTGAAGTTCCATTGTGAGCTTTTAGTGTCATTATGTGCATGCTGCTTGGAAATCAAGGGGTTTTGTTAACTGATGAAAAGGTTTTTTCCAAATTCAGTTTTCATACAGTGACCCATAATATTTTTTTTTATCATAAAGTTTGTGAACTCCCATCAAATACGAATTCTGTGATGGTGATGAATATAGGTTTTGTTTTTACAGCTTGAAAAAGTCACTGGTTGTTTTAATCAGAACAAAAATTTCTGATTATGTTTTGCTCAGGAAGTAGGGAAAAATAAGGTAAACATAGCAGCAGTAATGAGGCTACCTCTTTCTAGTGTTTGTAATTTCAGTTAATGAAAAGATATTTAACTTCTTCTGAACTGATTATGCCCAAAGAACAAAATAATTATTTTCACACGTGAAAGACTATATGTATCAATGTATATATGCATTAAAGCAATCCTACCGTTGTATGTCATCTTACTTGAGTCAGAAGCTTTATTTAGGGGCTGCAAGATGAGAGCAAGATGGGCTTTTCAGTTAACTACTCTATTTTCTTGTGATTTTTGAGATGTTTGCTGAGTTGTTGTCACTACTCCATTTAAATTATTATCCTGCAAAAATTCAAAGTAGATACATGGCTTTGTGACATGTCAAATACTGAGGTAGGGTTCATGAGGCCAGGTGTAGGTATCTGCTATTCAGGCACCAGTATTTGAGCTTGGAATCTTTGTACTAAGTAGAAAGAAATAGGTGCTTCTTGGACCTTTCTTGGACCTTCACCTCGCCTTTTTCAAATGATCACCGAAGGATGAGATGATTCATACCTGGAATTGCCTGTTTCCACCAACTGAAAAACACAGCAAGGGGGCATAGTGTAGACTCAGGTGTGTCCAACAGGTCAGGTATTTCCCATTGCTTGGATACGATGTTAGCGTATAGTGCAGCTCCAGTCAGAGTAGGGCATTATTTGAAGTAGTTGATCATTCTGCAAAGAAAAAAAGTACCATTTGGGGTCCTTTGTGAAGAAATACTATCTTCTGCTTTCTTCTGTCTGGAAAATAAGGTTGAAAATAATAAACCAGTGTCATCTTCCTGTAAAATGTTGTGCCAGCAGACAGATAGCCATTTAACCTCAAGGAAAAGTTCTTCTGGAGGAGCTTTTCCTCTCCCACCCCCGAAATATGGTGTCTAAAATGACAGGCTAATTTCAGATTCAGCTGTGATTGAGCACATGCCAATTTTTACATGCTTTACATAACTAAAATAGATCTGTCTTTAGAAATCTGTATATTAGGGAAATGAGCCCTAATCAGTGAAAGCTTTTTTCATAAGTGGATATGTTCATATAATTTCTACTTTTTTTCAAACATGTAGCACTTAAAATTATATTAGGAAACTTACAAAGTTATTACTATATGGCTCATAGCAGCATATACGAAATAATGGAAATGATAATTCTGTTATTTTCCCTAATAGATAACCACTGATATTATATCAGTTGCATAATCTTTCTCAGTCTAAAACATCTACCTTTCATCTGAGTAATATTTTTTTAAAGATGAAAGAAAATAAGGTTCTCTAAGGTTTATGGGTATACAATGCTGTTAAGTTTGATGGTTCTCATTTTTTATTCGTTTAGAGTAGAAGGACTGAAAATGATTAGCCCAGATTAATTTAAGTGAAACTTTGGGATTCATATTAAGGAATGCTTTTCTGTTACTTACAGACTCTGCAAGACAAAATGTAGTGGTTTTCATACTAGGAATCTGAAAACCAAAACTGTTAAAACATGCAAAACTCGTTGAAGAAAAAAAAAGAGGAAAGATGTGAACCAACTGGTGCTGGGTGTTTTTGAACCTGTTTTTGAACGAAATATCTTAAAGATAACTGGCAACAAATAGGACTATCTTTGCACTGTTGTGGTTCTAAATGTTACTGTATTTACAGAGGATGAAATATACTTTTCCTTAATTTGACCATGTATTTTTGCTGCCATGTAGGAAAAAGCTAAACTGAATTAGCAGATCTTCTGGATTTGATAGCTGGATTAAGTGGTATTCAGAAGCGTGTGACTGCAGACCTATTAAGTCTTGAGCTTTGCATGGGGAGTTAATGCAACAGACTTTCACTTTATATTTCTCTGTGATTGTCTCTGCAGCTTCTTTCTGTGCTGCTCTTTGTAGATGATGGGTGATGGTTTAAAAGGATTTGTAGTAAAAAGCATGTGTATCCATGGTCTTTTGACCACATGCAATGTTGTGCCATGTAATGGAGGGCAGATAAATACACATTTTTTTTAACCATTAATTAGAATATGACAAGCAAGCTGTTTCCAGTATGAAATAATTAAGTATGAGAATACATAGAAGGAGATAAATAATATCACTTACATGGCTTTGATGCCATATGAGTCATTAGGGCATTGTTCTTACTTTTAGAACATAAAGATCTAAGTGAATTCTGGAAAACAAAAAATTAATAGTCTGCTTACTAATACCTTTATTTACACAATATATCCAGCTGGGTGGTCAAACTCTCATTTATGGCCCTGTCTAGCCTTTTTTGAATCCCACAGTTAGGAAGCATCCAGGCTTTGTGTTTTGCCTTTTGCCTTTGACTGTTAATAGCAACTGTTAGCTAGATGATTTTGAGTAATTGTGGTATGCTGAACCTTAAAGTGGTTAGTGGATTTGCCACCTGCATCAAGAGGTAGATGCACCAGTGAGTAGCTTTGCTAAGCCACTGATGTAGACAAGCTATAGGTGTTTCATTCATGACCCTGTGGATGTCTGCATGGAATAGTTCTTTGGTAGATCCTACAGGAAGCCCAGAGGAGGGGGTTTATCTGCAGCTGAGCTACGTAGAAAAAAGGCATAAACACTTCCAGAGCACTGCTCATTTGGTTCTGATGTGATTGTCTAGAATAGATTAGATAAAGTACGCCTTAAAAGCTCCTGTTCCTCTCAGTTGAGGGTAAGGAATGATTTGTTGAGATGGAAATGCTTACGCTTTAGACCTGTATTTTAGGGCAGATGAATATGGTCAGTACAATTTATGACAAATTTTTTAAAAACACCTTTGTAAAACACAGTATGCCAAGAGCTAGCAAACCTGGGGCTACTTTTGCTTTATATATTTTCCATGAGCATGACAAACTATATAAGTGCTGGCTAAATAAAAATGTTAATGTTGCGTCCTACATTTGGTTGTTAATTTGGTTTTGGAAAGCCATATCAATGTGTAGCTTTGATTCTAGACATCAGTATGAACACAGAGATGCTTTTAAATGCAGTGTGTCTAGTGCTTCTTTCTTTTATAGATAGTGTTAACTGTTTGAAAATGCATTATTTCACACAGAGGGTGTCTATAAGTGAGTGAGCATGGTATAGTGCATCGAGTTTAAGTTATTTTCGATAAGGCGATAATACTGAATAATGAAGCGAAGCCTTTCAGCAGTTTCCTTTCAGCTAAAATCCAGATTTACAGGAATGTTTCAAAGTCCAAAAAACCCAGTCCCTGCCACTTGAACAGTCTTGCTCTAAGGAATATGTGGACATTAGCATAAAGGTTGCACATGTTATACAAAGTGTAATTAAAGAAGCTTTGATCCCCCAAATGTCAGCTAGCTTGCTAAGTGTCATAACAAAGTGTCAAGCATCTGGTATACGGTTAATTTGTAGTCATTAACTGCATATTGTTGATGTGACAGTTTGTTAGCAAAGCAAGCTTGACAGTTTGCATTTTGTTACTGATTGACACCTATAGACCTCCCCACCCGTCTAGTTTACATTCCTTATGAGGGTTCCTCAGGTTGCACTTTTAACTAATTAGTTTAGTTGGTTAGCCCAATATGTTAAAATTGAGTGAATGTATATAAGGGAGGCCAAGACCCCATAGCAAGAGTGTTTCTTGATTCCGTGTATATTTTGTATCTTTTTTTGTCTTCATTGGATTAGCAATTAGTTTCATAAATGTGCTTTTCTTTTACTATTATTGATAGTCTATAGCTTGCATTAACATATAGCATCAAAACCAACTATTTACATTTACACAAATGATCTAAATTGTGATATCTTCCAATATGACTTACCAAGGAGCCTTAAAAAGTACCTTTCTGCTGCATTCCATTTTGTACTATGCAGCATAAATGTGTTTTGGTTTATATAACTTGTTAAATATTACATAACATTCTGCATTATTTTAAAGGCTGGAATTAATTAAAATAATTAAACTGCTTTTTGGTTTTGGTGCCAATTTCCTTTTACCTCATGTATGGCATGAAGGCAATCTATCAACAAACTGAGCATGCCGATAATCAGGAATAAATATTACACGACTATTCTTATATCCAGAAAGTGATTTGTGTATATTTTTTATTATAGGTGATGAAAGTAAGTTATAAAAGAAGTAATATAAGGAATAATGATTCAAAGTAGTTAGATGTTTTGACAGTTTTCGTGCACATTCTAAAACCTCTGAATGTTGTTTCTAAATTAATTCAGATTGTACTGATTGCACTTTCAAAGTTCATGCTTATGGCTAAACAGAAAAATACTAGGGAACTCCTTAGTTATTGGTTCATTTTATTTATGAGTTTTCAGGTATTGAATCTATCACCCATTCCAGAAGTGGACTGGATTATATTTTCTTCAGAGACTGCTACCTTTGCTTGAACAGTTGCTGGTGTAATAATCAGAAGCTAGATAAAAGGCTTTGCTTAGTTCCTTAAGTTATGTACACTATGGTCTACCATCCTGGTAGTCCTCATAGTCGTGTCTTAGTGTGTGTCCCTGGTACTTGCTTTTGGAAGTATGTTAGCTATTGGTACTTTTTGTGTTGTATGTCATATGCATGTATGAGTAACAGCATGGGTTTTCCATCAATATGCTATTTTTGTGCCATACGAAAAAAAAAAAAAATCAGACTTTTCCCAGAAGTCATAAGAATAATTTGGGATTCTAGTCTACGTCTTGCTTCTGGTTTTGTTTGGTTGGTTTTTTTTGTTGTTGTTTTCCGGGTTTTTTTACCTTTAGTCTTCATAGGCAGCGTGGACTATAGCTTCTCAGACTTTTTTTTAATTTAGACTTATTTTAATGAAAAATTTAGATACCTGATTTCATGATCTGTGGTGAAATTCCACGTGCTTGAAAGAAAGATGGTAAGTACCTGAGGAAGCAACAAATACTTCAGTCGTAGCACAGAGTTGGCTGTATTTTTATTTTTTAATTATGGAAAGACAGTGTAATGAATAATATGTATGGAGCGCTTGAATAAATGAGAAAGTAGAAGCAAAGGAGATACACTTATTGGTACTTATACTTCTGTTTGTGGTGCTCTGAAAGGATTCTCTATCCACCGCTGGTGGTAATATTGCATGATGCTGAGAGACATGTTGATTGGGGAACGCTGAACTTGTCTACATGGAGGAATTAAGAGCAGTTACCACCTTTTTGGCATGAACAAGATGTGAGATCCTGGTGGTAGCAGATGCAACAGCAAAATTGCCCTTGTCCTCTTTTGGGCCAGTATTTTCTGTTGCTGCTGTTTCCAAACAGAGGACAGGGCCAACATAAAGCCATTCAGCGGTACTAAATTTAGAAGCTGATTTTCTCCTTTTTTGTTCTTGCAAAGGAAAGTTATTACTGTATTAGGAGCAGTGTATTAGTATTCTGACAATTTAAGGACATGTAAAAGCACAAATAGTGGGGAAGGGTAGAACACTTTTCCTTACTGAGAGAACAGTGAATTGAGAATCGTGGAACATTTGGAACAAAACATTATTTAAATTGTCTTTCTGAAAGAACTTAAAGAAAAATTAAAGTGTTTGATTTGGCTTGCTTCCTTTTTATTGATTTCTTCATGCTTGACATACTTAGAGGTTTCCCATGATTTAAAGTGAGGACTATAGCTCATTGCCACATTTTCATTCAAATACTGACTGTTGAATTGTTTGTTTATTCTTTAAGGGTATTGTGTTTTCTTTTCTATAAAATTTTGAAATTTTAGGAAAAAAACCTGTGTAAATTCAAACTTCTTAACATGTCTCTGAATTATGCCCCTGGTATGTACTCAGCAAAGACAGCTGGCCTTGACAGAGACAGTATTTTTATACAGGTTTGTTAGTAAGGAACTTGTTTGTGTTACAAAGAAGGATGCTTTGGGCTCTAGCAGCATGAATACTATGAGTACTAAAATAATCCAGTGCTTAAACCTAAATGTATTTTATTTTGACTTAAATTCACTTAATAGAAAAATCTAGCATTTTGCCTGTACAGAAAAAAAAATAGTTCTATTTTACTGTTACTCAGGTTACTAGAATGTGGTTCAGAATGTGGTTTGTTTCGAATGATCAGAGAATCACAGAATGGATGAAGAAAGCAGTTTGCTTTTCAAATGAGTAGTTGATTAATTGCTGTGCTGGCTGTTCCTACATGGAGGCACTTCCACTTACTGCTGGTTCAACCTCTATGAAGTGCTATCAGAATAGTAGCAAACCAGTTTCTTTACTGACTTCCTTTTATCAGAAACAGTGTGGTAGTTGTATCTTATAAGGTGATCCTCCTTGTGGAGGGCTGTCTAGATGAGAAGCTGTATTTCAGAATGCATTTTAGCTCAGTATTTAACAGAGCATGGGTATAGTGCTTGGGGACAGTTTTGTAGCTGGTATAATTTAACATAACTTCATGGCAGTCTGTGGAGCTGTTACAGTTTGCACCAACTGAGAATCTGCACTGATTTTTTTAGGTAGGAATGCTGAGCACCTCTTTCTGTGGATAATTACTTTTACTTTGGCAGAAATGTTACACTAGTTTTCATTCCTTTATCGCTGTAGTCATTTAGGTCACAAGCATAGTATTTTCGGTGGCTTGTTATTTCATGCTAAATTTCATGAGTTTGTGGTGCGCTGCTGGGAATTAGGTGAACTACCATTAGACCTTCGTGATGCAGTCATCATCGCTTTGTATAAGAAGAAAGGCACTAAATCAGACTGCTCAAATTACCGTGGTATTACTCTGCTCTCCATTGCTGGCAAAATCC
Source organism: Galbula dea (assembly GCA_013399015.1). NCBI lineage: Eukaryota > Metazoa > Chordata > Aves > Piciformes > Galbulidae > Galbula > Galbula dea. Next base: position 444,880 of record VWZX01004970.1, read on the forward strand.
TGGCAAGAATACTCCTGAACAGATTAATACCTGCTATAGCAGAAGGAATTTTACCTGAATGTCAGTGCGGTTTCAGAGCCAACAGGAGCACCACAGACATGGTATTTGTTCTCAGACAACTGCAAGAGAAGTGTAGGGAACAGAACAAAGGTCTTTATGTAACCTTTGTTGACCTCACCAAGGCTTTCGATACTGTGAGCAGAAAAGGCCTGTGACAGATTTTGGAGCATTTAGGTTGTCCCCCCAATTTCCTTAAAATGATCATCTCACTCCATGAGGATCAGCACGGCCAAGTCAGATATGGCAATGCACTTTCTGAGCCCTTTCTGATAACTAATGGTGTGAAACAAGGCTGCGTGCTAGCACCAACCCTATTCACAATCTTTTTCAGCATGATGCTCCAAAGGGCCACAGCAGACCTTGATGATCAGGACGGTATCTACATCCGATACCGTACTGATGGAAGCCTATTCAATCTAAGGAGACTGAAGGCCCACACTAAGACCTTAAATCATCTTGTCCGGGAGCTGCTCTATGCTGATGACGCCGCCCTTGTTGCACACACAGAAGCAGCTCTGCAACGTTTAACATCCTGCTTTGCAGACGCTGCCGAGCTCTTTGGGCTGGAAGTCAGCTTAAAGAAGACAGAAGTTCTCTATCAACCAGCACCTCAGGAAGTCTTCCATCATCCCCATATCACCATTGGCAAATCAGAGCTCAAATCAGTTCAGCAGTTTAATTACGTAGGTAGCCTCATCTCCTCGGATGGCAAGGTTGACGGAAAGATAGATAACAGGCTAGCAAAGGCATATAGTGCTTTTGGAAAGCTTCATAAAAGAGTTTGGCAAAATAAACACCTGAAGAAAAGTACAAAGATCAGAGTTTACAGAGCCATAGTACTGTCTACTCTCTTATACGGATCAGAATCATGGGTCATCTACCGCCACCACCTGCATCTCCTAGAACGCTTCCATCAACGCTGTCTCCGCACAATCCTCAACATCCACTGGTCAGATTATGTGACCAATACATCTGTTCTAGAACAAGCAGCAGTCACAAGTATCGAGGCCATGTTACTGAGAACACAATTGCGATAGGCAGGGCACGTCTCACGGATGAAGGACCACTGCCTCCCTAAAATCTTGCTATATGGTGAACTTGTCACCGGCTGCCGCAAGAGAGGAGCCCCAAAGAGAAGATACAAGGACTCCCTGAAACAACATCTCAGCCTTGGCCATATTGATCTTCATAACTGGTCTACTCTGGCCTCCAAGCGGGAGGTCTGGAGACACACCATTTATAACGCTGCAGATGCTTTTGAGAAAGCACGCAGGATCACCCTTGAGGAGAAAAGACAGCGTAGAAAGAATCGTGCCTTGCAAAACACACCATCTAAGGAGTCTTTCTGCTGTGTCTTTTGCAACTGCACATGCCTATCGCTTATTGGCCTTTTTAGCCACCAACGCGTGTGCAACAAACGTGGGTAGAGCCCTTCCCAAATCTTCGTTTGCGAAGCCTAGCCATGATGATGATGAAATAAAATAACTAGATTTTTAGACTACATTTGAATGCAAATGTTTGAAACTTTCTGTCCTAAGACAAAATAAAATGGAGTTTAAAAAAAAAGATTGGATGGCAATATTTTTTAATAGACCAAACAATACATTTATGTATCATTTAGTAATGCTAAAATAGAGGAGATGTGAACTTTTCCTTCATTTTTTTCCTAATTTGTGGTGAAAATGGATACTGTTCAGAAAGCTTATTCCTAGGTGCTTTTAGGTTGGTACTTAATCTCTTTTTAAAAGCATTAGGCCATATGTATTACATGTATTTTTAGCCTGGTTTCTTAAAGAAGTGAGACCTATATATTTGCCTGTTTTCTTGCTTAGACTTCATCTCTCACAAGGGATCAAGTAATTCAAGTATTGGTCTAGGTAAGGCATGGGGGATAGGATTTTCTTTCCAGTGAAATATTCAGCACTGGCTAAATAAAATGACATGAAAGGGAAGTGGGAAATTACTTTGGCTCCCCAACAGCTGCTTTTCTTTTGATTACCACTTTTACAAATGGAATCCAGAAATTATCTGAACTCCCTAACTTCAAACACCATTGTTTTCAAACTGTTCAGTGAAAAAAAAAAAAAAAAAAAAAAGAGACATATGAACTCTTTGTGACCTGCCCCTGTGTTAATCTTAAAATTGTGGCAGAGTATACAAAAAAGTCTTCCTGGACTTACCCAAGACATATCCTAGTGGCCAGTAAACACAACTAACCCTTCTTAGAGTAAATCAAGTCTCTACTTAATAAATATGTAGTATGAAAATACTGCTAGCAGATGAGAAAGATGAGATGAACACTTTTCCTAGATTACTGTACTTTCTAGAAGGGCTGGTTTATGTTACCTCTGATGCAGAGGAGTCCTACCAGAAGAAAAATAGCCTCTTTGGGGAACATTTCCTTTAGCGGGTACATTTATTGTCATGTTCAGGTCCTTTGACATGAGCATCAGCCAAATGCCAGTAACCTTGCTGACACTAAGCAGGACTGGACATATATAGTGATGTCCCTAAGCTAATGACTTCATTACTGGTTTGCTGTTTCTTGGTCCAAGGTAAGGTGATGCCAAGAGGCCCCATCAGTATTGCTATTGGTTATGAAGAAGTTGCTTTTTAAATTAACTGACTTGATTTGAAATAGCAATGAGGACAAAGAAGTGGCTTCAGTTTTGGCAGTTTTAACTAGGACTAGAAGCTAGGTTTCAGTCTCAGCCTGCTTTTCAGATCTTGAGTACTGCTTAAACTTCAGTTGTCTAATTCAAGTTAGCTAATATAGCTTTTATTTTTTTACACAACCGATATATCCCAAAGCTTCTGCCAAAAAAACCCTAACAATTTTCAAGTCAGACCTGGCAATAACTATGATGCTAGTGCTTATTCCTGGACACTTACTTGGATTAAAATAGTCTGTGAAACCTCTTCTTCTCAGGGATGGTTTTGAAACCTTTGAAACTTCTTTTTCCTAGGGGCGCTTCTGGTGCAGTGTTTACTTGACACCATAAAATGAATATATGATTTTGCAATTAACATTTTCTTTTCACTCCCTCCAGATCCTCTCTTCTGCTCCATCATCTCAGGTGGAGATACCTCTCCTCCCTATGCCATGAGAAAAAAGATTAAATTATATCCATTACCCAGTGCTGACCCAGGGGGGGCATAATAGATAAATTGTGTGTGACAACTCCAGTACCTTTTTCTATTTGCCACTATGATCTCAGATACAGTTCTCTTTCCTGTAAATCAGGGGAAAAGGACCTTCTCATGCTGCTGTTAGTTGGGCCACCATTAATAGAACCCAAGTTCGTGAATGGGGATTTTAGTACTGAATTTCAAAAAATTATGCTTATAATTGATGAATAATTTGCCTGTTTCATTCACCTAGATGTAGACAATGTAAAATAAAAAAAAAAAGTCCTGTGATATTATCACTGCAGTCTTTTATTTTTTATCTAGTCAAATCTCTGCTGTTTAGTAAGAAAATGCTAGCTTAGTTATTTTGATACTAGATTGATGAAATCTTCTGTTGACTTTGTACGGAGTCTGGAGATGGTTTAGAGTCCATTGAGAAGGTCTGCTCTAAGCCCTAAACCTGTTCCTGGAGAAGATTAGTGTGAGGGCATGCCAGGGTATTTATTCACTGTGCACCATTTCTACCTCCTGTTCTTCACGCTTCCTGAGAAGTGATTCCTGATTGCCTGGTTAGCATAGTTAGAATCCTCCTAGCATATCCACATCTGGATGGTGGATAGCGGTAACTGAGTGAGACACAACTGTTGATGTAGCTGCATAAAGTGTCTACTGGAGTCTGTAGCAGAGGTTCTAAAATGGATATTGCAGACAAAAGGCTAGAATTTTATCTGGCATACACTGACGTGGATCCATTGACAAAAAGGAGCCCTTTTAAGGTAAAACAGCTGAGAATCTGGAATAATATCATGAACGTAGTATTGAGAAGTATGTAATTTTCCTTTCAAGTACGCTTTTTCTTTTTGTACATCGTTGGGATCTGTTAATATTTTCTTCCGTCTACCTGTTGGCTTGACTAACCATGTAACACTCTGCCATAAGTGACTTTTTTTCTCTAAATTAGAAAATAATAAATTCTGAGTTTGCTTACTGAAAGGTTTTCCACAAAGTGCCTTGCTCCAGGAAGTAAAAAAACCACCTCCACCACCAACAACAAAACCTGCTCAGGTTTCTGGTTGCATTTATTTTTCATCATGTCTTTGACTTGCCAACATCATTTTAGCTTTCTCACTGATCAAATGTGGATTATCACAGTGTCATTCACAAATCAAACTGACTAGGAAATCATTTATATTTTGTTAAAATATGGCAAATATTTCACTGTTTTTTCCTTCTAACTAAATTTAGAAGGTACAGACTGTATTCATCAGGCTATTCTGCAGAACCCTTCTGGATGTGGTAGAAAAGCTGATTTGTATGCATGAACTCTCATGTTTGTGTTTGTGCTAGCTTGTAAGTAGCAACACAGCTTTTAATTGTGAGGTTTTAAGTTCTGCAATTAAAGTTTACCCTTTCTACTGAGAGGATTGAATGATATTTTTTTAATTTACTTTAGACAAATTATATTTAAAAGCACATAAAGATGCAACGTGCGTGTCCTGACTAGAAGAAGGTCACTATGTCTTAGGCACATGTGCTGAAAGTTTTATGTCAAATAGCTAATGATTTTTTTCTGCTGTGTTACAGAGAACATGCTAAGATGCTACAAAGAGTTTTTGTGTCAATCTCCTCCAAAGAATCAGTTTTCTTGAAAACCATTGCTAAAAAGACCTTTAAGAGTTTAGTTAATAAATTTTCCATTGTGTAAAGTTGTCAGTAGCATTCATTTTATTAGAAGTCTAAAAGCCAAATATGTACAAAACAACCAAAGTACCTTAAGGGTATTTTCATATTTATAAGGTAAGTAAATGACATTGAAGAGAGATGGTTGTATGATCAAGGAATCTTGAGATAGGTAAGAAAGAGCTCATACTGCAGTGTTTTGTAAATTATATGTACATGGCACTTTCTCATTAAAAGACAAATGAGTAAGTACATTGTTAACTGTTTGGTTTTAAATTTTGTTAACTGTGTATTAACTGTAGGTGTGCAAAAAGCAAAGTACCTTCTCAAACTAATACATTTGTAAACTTACATTAAAATAATAGATGCAAGTTCACATACTGTTCTCTGCTTATGATAACGCATACTGCTTAGTTTATATCTGCATGAATGTATCTTTTTAAAACTTGTTCAATCATAATTTCTGAAGTTCTTCTAAGAATATTAGTCCTATCTATGACAACTTTATCACTAATCAAAAAACAGTTGTATTTATAATACAACTTTTAGGTTCCAGTTTTTGTTTGGGTTGTTGGTTTTTTGTTTTGTGGGGTTTTTTAGGAAGTATTGAACTGTTCATTAGCTGGAAAAAGCTCCTATTTTAACTTTCCTATATTTCTGTCCTGTTCATATCACTGTTGTTTCCAGAAGTCCTCACTGTGGACCATTGCACTACTCAGTTCAAACATTCAGTCCTTGCCCCAAGTAGTCTTTGGTCTAAGTATAAGCAAAAGACAACAGATGAATGCTGCCATATGGAGTATATGCAAATGAGATAATATTGATCAACATGATAAGCATGCTGTGACTCTTAAACTATATGTAAACCTTTTTTACAGTTTGCAGACAATTTCTTCACATTCCCATTTCAAGTTTTCTACCAAGTATATTTACTTCATGGTCACAGCTGCAATAATAGTAATAAAAAGGTTAATAAAGAACCTCCAAGCTGTCAAGAAAAAAATCAGATGATGTATATGTCCTCAAAAGTATATACTTTTAACAGTACAGTGTACTGTTGTGCGCTTAAAATACAATATTAAATTATTTTTGTCTAAACAGCATATGATTTTAAGGCATCAGTTCTTTTATGCTTAAAATAATGCTAGTACTCTAGCAATCAAAGGACTGAACACAGATGTGTTGATGCATATGTTAGCAATATGCATGGTCATGTTTCATGTTACAAAAATTAAGCTATATTCAAATTTTTAGGTGATGATTACAAATCAAGAAGGAAATAATGTGTCAAACAAATAGTATAGTATTTGAAGAATTCAAAGTGTGACTTGAAAAAAATGGGATTTGTTAACATCAATAGTTTGACTCTAAGTATATACAAATTTTATTCTGGTTGGATCGGAGAAGGTGACAGGAGTGTGGAAAACAAGGTGAATGTGTATAGAGTTCACTTCTCATTCATCTAGGTTACTCCTCATCTTAATTTTTAAATGTTTCCTTTGGCAACAACAGAGAATGTTGCTTTCCATGTTGTGTTCCAGATAGGAGCTTGCTATTTTTAGGAATTTTGTAATCATCCCGAGCTTAGCTTCCATGCTCTGAATGGTGATTTGACACATACTGCTCTCATTAATACTGCTTTTAAACACTAAGCATCGTATGAAAGCTTGGAAATCCTACCAGGATGAGGCAGCTCTGGTCTCGCAG